>CM053753.1:92247572-92276805 GCA_028658305.1 Pachyuromys duprasi | reverse complement strand
GGAGGAGCAGCCTAGCTAGATCCCAGAAGAAGACATTGCAGCCAGCCCTGAAGAGACATGATAAGCTAGGGACAGATGGGAAGGGAGGAGGTCCTCCCCTATCAGTGGACTTGGAGGAGGGGAGGGAGGAGATGAGGGAGGGATGGGGAGAGTGGGAGGGAATGAGGGAGGGGGCTACGGCTGGAATATAAAGTACATAACCTGTGATTTATATAAAATAAATAAATTAATTAAAATGTTTTAAAAGGGCAGAATTAAGCTATTATGTGGTCACAAGAAAAAAAATTACTGTAATCAATTTAAATGTACATTAAAACTTCAGTGCTCCCATAAACATATGCTGATTAATCTTCAGGAAAAAATTGTTTTATAATCAGAGACAAAAAAAAGTAATCATTCTCATGCAATCATGGTGGACACAACAAGGAGTGTATATATCTACAAGTGTAGGGAGGCATGGAATCTCATTGTTATACATATTTGGTTTAATACCCTTGAATATTAAAATCTAGTGTGACATCTGAAAGTGAGAATACCTAAGGGAACCTAAACATTTCATTATTAAGTCATCAATTTTTATCTCAAGAATTTGAAAGGACAATTCTCCAAATTCTAGTAGAATGGAATGTTAACCAAGTCTTAATTCTTCTTTTTTAATTTTTAAAAAATGTTTATTTTTTATATTAATCATAGGTTATTTACTGTGTATTCCAGCTGCAGCCCCTCCCATTCCTTCCCAACCCCACCCTCTCTCCCTCATCTCCTCCTTGTCCCTTTCTAAGTCCACTGGTAGGTGAGGTCCTCCTCACCTTCCATGTGACC
This sequence comes from Pachyuromys duprasi, assembly GCA_028658305.1. Lineage (NCBI taxonomy): Eukaryota > Metazoa > Chordata > Mammalia > Rodentia > Muridae > Pachyuromys > Pachyuromys duprasi. Next base: position 92,275,983 of record CM053753.1, on the reverse strand, counting down.
TTAACTTATCAGGTATCTTCAGGACTGGCTACAATGTCTTCCTCTGTGGCCTAGCAAGACTGTTCCTCCCACGGGGGATGGGGGGGGAAGAGGTCAAAAAGCCAGCCATTGAGTTCCAATTTTTCAAAGAAAAAATTCAAAATGATAAAAACTCTTTGAATTAAGAATAAAGTTTATCATTCTGTTTTATATGTACTGCTGCTATTATAAGCAAGACAGTGTAAGCCTATTGCTTAGAATGCACATGGGAACATTGCAGGAGAGGAGGCAGAAAGAATGAAAGAAGCAGAAGATAGGAGGATCGGCTGTGAAGTAGTATCTTCTGGGCATGACACTTTCAGTGCAATAACATCTTCTATCCGCGCTAGCTACCTGTCAAGAGTGGATATTTGAACAGTCAGTCAGGACTTGAGGATGAGTTCAAGGGCCCCATCCTTTACTGCTAGACCATTGATTACTCATATTGATTCTGGGGAAGGGTCTGACCCTGTGTTTAGTTATGTACTCATTAAGGTCCAACCCAATGACAGATGGCATCATTTGAAGGAAAGCATTTAGACACTTAACCAAGTTTAAAAAAATGAAAGAAAGAAAGAAAGAAAGAAAGAAAGAAAGAAAGAAAGAAAGAAAGAAAGAAAGAAAGGAAGGAAGGAAGGAAGGAAGGAAGGAAGGAAGGAAGGAAGGAAGGAAGGATCTTGCCATGGTCCATCAGTCTGAAGATTTCCTAACATTAGAGGTTCACACCAACCACCTTCCAATACTGCAACCCTAGAAACAAAGATTTGCTGTATAGACTTTGGATACAAATAGAACACCTACAAAATACAATACTATTAGACTAAAGATCAAAATAAAACCCATGTCCAAAGACGAAGTTATGTAAATAAATTAGGCATAAACTCAAAAAGTTAATACCTCATACACATACCACCTCAGGAATAACAACAACACATTTCAGGTTGTCATAGATAAAATAAACCTTAAAAAATGCTGATGAAATTAACATTAATACAAAGAGAGAGGCACACCATGGGAGAAGCCACAGTAAGTAAACAGGCAAAGGGAAAGTGGTTCTACTTGAGCAATATTGTGCTGGGACATATTTTTACGAGTATTCCATTTCCTAGTGAACAACTTAATTCTTAAAGAAGTACAAACAATGTCTTTCACAAAGTTTCTAACTTAGGCCACAGTCATGGCATATACATGAAATATAATAAAATTTCTAATTTTTAACAGACTCAGCACATCAGAATGCCTAATGAGCAAGTTATTTTATTTTCCTTGCGTTTGTAGGTTCCTTAATTGAGGAAGTGTAAATTGCAGGGAAAAGCATATGCTTCATAACACCTCTCACATCTTATACTAAGCCACAAGCACTTGAGTCAGTTATAATCCCTTTTTATTTCATGACCAGATGCTGAATTTAAATAGACAAGCCAAATAGTTGGCTAGCTATTGGGGAATTAAATATTCATGAATGTGTGTGCACACAGTGCATGGGTGTATGCTGCATGCATTTTTCATCTATGCAGACCCTTAATGAATTATGGAATTTCTTTCTACCTTACATTTAAAGAGAGTACTGAATCACAAGCACAGGACTTTTATTTTTACTTTTTATTTGCCAGCGCAAACTGCTTTGATTGCAACAGTAATAATTTTAAGTGATTTTCTCTTTTATAATTCGGATATTTCATTCCAAGGCTTTGGCTCAGCAAGACAGTGTGTAGAGAAATGGAATTTAAGCCTCCAAACTGCAGTTTACCTACCAGTCAAAAATTAAATTATCTTCACGTATATTTTATTAAATATCACCTCTATCATTTTGGTAGAAACCACTAATTTTTTCCAACATCTGAATTACATACAATTTTAATTACCTGAATTCATCACTATAGTCTTAGCCAGTTGAGAGTACTTTACAGGATGAACTTATTCACCATTTTGTTAAAACGAAAGAAAACAAAAAAAGAGAATTTATGGTTAGCAATTGCATGACTTCTCTAAAAGGTCCTGGAAGCTATTAAAGAGAGGGGTGAAGAGGGATAAGAGGGCAGAAGGGTGGAATTGGGGTACCAATTGACTAAATTTTGTGATTGTGAAGAAAATATCAAAATAGAAAGGTTTTATTATTTCTCACAATCAATGTTGCCATTGGTTCAACACCTCATTTCGAATTTTCCTAATTCTTGTTGATGGATGTTTCCAAATTACTATTTTCTTCCATTTGCTACACCATTTTTTAGTGCATAATGAACCGCTTTTACTTTTTTTTGTCTTCATAGATTCATCTTTAATATATCTCAATTTTTAAAACAATTGAATGAGCTTTTATAAAAATGCAACTACTAAAATCATGACTTCCAAAATAAAGAAAATGTTATATAACATATATCCGATTTTATTAAATATTTGGGTCTAAAGTGACAAAAGGATTATTAATCAAAAGAATATTATGACTAACCCAAAATTATTTTTGTAGCACTTTACTTCCTAAAATATCTAACTGTCAAAGTTATAAAATTATTGTATCTGTCAAAAACATTTAATAGCACTATCTAAAAGTATTTCTCAATATTTTAATACAAAGCTGTATTAATATTTCAATTATTACAAGTATTTTGTGATAAAATAGTTAATGAAATTAAGATTCTTCTCCTTCTGGCCATATATTTCAGAATGGGATTCTTAATAGTTATTGTTAACACTTATATTTACACAATGTTGCAATTTTAGAGCAGGAATCATGAATGGCATTAGAAACATTGTAGTCATAGTAATTGCCTCTATATCATCCTTTGTTTAAAGAATGCCAACAAACACAGGAAAAAGAAAACGAGTCAAATGTGAGAGCTTATTCTTAAAACTCCAACCTATGGAGGCTCTCAGCCCAGAGTCAGGTTAGGGCATATTTTGAGCTCCAGGCCAGGTTGGATTCCATAATAATACACTCAATTCATTAGTTCGTTGATTGTGATTACTTACCAATCATTATTATTAAATGATTATATGATAAAATTATTGTATTGGGGGAGGGACAAGATGGCTGTGCCAGGAGGACACTGCTTCTGAGCTGCAGAACAACATTTTCGGTACAGAGACCAAGGGACTGACCTGTGTGTCCTAAAACAACACTGATCCTGTTTTCCAGGTGAGAGGAAGCCCCAAGTTCTGGGAAGCCGCCTGGTCCACTTCCAGGACACTCAGCCAGAACTGGAAGAGATCTCCGGTCCCACAGGCACTCTGTCAGTCGCCAGAACAGAATCACACGCCTGCATGTCCTGATCACCTTCCCAGGCTGAATGGTGGGCACAAAAAACACCAGAGACTGGGAGTTCCAGACTCGAGAAAAACCCACAGGGAAGGAAGGAAATGGGACTGACCTAGATCACCTAGCCTTCCCCAGGAAAAGATCCTGCAGAATGACCTGGGGGATGGGGGAGAGCATCTCTGAACTAGGCTCCACCCCCGAGCACAGAGACTTGTTGCAAGCCCAACTCTCTGCCACAGAAGAACTGTGAGCACCAGGACACCAGAGCCTGGCTTTCCCTGTTGGGAGAAAACCCCACAGGGAAGGAAGCAAACAGGGACTGAGTTAGGGTACCCAGGATCTCCCTGGAAAAGGTCCCCTAGATCGGCGGGTGCTCCCACTGCCAGCCCAGAGACCTGCTGAGCACCAACTACCCATCACAGACAGATCTGTGCAACCCAGAGCATCAGACCCTGGGTTTCCCTGTCCCCGAATTGGTGACTCTAGGGGCTGTGGAACCCAAAACAACCATACAAGGAGCCCAGGAAGAAGGGGGACAAAACCTGATCTGAGTCCAACAGGACACAGGTCAACCACAGTCTTTTCTGTGGACTTCTCCTGGGGAATCAATTCCCCTAACAGGTGGAAGCAACAGCAGATGTAGCCAAGTTTGCAGCAGAGGAAGCAGGGGAGATATCGCAGCCAGCAGGAAGGCAGCAGCATAGGTCCCCCAACCAGCAGTGAAGCAGAGGAGGCAGCCCACCTTGCACACAGCAACTTGCAAGGAGCACAGTGCTGCACGCCCCAAGCACAGATGTCCAGCATTCCCCCACAGCCTTGTCTGAGGAGATAGCAGCTGAGGAAGCAGATAGTGCTTCCCAACTCAGGGAGAGAGTGCAGCCTGCCAGGCTGCCAGCTTCCAGCGCAGAACTCAGGGCTGGGCACAGAGAGTCCACAACAGAGTACCTGTCCCGCCCTCAGTGTCAGCCACAGACCTCAGAGGTCAGGCTGCTGACCCCGCCATAGACTGTAGACCACCAGGTATTCAGGAAACCTGCACAGGCACATTAAACCTGCAATCTGCGCTTGCTAACCATGCCGTGCTAGCATCCTCATCCCCTCCTGCGCTTGCTCCAAACCCCTATATCCCAAACAGCTACACACCCTAGTACCCCTTTCAAGACACATATCTGCACCCTCATCCACACGCGTGTGCGTGCACACACACACAAGCACACTTACAATTCTGGGCCAGCAGCTTCTTCCCCGCAGGAACAACTGAAGCAACAACACACACTCTCAAACCGCTGGTCCCCACTGATCTTCCTGAAGAATTCTACAGACACCAGAGTAAGACTGTTCAGTCCAAAGGTCAGAGTCAAGGAAGAAACATCAAAGATTATATATAAGCAATGGCCAAAGGTCGACTTAAGAACTAACACAACAAAAATCATGATACCACCATAAAAAACAAAAACTAATGGATATTGTAATTCAGCAGAAACTCAGGAAAATGAATTTAAAGCTATGATTATCCAGTTAATTCAGGAACATAAAAAGGAAATGAACAGAGCTCTCAAAGAAATTCAAAAGAATATAATGGCCCATGTAGAAGAACAATTAGAAACATATAGAGAGGAAACAAATACAAAAGTAGGAGCCACCTTCAATCAGATGAAGGAAATGGTGCAAAGCATGAAAACAGAATTAGAATCTATAAAGAAAACACAAACAGAGAAAAACCTGGAACTGGAATTTAGAGAAAAGATCAGGAACCACAAAGGTAAGCATCACCAACAGAAGTCAAAAGATGTTCGAAAGAATCTCGGGAGTTGAAGATACACTTGCTGAAATTGATTCCTCACTCAAAGAAAAACTAAAATCAGAAAAGTGTCAAACAGAAAACATTCAAGAAATCAAGGATGTCATGAAAAGACAAAACCTGAGAATAATAGGAATAGATGAAAAAGAAGACTCCAGGCTCCAAGGGCCAGAAAATATTTTTAAGAAAATCATAGAAGAAAATTTCCCTAATTTAATGAAAGAGCTGTCCATAAAAATACAAGAAGCCTACAGAACACCAAATATACCAGACCAGAAAAGAAATACCTCTCGTTACATCATAGTCAAAACACTAAACATATAAAACAAAGAAAAAATATTAAAGGCAGCAAGGGAAAGGGGTCAAGTAACATACGAAGGGAGACCAATCAGACTCACACCAGACTTCTCATCAGAAACTATGAAAACCAGAAGGGCCTGGGCAGAGGTCATGCAGTCTTTAAGAGAACACAGATACCAACCAAGACTACTATACCCAACAAAGCTTTCAATCAACATAGATAGAGAAAACAAAATATTCCATGACAAAACAAAATTTAAGAAATATCTACACAGCAACCCAGCCCTACAGAAGATACTAGAAGGAAAACTCCAATCCAATGAAAACAACTACACCAAATATAATATAGGATACAGACAATCTCCCAGCAAAAATTAAAAGAGGGGAAAAAAGGGAATGAATCATAGTAAGACCATCAACTCCACAATAGAAGGAACTGACAGTCATTGGTCACTATTATCGATCAACATCAATGGACTCAACTCTCCAATATTAGAAACAGACTAACAGAATGTTTGCAGAAACAGGATCCAACATTCTGCTGCATTCAGGAAACACACCTATGCAGCAAAGATAAACACTACCTCAGAGTAAAGGGCTGGAAAAATGTGTTTCAAGCAAATGGACACAGAAAACAAGCTGGGGTAGAGATCCTAGTATCTAATAAAATAGACTTTCAACCAAAACTAATCAAGAAAGATGAGGAGGGGCACTTTCTTCTCATCAAAGGAATATTCCAACAGGAGGACATCACAATAGTGAACATCTATGCCCCAAATACAAGACCACCCACATTTGTAAATGAAACATTAATAAAGCTGAAATCTCACATAGATCCCAACACCTTAATAGTGGGGGATTTCAACATTCCACTCTCACCAAGGGACAGATCATCCAGTCAGAAGCAAAACAGAGAAACAAGGGCACTCACAGAGACCTTAAATCAAATGAATCTAATAGATGTCTACAGAACTTTTCATCCAAAATCAAGAGTATACCTTCTTTTCAGCACCACAGGGAACCTTCTCCAAAATAGACCATATAGTTGGTCACAAAACAAAACTCAGTAGATACAAGAAGATTGAAATAATCCGTTGTGTCCTATCTGACCATCCTGGTCTAAAGCTGGACCTCAACAACAACAGAAACAGCAAAAAGCCTGCACATACATGGAAACTGAATAACTTGCTACTCAAGGACAGCTTGGTTAGGGAAGAAATAAAAAAAAAAAAGAAATTAAAGACTTCCTAGAATTCAATGAAAATGAAAGCACAACATATCCAAATCTATGGGACACAATGAAGGCAGTGCTAAAAGGAAAGTTCATAGCACTAAGTGACTTCAAGAAAAAATTCGAAACATCTCCTACAAGCAACTCCATGGCCCAACTGAAAGCCCTAGAAAAAAAAAAAAAAAAGAAGCAGATACACCAAAGAGGAACAGTCAGCTGGAAATAATCAAACTCAGGGCTGAAATCAATCAATTAGAAACAAATAAACTATTCAAAGAATCAATGAAACCAAGAACTGGTTCTTTGAGAAAATCAACAAAATAGACAAGCCCTTAGCCAAACTAACAAAAAGGCAGAGAGAAAGTATCCAAATCAGCAAAATCAGAAATGAAAAGGGGGACATAACAACAGACACTGAGGAAATTCAAACAATCATTAGGTCTCATTACAAAAGCCTATATGCACAAAATTTGAAAATCTAAATGAAATGGTCAATTTTCTTGATAGAGTGCATCTACCTAGTTTAAGTCAAGATCAGGTAAGAAAGGTGAATATACCTATATCCCCCAAAGAAATAGAAGCAGTCATCAATAGTCTCCCTTCCAAAAAAAGCCCTGGATCAGATGGATTCAGTGCAGAATTGTACCAAAACTTCAAAGAAGTGGTAACTCCAATTCTCTTTAAACTACTCCAGAAAATAGAAACAGTAGGAACATTACCAAACTCATTCTATGAAGCCATAGTCACCTTGATACCTAAACCACACAAAGACCCAATAAAAAAGAGAACTTCAGACCTATATCTCTTATGAATATTGATGCAAAAATACTCAATAAAATACTTGCAAACCAAATCCAAGAACACATAAAAGATATCATCCACCATGACCAAGTAGGCTTCATCCCCTCAGGCATGCAAGGGTGGTTCAATATACGCAAATCCATCAATGTGATCTACCATATAAACAAACTGAAGGAGAAAAACCACATGATCATCTCCCTAGATGCCGAAAAAGCATTTGACAAAATCCAACACCCATTCATGTTTAAAGTCTTGGAGAGATTAGGGATACAAGGCACATAACTAAACATAGTAAAGGTAATATACAGCAAGCTTATAGCCAACATCAAACTTAATGGAGAGAAACCTAAATCATTCCCACTGAAATCAGGGACTAGGCAAGGCTGCCCATTGTCTCCATATCTCTTCAACATAGTACTTGAAGACCTAACTAGAACAATAAGTCAACTAAAGGAGATCAAGGGGATAAATATTGGAAAGGAAGAGTTCAAAATATCCCTATTTACAGGTGATATGTTAGTATACATGATCGACCCCAAAAATTCCACCAGAGAACTCCTTCAACTGATAAACACCTTCAGCAAAGTGGCTGGATACAAAATCAACTCAAAAAAATCAGAAGTCCTCCTGTACACTACAGACAAAATGGCCAAGAAATAAATTAGGGAAACAACACCCTTTACAATAGCCACTAATAACATAAAATACTTTGGGGTGACTCTAACCAAGCAAGTCAATGATCTGTTTGAGAAAAACTTCAAGTCTCTGAAAAAAGAAGTTGAAGAAGATATCAGAAGATGGAAAGATCTCCCGTGCTTAAGGATTGGTAAGATTAACATAGTGAAAATGTCTATTATGCCAAAAGCAATCTACAGATTCAATTCAATTCGCATCAAAATATCAACACAATTCTTTACAGACCTTGAAAGAAAAATACTCAACTTCATATGGAGAAACAAAAAACCCAAAACTTCCAAAACGATCCTGTACAACAACAGATCATCTGGAGGTATCTTCATCCCTGATGTCAAGCAGTACTACAGAGCTACAGTTACAAAAACTGCATGGTGTTCACATAGAAACAGGATAGTGGATCAAAGGAACTGTATAGAAGACCCAGAAATAAACCACACACCTATGGAAACTTGATTTTTGATAAAGAAGCCAAATCCATCCAATGGAAAAAAGACAGCATCTTCAACAAATTGTGCTGGACCAACTGGATGTCTATATGCAGAAAAATGAAAATAGATCCATATTTATCACCCTGCACAAAACTAAGTTTCAAGTGAATCAAAGACCTCAACATAACACCAGACACATTAAATCAGTTAGAAGAAAAAGTGGAAAAGACCCTAGAACTCATTGGCACAGGAGACTACTTCCTGAACAGAACACCAACAGCACAGGTTCTAAGAGCAACAATAAATAAATAAACTGAAAAGCTTCTGTAAAGCAAAAGACACTGTCATCAAAACCAAAGGACAGCCTACAGACTGGGAAAGGATCTTCATCAACTGTATATCTGACAGAGGGCTAATATCCAGTATATATAAAGAAATAAAGAAGTTTAAAAGCAATAAATCAAGTAATCCAATTAAAAATGGGGTATGGAGCCAAACAGAGAACTCTCTGTAGAGGACTGTAGAATGGCAGAAAAACACTTAAAGGAATGCTCTATGTCCTTAGCTATCAGGGAGATGCAAATCAAAATGACCCTGAGATTTTACCTTACACCTGTCAGAATGGCTAAGATCAAAAACTCAAGAGAGAACACATGCTGGAGAGGATGTGGAGAAAGAGGAACCCTCCTCCATTGCTGTTTGGAATGTAAACTTGTACAACCACTCTGGAAATCAATTTGGCGCTTTCTTAGACAATTATGAATAGTGATTCCTCTAGATCCATCTATACCACTCCTAGGCATATATCCAAAATATGCTACACAACAAGGACATTTGCTCAACTATGTTCGTAGCAGCTTTATTTGTAATAGCCAGAACCTGGAAACGACCCAGATGTCCCTCATTTGAGGAATGGATACAGAAATTGTGGTACTTTTACACAATGGAATAGTACTCAACAATTAAAAATGAGGAAATTATGAAATTTGCAGGCAAATAGTGGGACCTGGAAATGATCATCCTGAGTGAGGTATCCCCAAAGCAGAAAGACGCACATGGTATATACTCACTTATATAGCCTATAAGATAAGATAAACATACTGAAATCTATACACCTAAGGAAGGTAAACAAGAAAGAGGACCTGGGATAAGAGGACTAGTACTCACTTAGAAAATCAAACTGGATGGACATTGGATATAGGAGATAACAAATAGCAGGACAAGAGCCTACCACAGAGGGCCTAGGAAAGACTCTACCTAGCAGGGTATCAAAGCAAATATTAAGAAATCTAACCAACCCTTTCGCAGAGTGCAGGGAATCATGAAAGAAGAAGGGGAGTTAGTATGACCTGGAAAGGACTGGAGCTCTGAAAGGACCAAATATATCAGGGCACAGGGGTCTTTTATGAGACTGTCTCTCCAACCAAGGACCATGTATGGATATAACCTAGAACCCCTGCTTGAATGTAGCAAATTGTAGCTCAATACCCAAGTGGGTACACTAGTAAGGGGAACAGGGACTACTTCTGACATGAACTCAATGGCTGGCTCTTCGACACCCCTGCCCCTGAGGGAGGAGCAGCCTTGCTAGGCCACAGAAGAGGACATTGCAGCCAGTCCTGAAGAGTCCTGTTATGCTAGGGTTGGATGGAAGGGGAGGAGCCCCCCAATCAGTGGACTTGGAAAGGGTCAGGGAGGAGATGAGGGAGGGATGCAGGGTAAAGGAAGGGAATGATGGAGGGGGCTACGGCTGGGATACAAAGTACATAACCTGTGATTAATATAAAATAAAAATGTTAAAAATATAGTAAATTATATTAACTTCAATTACATTAAAATCATTAATATTTCAACTAAACTCAGGATTGTCATTTTATTGCCACAATATTTCTTATTTTCCACTCTTTGGGAACTAATTTCAGTTGGAAATAGCACCCAAGCACTTGAAATCTACTTTTAGTTTTCCAAGTTGGATATGAGTCATTATTTTAAAGTCATATTTCTCTCATGAGCTCTTCATATTTTAAGGAGCAAGTTTTAATTTTTTCTTAATCTTCATTTTACAGAACATTCACCATTATAGATAAATACTATTGTACCTAAGCAGCTGGCAAATATACTTTTCAAATGTTTAATTAGTTGCCTTATTTAGGGAACTGGAGTTTTTTTTTAGACAATATTGTGCTGGTGTGGATATCAGGACACTAGTGAATTATGGCAGCAGAAAAACATATGGAGCTAGAATCTGAACACCCAGAAGTAAATGTAAAGTAATATGTTATGTAATTATTTTCATCAGCATAACACTTTTTGGTTGATTTCTATGAAAGTAGTCTTGAGGTCATGATCTTAGACTTCCCTTCCAGCACATGCCTGAACTTCTTTCTGTGGACCGATAATGCAAGCCTCTATGTAGAAGAATTTACAATCAGAACATGTCTGCTTTGAAGAGAGATTATATCCAAAGACCTTCTTGGTCTGTGTGATCTGCCTGCAATGCAAACACATCTTTAAACCAAGAAATAGAGGCAAGCAGATTTGAGTTCAAGACCAGCCTGGATATTGCAAGTTCCAGGTAAAGCAAAGCTTAGGTCCATGCATGGTACATGCCTTAGGTCCAAACAATAAAGTTAGGTTGCAGAAGGAAGCACCCATGTTTGAAAGTGATGTCTAAGTAAGTAGCAGAAAAGTTTACAAATGAGAGGAAGATTTTACAGAATAGGATATGCCCAACTCTCATCCACTCTCACGGTAACAGACCTGAAAGGGAAGCTATGTAAGGGAGCAATACGAGGCAGCTTTATTGGGACATTAATAGAGAGACAGGTTGCAGAGAGAGAACTCAAGTGAAAACCTAATAAGCCAGAGAATGACGAGCCATAACATTAGAGCAGATTGCTGGAGTTTGTTTGAGGCCAAGCAGAGCAATTCAGGGGATGAGAGAGAAGCCAGACTGAATAAATCATCTGGGAGAGGAGTTTGAGCCAGAACAGCTGAGTTGAACCAGCCAGCTTAGAGCTCAAAAAGAACGAGAAAAGGTGAGCTTATTAAGCAGTACGACTTAGAAGCTGAGCATGTCATAGGCCTAGGTTAGATTGTACTGAAGCTAGAAGCTTCCAGGACTAGGCCTAGGTTAACAGAGAGAGTCAGCAAGCCTCTAAAACAACAACTAAAACAGGCCAATAAAAATTCTGTTTACATGTGTGTCTCTCTGTGTGTGTGCCTATGCCCACCTAGGTGTGGTCTGTGTTTACTGGCATCAGCCTGGATAACTGACAACAACTGCTTTTCTGGCAGCTGTGTGTTGCTGAATGAATTACAAACCATCAGTCTACAACTCCTTCAATTTTCTTCCTAGAATACCATCAACTTCCCTTCCCCTGGCATTAGAGCTTATACTTCACATTTTAACACTCATGTATGTCATAGAACATCATTTGCAGATTTCCGAATTAATCTGTTCACAGTTTACAAAATATGATAAACCTTATCTATGTGACATATGTATGATAATGTTTAAAGAATTATAATCAAGAAACTAGAGCTCAATCCACAATATCATGGCTATGAGTGGTTTCCAGATTTCTTTACCTAATAAACTTCTCACCAAGAGGCTCATATTTTTCATAAAACATTCTCTTTCCAATCCCATATACCCAGAATAGTATGAGACACTGAAATCAACATTCAATTGCAAGAAAAACTTCCTTTTTTCAAACCCCCAGGATGTTAAACATTTTACATAGACTAAGTATTTGTGATTAATCTCTCTCCTGTCTCTCATTCTGCTGCTGTTTGTTTCCATGTTTATTGCTATTTCTGTTCCTTCACTGAAACACTTTTGATAAAGGTGAACAATCTCCTGCATTTTTTTCTTACTTTGTTTTGTTTTGTTTTATTTTGTGTTTTGTTTGCTTTCATTTGTTTGTGACATGGCCTTTTTATGTAGTATTGGAATTTACTGTGCAGACCAGTGGGGGCTGAAATTCATAGAAATCTGCCTGCACCAGCTTCCAGAGTTCTGGGACCAAAACTATGCTTGGTACGACCTGGTTCACCTCCATTTTCAATGATATGTTTTAACATCAATTATGCTAAACAGAACAAAGAAGAACTATAAAAATAACAAGGAACAGGCACATTTCTTGATCTTAGTGTTTTTCAAAAGCAAAGAACATGGAAAAATAATATAGATTCAATGTCATGATCTACTAGTGCCAAAACCTTGACATTTAAAGAATTCATTTGTCATACAAAACAGAATTTCCTAATGTTTGGTAGCAAAGTGATTAAACTCTAGTGCCTCTACAATCTGTAAGGTAAGACCTTTCTTCGTGACCTAAATGTAGGGCAATCAATAAACATGATGCCTAGAGACAGAGATCACTATACTTAAGTACCCTTTCCCATTTATGCTGTCATTTATTCAAGGGGACTTACTCTCATTTGCTAGATGAGCTCAGTTAACTTTATCTTTGAGTAGAGACAAAGAGCCAATTTTCCTAACCATGGGGAAAATCAATTTATATTCATAGAACAAGATCTTCTAATAAAGTATTTTCTACCCAGTAGACGTCATGAGTTAAGTACGGTGTGGCATGTCCCTCGAATGGCACTGAGGTGGGTGGTAGAGCTGGAAATCATCCAGAACGCAAATGAAGGAATATGAGGCTCACAGCCTGAATCCTGTAGATGCATACATCTTTGCTGAAACTATAAAAAGCTGATCCATATTATTAGATTATTTTTTTCCAAAAGTCTTCAATGCCCATAGCTCCCAAACAGAGTTTTCTAAACTAAACTTTAAGTGAGTTAAATAAAATTAAGAAATATGTTTCTTTCTATTTTGAAATTTTATTCATTGTCAAAAATGTCCATATATTTTATTTTCAGAATTTTATTCTTGCTGGAAGATTAAATCCCTATTCCTGAATTATTGTGGTGTATTTTTATATTTATTTCATATGTAGTATGTATTTTATAAATGTGCATGGGTACATATATGTAGTTGAGGAAAGAGATAATCTGATTTTATTTTTTTAGAGTGTACTTTTTCACATTACTTAGATAATATCTTTGTGATATCTAGAGGGCCAGAAAGGAAAGAAGAGGTTCTGGCATAATAGGAACATTATACACATTTAAGTCTTAGAGTCAGAGCAAATTCATCCTAAAATATTATATTAAATATGGATAATGAGCCATTCATGGTAGAACTAAAACAGAAAGTATCACTCTTAAGCAATTTGACCTCAAAAACAAAACACAGTCCTGAGAATCAGAAGAGAAAAGAGGAAAAAAGCATGCACTAAGTTAGAACAAAATAGATGCATAATTAATATATGAAGGAAGCCTGTCTCTGGTCTAAGGAAGTTAATGGAATGACTACTTCAAATAGGTTAAGGAGAGCTTAAGGCTGACATTAGAGGTTGAGGCACACGCATGAAAACCCATCTAGAAATGTTTTTAAAAATGCCTTCTATAACCAGCTCAAAACAAGTGACATTTGGTCAGTAGGTGCCCATGTTAGCTATGTCTTTTTATCAGTTTCCTACATATTATTGTAATGTTTCTATCAGAATAATATCTGACAGTGCTCCAGAAACTTACAAAAATCATCTGAACTACCATCTGTAGACTGTTACATTTAATAACCCACTCTTTCAGTTCATTAGTATTTTCTACATTAACTACCTAGTGACTTGATTGATAAATTAGTGAGTGTGTTATAGAAGGAAAGAAACAGTTGTTAATACTGAGTGAAAGAATTCATCTAAGCTCCAGAAGACATTTTTCAGACATATTTATATCTAGAGCATTTAGCTTTGCATTTTTGATCCTTCAAACTGAACATGTCATTTTAGGTATTAAAATAAATGATAAAACATTTCAACAAGAACATATAGAAATTGAAATTTTATATTATTCTCCTCTTCCTTTTCATCCTTTCACCTTTCCCATGCACTCTCTGATCTGGCTTCCTTTGAAGTCCATGGCCTACTATGTTTGTTAGAATTTGCAACAGAGGAATCTGTAATGGCCAAGAAGCACTTAAATGCTCAATATCCTTAGCCAGCAGGGAAATGTAAATCAAAATAACTCTGAGATTCTATCTTAAACCCATCAGCAAGGCTAAGATGAAAACCTCAAATAACAGCACATGCTGGAGAAGATGTGGAGTAAGTGGATACCAAATCACCCAGAAAACCTTTGACCTAAAATTTGCCCTGCAAACAAGATGTAGAAGGATAAAGATGGAGCACAGATTGAGGGCAGAGCCGAACAAGAACTGGGTCAAACTGAGACTTACCCCATGGGAGGGAGACAACCCCTGACACTATTAATGCTACCCTGCTGTGCTTGCAGACAAGAGACTAGCATAACTGTCCTGAGGGGCAGAGACCCACAACCAAACAATAGGCAGAGCTCAGAGAGTGTTTAAGAAGACTTAGGGGAAGGCTAGAGGGACCTGGAGGAGACAAGCACTCCACAAGAAGACCACCAGAGTCAACCAAAAGAGGACCATGGGGGCTCACAGAGACTGAACCACCAACCAAAGAGCATGCATTGACTGAACTGCTATCCATATGTAGCAGATGGTCAGCTTGATCTTCATATTGATCCCCTAGCAGGTAGAGTGGGACTTGTCTCTGAAAGGTACTGGTTCCTGCGTTTGGATCACTTTCCTCTAGCTGGGCTGCCTTGATGGGCCTCAGTGGAAGAGGATATGCTTAATCCTGATGTGACTTGATGTGGATTGGAGGGACTCCATTTTTCTGAGGAAAAGGGGAGAGGTTAAGAGGGAACAGGTTGTAGGGACAGGACAGGGAGCAGAGGAAGGAGGGGGATGTAATAGGGATGCAAAGTGAACAAAACAAAACAAAACAGAATAAGCCTAGGCCATCATCATTGTAGATGTCCTTGCTATTCTTATATGGGCCTATATATCCTGCTAGAATGTTTCTTTTCTATTTTTCGTCACTCTTAGTATCTGTATACAAACATTGTATGAGCTTCATCTGTATACCAGAGTTTCATGTTTTTTCAAATAACCTCTAAATGTTAAGATTTAAACCCACAGTTAGATTTCTTGTTGAAATGTGGCTGAAGTTACTGTACGTGATACCATTCACTGTCAGTGATGTAAAAGCCCACAGGTCAAAGGGGAGACAAAAAAAAATCAAGAAAATAAACAAGAAATTTAAATTAACAATTCCAGAAAAGCTTATTCAATTTAAAGGAACACCATGTCTTTAATCTATGAGCCATATACATTTTATTACTGTATTCTTCAACCTTTTCATTTATACCTTCAGTGAGTTAAAATCCATCATGGATATTTTTGTCCTCATGTACACTTAGTAAAATTATTTGGAACATCATCTTTGTTTATTTGGTTATTGTTGAAACTTCACATATATGAATAGTATGTTTTTATAAAAATAACCACCACCCATTCTTTCTCCAATTATTTATCAATCGCCTGTCACCCTTTCTTTTTCTACCCCAGTCTTATATTCTCTTTTGAAATCGACCCTGGCCACATGGTTTGTCCATAATGTTTTTAGAAAACATTATTATAAGGTTAGTTATCAGGTGTCTAACTTTAACCCAGTTTGTGTTTGTGCCTTGTTGAGGCATTTAAATTCTTGCTTAATGGTATATGAGCTCTACAAGTCATCTGTGACTAAGAACTGCAGAGGTGGCTAGTTAACTTTTCTTTAAATTGAGTTCTTGCAGAGAGAGTTAATTGCTTTTTCTGTTTTATTTTATTTTATATTAATCACATTAATCACAGGTTATTTACTTTGTATCCAAGCCATAGCCTCCTCCCACATTCCCTCCCAATCCCCTATCCTTCCCTCATCTCCTCCCTGCCCTCCTCCAAGTCCACTGATAGGGGAGGACCTCCTCCCTTCCATCTAACCCTAGCTTATCAGGTCTCTTCTGGAATGTCTGCAATGTCCTCTTCTGTGGCCTGGCAGGGCTGCTCCTCCCTCAGGGGAGGGAGGGGGCAAAGAGCCAGCCATTGAGTTCATGTCAGAAATAGTCCCTGTTCCCCTTACTAGGAAAACCACATGGATACTGAGCTACCATGGGCTACATCTGAGCAGGGGTTCTAGGTTATATTCATACATGGTCCTTGGTTGAAGAAACAGTCTCATAAAAGACCCCTGTGCCCTGATATATTTGGTCCTTGCAAAGCTCCTGTCCTCTGCAGGTCTTACTAACTCCCCCTTCTTTCGTATAATTGTAATATCACTTGAAGATGTTTCTCCAGAATAAAAACAAACAAACAGAGATGACAAGCAATCAATTTTGGTGGAAACAAGTTTTGAGAGCATTCTCGTGGTCCAAATAGATGGCCCTGTACCCATAAACATTATGTGGGATGAATTTATGTTCCCCTGAACATGTATGAGACTCCTGAACACACACACACACACACACACATTCTCTCTCTCTCTCTCTCTCTCTTTCTCTCTCCCTCCCTCTTATTCTCTCTGACAATGTATAAGTATATGGCCGAAAGTTTTTAGGATTTAATGACTTACAGTTTTACCCAAATAGGTTCATTCTGTTTCTGATATGTGTGTGTTCTATTTCTTAAATAAAATAATATAGTTTATAAGCCACCAGAGTGTAGATTCATGGACACTGTCATTCTTCAGGAATGTTTTCCCCCCAGAGGTTAGCAAGGATCCCTCTGTCACAGCATTTTAAATATGGCTTTCAGCATTTTGATATCTGAAAGTTCTTTGTTATCACATCAGTCTCTAAATCTTTCCTAGCATGTTGCTACTAACCTGTAAATTATATAATTTTATATCTGTCATCTGTGATCACTCCTTGTGATTTGTTTTCTGTTTGGTAATTTATTATCAGTACTCTTGAAGGTCCAAGGTTCCTTACTGATGGACATTGTCCATGAAAATATTTTCTAGCATATACATTTTAAGATATATGTACAGATATTACCCATTCTTATATATATATATATATATATATATGTATATATATATGAGATCTACACTTTCTTATGACAATATATTGATCATATTTCATTCTTTCTTACATCTATACATGTGTAATATTTACTGTTTTGCCTAGTCAGTACACCTAAGTAAATGTATTTTAAAAAATTTAAATTTCATTTCATAAAGGTTTTTGTTTCTTTCCACTATTCTTAATATATATTCTCATAATATTCAAAATATCCAAATCCCTTCAGGATATAGCATATAGCATATTGTTTTATAGTTATTTCTGACCTTTTCTTATGTCATTTAGTAGATTATAAATTCTATGCTAACACTGCCAACTATTAAATTTGGTTATAATTCTTGATGCTTCCAAGACAAATGGTTGTTGTAAATGAATCTAAAATGTTTGAGCAAAAGTTAGAAATAATATAGGTATTTAAATCACAGCAATATTTTAAAATACTATTAAAATATATTAAACTGATATTTTGATTTCATGCTAAGGATCCTTCAAGTTGGCTGCTGGGTAATTTGTTAAATACTCATTAAATTGCATTGAATTGGAAACAGATAATGCAGACAAGTAACACATACAAATGCATCAAGTCCAAAGTCAATGTGATAGGATACCACTGCCCTTGATACCTTAAATGTCTAGGGCTGCTCCAAGACCTTATTACCCCGTATGTTACATAATAGAAAACAAACGACACCAGACTTAAAATAGGAAGATTGTCATTGATTTGTAGAGGAAGAAATTCTACTAACTACAGAAACTTTCAGGAACCGAGGATTTTATCCAGTGGTCATAGAATTATGAATCAGAAAAAAAAAAAAAGATCAGAAAGTTTGAAACTATTAAAATAAGCTAAACGTCTGTTGTTTGCGCCGACGGGGAAAGGCTATGGAGCCACCGACCTTGAGAGCTTTCTCGAGGTAGAAGCATACCCACAGCTGCATAACTCTAAGGCAAAGTAGCGTAAGGGGCAGAAAGAGGAGGATCTATGACTTCCAAGAAGAGGCCAAGGCAACTTTTGTACTTTGGCTCTTACTCTGAGTTTGACTGTATGAAGCTTAATTGGAAATCAGGAATTGTTAACATTTTTCTCCAAGCACCAAGTTCAGGGAATAATGATTCATTAGATTCAAAATATGTCTACAGTTACCTAGGCCATATAGCGAGGATATGCTCTGACTAGTTAATAACTTAAAGTAACCCATCTACATCCTGCCATGTAGCCACTTACAAATGCACATAGTATATGAGCATCACATCTATAAATAGCTACATCACATTGTTTTGACCGAATCTCCTGTGCCTGGCCTTATCCTGGAATCCTTTCTGCCTGCTGGATGTCTAATCTTTTATTTTACTTGTTTTATAGGCCATAGTTTTGTCGTTGTTGTATTTTTTTTTGATAAGCAATGCTTCCATATAGACACAAGAAATTTCTTCTACAAGGGTTTTCTACTATAAAGGATGCATGTGGATAGTATGTTAAGAACAAATCAAAGAGAAAATAAACAAAGGCAGTATTCATATCTAAGTAACTGTGTCAATAGTGGCAAATATAACATTACGTTGGAGCAAGCAAGAAGTAGTTGAGGGTGATTAATAGTGAGATTCTGTTAAGTATACACCAAATGTAAAGGAAGATAGAATTTGGAATGGGAGAGGAAGGATTCAGAAATTACTTTAACATATTTGTAGGGAGAAAATGAAAATAACTGAAATTTTGATAACTTGAAGAAGTGAAGAAATAATACAGCTGATAAGGAACTAATTCTATGTATAATGGTTAACTTGCTCATGATGCAGTGCTAAGGTGATATGAAGTAGATATCTGAGTGACATACCATGGATATGCTTAAGCTTTTGGGATTATTTTAGCAGTGAACATAAAGGGTAGAATGCCTCAAGATAAGGAAAAATATCATCAGTATCATGAAAATATTGAGAATGTGTGAGGTACTAGTAAAATCTTCCCTAGAGGACTTAGGTTATATGGCCTAAACCAGACCAAACTATCAAGAAAAAAAATGGGAAGATTGTCCAAGTATGGCCCTGGATACTAGACCTATAATATAGGATCAACGTACTAAAATCTCTACACCTAAAGAAGCTAAGCAAGAAGGAGGATCCTGTCTAAGATGATCAATCATCACTCAGAAATACAAATGGGATGGATATTGGAAGAAGGAGAAAATAGGAAACAGGACAGGAGCCTACCACACAGGGCCTCTGAAAGACTCCATCCAGCAGTGTATCAAAGCAGATTCTGAGTATATACCATATGTTTCTTTCTGCTTTTGGGACACCTCACTCAGGATGATCATTTCCAGGTCCCACCATTTGCCTGCAAATTTCATGATTTCCTCCTTTTTAATTGCTGAGTACTATTCCATTGTGTAAAAGTATCACAATTTCTGTATCCATTCCTCAACTGAGGGACATCTGGGTTGTTTCCAGGTTCTGGCTATTACAAATAAAGCAGCCACGAACATAGTTGAGCAAATTTCCTTGTTGTGTACTTGAGCATCTTTTGGATATATGCCTAAGAGTGGTATAGCTGGGTCTTGAGGAATCACTATTCCTAATTGTCTAAGAAAGCACCAAATTGATTTCCAGAGTGGTTGTACAAGTTTACATTCCCACCAGCAATGGAGGAGGGTTCCTCTTTCTCCACAACCTCTCCAGCATGCATTGTCACATTGATCTTAGCTATTCTGGTGGGTGTAAGGTGAAATCTCAGGGTCGTTTTGATTACATCTCCCTGATGGCTAAGGACGCTAAGCATTTCTTTAAATGTTTTTCTGCCATTCTATAATCCTCTACAGTCAGTTCTCTATTTAGCTCCATACCACATTTTTTAATTGGATTACTTGATTTGTTGCTTTTTAACTTCTTGAGTTCTTTATATATACTGGATATTAGGCCTCTGTCAGAAGTAGGATTAGTAATGATCCTTTCCCAGTCTGTAGGCTGTCATTTTGTTCTGATGACAGTGTCTTTTGCTTTACAGAAGCTTTTCAGTTTCATGGGGTCCCACTTATTGATTGTTGATCTTAGAGCTTGTGCTGTTGGTGTTCTATTAAGGAAGTAGTCTTTTCATGTTCCTACCATTTGCCTGCAAATTTTATTATTTATTTTTTTTAATTGCTGAGTAGTATTCAATTATGTAAATGTACCACAATTGCTGTATCCGTTCCTCAGTTGAGGGGCATCTGGGTTATTTTCAGCTTCTGGCTATTACGAATAAAACTGCTACAACATGGTTGAACAAGTGACCTTGTTGTATACTTGAGCATCTTTTGGATATATGCCTAAGAGTGCTACAGCTGGATCTTGAGGAAGCACTATTCCTAATTGTTGGAGAAAGCACAAGGTTGATTTCCAAAATGCTTGTACAAGTTTACATTCCCACCCGCAGTAAGGTGGGGTTCCCTGTTCTCCACATCCTCTGCAGCATGTGTCATCACTTGAGTTTTTGATCTTAGCCATTCTGATGGGTGTAAGGTGAAATCTTAGGATCATTTTCATTTGCATTTCCCAGGGGTCTTTTATGAGACTGATACTCTAACCAAAGACCATTCTGGGAGATAATCTAGAACCGCTGTATCGATGTACCCCATGGCAATTCAGAGTCCATGTGGGTCCTATAGTAATGGGAATAAGGACTGTCTCTGACATGAACTGATTGGCCTGCTCTTTGATCACCTCCTCCTGATGGGGGAGCAGCCTTATCAGGCCACAGAGGAAGACAATAAAGCCACACCTGATGAGACATGATACACTAGGATCAAAAAGAAGGACAGGAAGACCTCCTTTATCAGTGGACTTGGAGAGGGACATGAGTGGAAAAGGAGGAAGGAGTGTGGGATTGGGATGGGAGGAGGGAGGGAGCTACAGGGGGATACAAAGTAAATAAATTGTAATTAATAAAAATTTAAAAAGAGAAATACCAAAAATAAAAATTTAATAAAAAATATCCCTGAGGGAGGAAAAAGATTATCCAAGTAATGAGACTTAGTAACCCTCTCTTCCACCTCCCCCCCAAAAAGTACAAGTTTATAAGAAACCAAGGAAGTTTTTACTTAAAAGAACGTGGTCAATTGTGTGACCTTTTAATTTTGTATTAATTATCTTTAAAATGCATGTGGAATTATTTAAAAGCGGATAAAGACATTTTATAGTAATTCAAGCTCCATTTATTTGTTTATTTTATTAAAACCATAACTTTTTTTCTTAATTATAACATTTTGGGTTTTTCTGTACCAACTCTCACTTTAACCTAGGACCATGGTGCAAGTAAGATGGGCAAGGATCATGGTCTTTATACTGCTAGGAAATTTTGCAGTCACCAACTAGACCAAAAGTAACATGGAAAACAAAACAAGAAGGCCCACTTCTGCACAGACATGAAGGCATATTGTTTTAGAAGTCCTTCTCATATAAAGGGAATTTTGCTGGGAAAAGTAAGGGTTAAAGCTAAACAGCCAAATTCTGCTATTCAGGTATGTCTAGTTGGAGTTCACAAAGAATGGCAAGAATTCAACAGCTTCCCTGTCCAGTGATTGTTGTTTAAACTTCATTTAGGAAAACAATGAAGTTCTGTGTGCTGGGTGTGGTGGAAATGGCCATACTGCAGTTGATATTCCTGGCTATCCACTTCAAGTAGTTAATGTGTTCCTTTTGGCCCTGTACAAAGGCCAGAAGAAAAGACTGCAATCATAAATTTTGACAATGCAAATAGATTTACAAATATTCATAGTTTGAATAAAATGGGATATTTTAGACATGCAACGTTTCAAAATGAACTCATAAAATACTACATTTGACGAAAATTTTGTTGTTTTATAAAACCTGTATTTCTAACAAAATTTCGAAGAAAGTGTCCATTAAATTTTCAGTATTTGTCATGTCAGTATTAATACTTACCATTTCAGGGAATCCTCTAACCTTTAAACTACATTCTATTCTTTCTTTCAGTTTTGAATCTTGAAAGTCCTATTATATAGTATTCTGTTCTCTATAAATCAAGCAAACTAGCACATGCCATTTATGATGACAATAAAATTGAGGAAATTGTTCTAATGCTTTCTTAGTATAGATTAGCACCTTAAGATTCTATAAATTCTAAAAATTCTGTCAATTATATGTCTTTTGAAATAGCTATAAAACTGTAATAGCCCCCAAAGTACAATCATTTCACTTCAAAAGAGAACACACACACATACATAGGGAGAGAAAAAGAGAGAAACCTGTCTATCTATTATTTATCTATTTCTTAGCTATATCTTCATATATATTACATATATATGTATATATACAGAGAGGCAGAGAGACAGAGACAGAGATACAGAATGAGGGAGAGAGAGAAAGAGGTCTGTTTGCTCACAGATAAGCTCCAGGGAGCTCAACAAATGGATATTTAACCTGATTTTTGCCTACAGAACTGGATTTGGAAATAGCTACTAGTTTGTTGAGCTGTGCTATTTGTAGGACCAGACCAAACCTGAATCCCCAGACTATTCTGCTCATCCAATATTCTTCCTTCTCAGATATTTACCTTGAGTATTGTTACTTGGTCAATAGAAACCACCTTATGGGAGATAAAGTTAAAAGAGTCTAGGTGACCATCTGTAAGACTAGGCCACACTTGTATCCAACAGACTTCTATGATTTTCTTAGTTATTCACCTATCGTGAGCACTTTTTTCTTGAAAATGATTTTCGGCTCAATTGGATCTATTTTTATGGAAAAGGTCATATGCACTTTGAAATGTTTTAATATAATCTTGTCTTAAATTTTTTTGTACACGAGGAATTGAGTTAGCTTCAAAAATCTTTTTTTCTGAAATTATGGCATGCTTAAATGTGTCTAAAATAAACTTCCCAGTGCCATATTCTAGAATTTTGAAACAAAAACTAATATCTCAACACTGGCTGCTGAGTAATGTTGAACTGGATTTCCTTTTTCCTCATATGCGTCACTACTCTGCTAACAACGGTGTTTGTAAAGACTATATATGTGTGTCTGGTGTGTGTGTATGTGTTTATATGTAGATGTGTGCATGTCACACATATTTTGAAATGAATACAATCATCTATTCATGATATACACATCTGATATTTTAGAGTAAAATAACATAGTCTTAGAAATATTTGCATATTTTTGAAAACAGTTTTCTTCCACAGATATTATGTTATAATTTGTAATCAAAATTATAACTTGCTTAAGAATATTCCATTACCATGTTTCATTCATCATGTACCTTATTCTTCTTTATATAAAAGTTAAAACATTTTAGTCAACTCTCAACCATCACATATTTCCTTCTTTGACAAACTGCCTGAGGTTTCCAATGATATCCACCTTGGCTAACCATGACTCTTCAGGTTATCCTGTCTGTGAATGAGGTTGCATTTACCTATCAATATTTTGAAAACCTTTTCTGATAATTCAAGCTGTTTTCCTCCAATGGTTTTTATGTTGGCCATTGGGAAAGAAGGTGTTGATATTCAATAGAACTCTGCTAAGTTATCAATTTCCATAGCAGAACATCTTAACAATACATAATTAAACATACTTACCTGTTCTTCATTAATATGACAGGTTTTTGAAATATCAAGATACTGAAATATCAAGCATATGTAGATAATATTTATTATATTAACAAGAGAAATGAAAGTAATGGTGCTTTCCATATTCAGCTCTTTATAACCCAGTTGTATCTCTTGAGATAGTCATTCAATTAAACTGTGTTTGTGGTTAAATCACTGGAGGATACAATTCTAGAATCTAGCCATAAATTTTTATTACAGACTGACAAATATTTTATAGGATATATTACCTACTTTGGAAAACTTCCCCTGTTTGAAAGGCTTATACATTTCAAATTAATCATTATATCACTACTATATTCAGTATTATTCCATCCTCTTTGACTCACTCTGATCTTGTTATGGTTTTTTGCTCATTTTAATTTCAGAAGTAGAAAAGTGTCCTGCCCATACTATGATACAAATCCTAACTCTCCTACACTAGTACTGACTCCATTGACTGAAATTAATCCCCCAACTCAAAACAGGTATTTGTTTACAAGGACAACATAAGCTATTTTCATGGAGTATCAGTCTCATATTGTGGTTCTTGATTGTGATCTTGATTGTGACCTTAATTATTTATTAACTCAAAAGCTATTTACCTCTTGTGAAAGCATTTGGATTGAGAAGGTTTAACTGAGATGGAATGAAGCACTGAGAGTGTCTGGTGGCACCATCCCATGGGCAAAGTCAATTAAAAGAAGAAAGAAAGCGGACTATAGCACTCATCTCCTGTGCTTCTAGACTGTGAATATAACATAACTTGCAGCCCTTTGCTCCTGGCTCCATTCTTTTCCATCATTGTAGGCTAAATTCAAAAGAGGAGAGGCAAAATAAACACCTTTTTAACCAGTTTCTATCGCGTGTTTTTTCAAAGCAACAGAAAAATTAACTAATACAGATATCACATCTTTGGTTTTATTTTGAAAGCAGCTACATTTTGTTTCTTTTATCATGGAAGCTGAAATCGTTAAACATGGTATAGCTCATTAATTTGGATTACCCAATTTTCTATGTTGTAACACAGTCCCATGAGCAGGCGAGTGTTTTTGTTAACTTGACACAGAGTCTTTCGGGAGGAATAAACCTAACTGAGAAAATTCCTTCACAAGGTATGCTTGTAACCAAGTCTCTGAGACAGTGCAATTATCATTGGTGTGCAAAGCCCACTGTGAAAGCGCCATTCTTGGAAAGGTGGTGTTGAGTTGAATAGGACAACATGCTATAAAACCAAGCCAGTAAGCCTTACTACTGTATTTCTTATGCAATAGTTACTGTGTTCTTGCCCTCACTTCCCCCAATGAAAATTTCTTAGTTCTTTTTTCTTTATTTTTTCTTTTTCTTTGCTTTTTTTTTTTCCTGTGAAGAGAGACCATGTCCAAGGCAACTCTTATACAAGACAACATTTAACTGAGGCTGGCTTATAATTTCAGAGGCTTAGTTCATGAACTGACTGTTTGATTTTGTGTGTCAGGTTTGCACAAGATAGAGTTATTAGAGAAGAAGGAGCCGCAGTTGAAAAAAAAAGTTTCAAAGAGATCCAGCAATGAGGGATTTTTCAATTAGTGATCAATTATGGAGGGCCCGGCTCAAGGTTGTTTGGTTTCCTGAGTTCTATAAAAAAGCAGGGCCAGAAAAAGCATGAGATACAGGCCAGTAAGCAGCAGTCCTCCACGGCTTCTGTCTTGGCTTCTGCCTCCAGGATTCCTCCCTGTTTGAGTTCATGTCCTGGCTCTCTTTGGTGATGAACAGCACTGTGGGAAGTGTAAGCTGAATAAACCCTTTCCTCTCCATCTTACTTTCTAGTCATAGTGTTTTGTCACAGCAACAGAAACCCAGACTCAGACATCCATTATCATCATGATAGAAGCACGGCAGCATTCAGGCAGACTTGGTATGGAACAAGGAAGAGACTATGTGTCAGACTGGGCAGGGCTTGTGCATAGGAGATCTCAAATCTCACACTCACAGTGACACACTTCCTCCAATAAGGCCATACAAACTGCAACAATGTCACACCTACTCTAACAAGGACACACCTCTTAATAGTGACATTTCCTATGATCCAAGCATTCAAACAAATGAGTCCATGGAGGCCATATCTATTCAAACCACCACATTCTACTCCTTGGCCACCATAGCCTGGTATCTATAATGTAATGAAAAATGAATTTGGTACAGTTTCAAAAGTCCCCATTGTCCATCACTATGTCAACAATGTTTAAGTCCAAAGTTCAAAGTCTCTTTGGAGATTCATTTAATGCTTAACTGTAATCTTCTATAAAATCAAAATCAAAAAGGTAGATCTCATACTTCTAACATATAATGGCAAAGGATACATATTGCCATTCTAAAACGTAGGGAAAAGTAACACAATGAAGAAACACTGGACCAAAGCAAGACCAGCAACCACCTGGGCAAATTCCAAACTCTTAATGTCCATGTCTGATTTGATTTTATCTTCAACTTCCTATTATCTTTGTTGACTGAAATATACTTCCTTCTCTTGGTCTGGTTCTTCTCCCAGTTAGTATCTTCCCTTCACTGGTACACCATCACTCTGGCATCTCCCACGTCTTGAAGTTTCCAAAACAAGTCAGCTTCAAATTCACACAATGGCTTCTTTAGGCCTCTATGCAGGAACACCCTGACACATGACTGACATCAATAGCTTTCTCTAGTCACAGAGGGAAATTCTATTCTTGATTTTAAAGCCAGAACTACATGGCTAAATCTGCAAAGTTCTACTGCTTGTTGTGGCTATGATAAAGCTGTCTTGCTCAATTACATATTCACTAGCTTTCTGTTCTCCATGGTATTCTTCATTGCCTAAGCTTGACTATTTCTAGACCTTGTATGTAGACTCATCTGGCCATATAGTCAAAGTTCTGTATGCCTCTGTCTCCTGACTGCTAGGATTAAAGGCCTTAACCAGCACCTCTGGGCCTAAGGTTTTCCTTGATTACTTTCACAAGTTTAGCTAGATGGATCTTGACCCAAGCTTACAACTCTCTTAATTCCATGTAATGTCCTTGAACACAGGATTTAACTCCACTACAATTGATTCAAATTATTTTTAATATTTATTTTTATTTTTTATTAAATTTATTTATTTTCATTAATTACAGTTTATTCACTTTGTATCCCAAATGTAGTCCCCTTACTCATCCTCTCCCTATTCCACCCTCCCTCCCTCTTTTTCTCCTATGCTCCTCCTCCAGCCCAATGATAGGGGAGGTTCTCCTCCACTTCCATCTGACTCTAGTCTATCAGGTCTCACCAGGACTGGCTACAATGTCTCCTCTGTGGACTATAAAAGCTGTTCATCCCCCTCAGGGGGAGGTGATCAAAGAGCCAGACTCTGAGTTCCTGTCTGAGAGAGTACTTGTTCCCATTATTAGGGAACCATCTTGGGCACTGAGCTGCCATGGGCTACAGCTGTGCAGGGTTTCCAGGTTTTCTCAATGAATGATCCTTGTTTGGAGTATCAGTCTCAGAAAAGACCGCTAGACCCATATTCTTTTGGTCTCCTTGTGGAGATCCTGTCCTCTTCAGGTCTTTCCATCTCTCCCTTCTTTCATAAAATTTCCTGCACTATTCCCAAAGTTTGGCTATGAGCCTCAGAATCTGCTTTAACACCCTGCTGGCCAGACTCTTTCAGAGGTCCTCTGTGGTAGGCTACTGTTCTGTTTGGTTTGTTCCCTCTTCAGATGTCCATTCCCTTTTCCTTTCTGAGTGAGAATTGATCATCTTACCCATGGTCCTCCTTCTTGCTTAGCTTCTTTAGATGTACAGATTTTAGTATGTTTATCCTATATTATATGTCTGATATACACTTATTAGTGAATATATACCATGTGTGTCTTTATGCTTCTGGGATACCTCACTGAGGATGATCTTTTCTAGTTCCCACCATTTGCCGGCAAATTTCATGATTTCCTTGTTTTTATTTTATTTTTATTTTTTTTAATTTATTTATTTTTATATCAATCACAGGTTAGGTACTTTGCATCCCAGGCATAGCCTCCTCCCTCATTCCCTCCCACCCTCCCACTCCCTACCTCATCTCCCTCCTCCCGGTCCCCTCCAAGTCCACCAACAGGGGAGGACCTCCTCCCCATCCATCCAACCCCAGCTCATCCTGTCTCCTCAGGGCTGGCTGCAATGTCCTCCCCTGGGATCTAGCCAGTTTGTCACTTCCCGGCTTGAATGGGGGAGGGTCAAAGAGTCAGCCATCAAGATCATGACTGAAACAGACCCTGTTTCCCTCACTAGGGTCTTCAGTCCAAC
>CM053753.1:92224454-92247072 GCA_028658305.1 Pachyuromys duprasi | reverse complement strand
CTCTCTGTCTATCTTTGATTGTTTCTCTATGCGGGCAGTTAATTTCTTCTCCATTTCTTTGAGGGCTTTTTTCAATTTCCTCTTTTTGTCTCTCTTCTTGTTCTTCCAATATCTGCATAATCAAAGCTTTAATATAATTTTCCTGTGTCTCCGCTGAATTAAAATCATCACTGCTTTTGGGTGTTTCTGGTGGGGCCATGGTGTCCTGATTTTTGTTGGGTGAGTTCCTTCACCGATTTCTGGGCATTTGTTTATATATAATCAGGGAGCTGTTTGTGCTTTTTGTGCTTCAAGGCTGTACTTCAGTCTGAAACTGTCAGTCTCTTGTGTCAGGAGTATTCTTCAAGAAGATCAGTGATTTCCGGTGGTTTGTTATTGTTTGTTGTTGTCTCTGTTGAACTCTATTGTGGGCTCTGTGTGCCTGGCTTCGTGTTCCGTGCTAGAAGCTGTGAGCACTGCAGGCTGGTCACCCCTCTGGTCTGGAGGTCTAGCTCCTCAGTCTTTTGAGATGTCGCTCAGCCCTGAGGTTCTTGCTAAGGGCTCTCCCCTGGAGTGGAGATTTGGCACCCCCTTCTGGGCCAGGGGCTGTGCACCATGGTCTGAGATGATATTTGGGGACACACAATGGATTTGGTTTAGTTTGCCTCTGCTGAATGCAGGCCTGTCTGAAATGGTGCCCAAGGCCTTCTCTGTCTCTCCTGTGGACACACACAGGGACTGAGGTTTTTGCTGGTGGATGCATGCAGTGTTTGCCCTCAGTGTGCAGTCTGGTCAAGATGGTCCCGGACCTTCTCAGTCTGGTGTGGCTCCGGCGATTGGTGCACTCCCGCAGCACACCTGTGGGTTGATGCAGAACTCAGGTCCTTCCAGACTTGCCCGCTGACTGGCACAGGGACTGAGGTTTTGCTGGCGGAAGCATGCAGCACGTGCCTGCAGAGTGCAGACTGGTCAAAACGGCCCCTTGCCCTTCTCAGACTGCGGTGGTTCTGGCGATAGGTGCATGCCCACCTTACACCCATGGGCTGAAGCAGAACCCGGGTGCAGTGTGCACTCACAGTGTGCGGGTCAGTGAAAGCAGTATCTGCTTCCTCCTCAGACTGCCCTCGAGACTGTGTGATCCAGTCTATTATGGTGGATGTGGGCGCCCAGCGCGGCTGCTCGTTCAGATCAGAGCTGTGTGCTGCTGGTCACCTGGAGATTTTTCCGGGGAATAACTGGGTGTCCCTAGGGTTTTCCCACTTGATTTTCTCACTGTGGGAGTTCTGCTCACCTGGCAATCACGAATGCTGGCATTTTAGGTCCCAGAGTTCAGTCTCCTGGTTGCTGCATTGTTTCTGCTGTTCTACTCCTCAGATACAGTGTCCTCTAGTGGCAGCCATCTTGGGGAATCCGATTTCCTTGTTTTTAATTGCTGAGAAGTATTCCATTTCTGTATCTGTACCTCAGCTGAGGTAGTCCCCCACAGTTCAAATCACCCTAGGCACCACTACTTTGATGCTCCTACTGGTATGTCCCATTAAGCCCCATTTAAAGCACTATACTGCTTCCTAAAATCACAAAATCCAAACTCGTTCAAGCAACAGTATGGTCAAACCCAGCAGTTCCCAAGTCCGTGGATTCAACTTCTGTTAGAGTGTCTGGTTGTGTCTTATCACTGTGAAGAGATACCATGACCAAGACAAGTTTTATGAGGGACAACATTTAATTGGGGCTGGCTATTATCATCATGGTTGGAAGCATGGTGTGATTCATACAGACACAGAGCTGGAGAAAGAACTGAGAGTTATACTTCCTGATCTGCAGGCAGCAAGGGGATACGGTGTTTCATACTGGATATTTCTTGAGCACAGGAGACCTCAAAAACCCACCCTCACAGTGATACACTTTCTCCAACTAGACCACACCTACTTCAATAAGTCCACACCACCTAATTGTCCCCACAGGCCAAACATTCAAATTCATGAAAACTATGGGGACTAGAAATATTGAAGCTACTCCAGAAGGGCTGTTACTTGGAAGTCTAAGACAAAATAAAACACTTCTTCCAAAAGTTGCTTTTGCTCATGGTGTTTTAATACAGCAAAAGAAACTCTAAGACATCATACATTCAAACTTTCTATGAGAGACAAATTTAGCAATTGATTTAATGAAGTTGAAAACATTCAATCCATTTCTCAATTATTTTCTTTCAAGTATCTGATGCAAAATGTCATATTCAAATATAGATAAGATATGTGTTGATATTTTTAACCAAAACATACTAGAAAAAGCTAATTAACTATAGCGATTTCTATTTATTAAGATAAGGATCAAATCTATATTGCATTTCAATAACATGTTTGAAGGCCAAGGAATTAAACATTGCAAAGTAACAGAAACTAAGAGCAATGAAAATTAATGAAAAAAACTTGGAAGAATGTTATTCTTTTTTATTAAATTCTTTATTAATTACACTTTATTCACCTTATATACCCCTATAGTTCCCTCCCTCCTCTCATCCCACTCTCTCCCTTCCTCCCCCTTCTGCACCCATGTCCCTCCCCAAGACCACAGATAGGGGAGGTCTTCCTTTCATTCCCTCTGATCCCAGTTCATCAGGTCTCATCAGGAATGGCTGCAGTGTCTTCCTCTGTGGCCTGGTAAGGCTGTTCCCCACTCAGGGAGAGGTGATCAAAAAGAAGACCAATCAGTTCATGTCAGAGACCATCTCTGTTCCCATTACTATGGAACCCATTTGGACACTGAACTGCCATGGGTCACACCTGTGCAGGGGTCCTAGGCTACCTCTATACATGGTACCTGTTTGGACCATCAGTCTCAGGAAAGACTCCTGTGCTCAGACCACTTGGTTCTATTGCTCTCCTTGTGGAGTTCCTGTCCTCTCCAGATCCCACTGTTTCCCACCTCCCTCATAAGACTCTTTGTACTCTGCCCAAGTATTGGCCATAAGTTTCAGCGTCTGCTTCGATAGTCTGCAGGGCAAAGCCCTGCAAGAGGCTCTCCATGGCAGGCTTCTGACCTGTTCCCTGCCCTCTCCTTGGAAGAATATTATTCTTGTTTCTATTTCAAATACCCTAGAAAATGGATTTTTTTCTATTCTGGCATTTTGAAATGATTTTGAATGGACACTTCTAATGGAAATCACAAAACGTGGCATTTTTTTTCTTTAGGATCCATCCATTTACTGTAATTTCCATTCCTTTAAAGTGCTTTTGCACTGATTTGTTTATTTAATGCCCTAAGTGATTCTGAATTTTAGAAATATTTTAATACTTTGATGAATTGCAAATTGTTAAATGAATATTTGCCCTTAAATAAACAAAAAAGTCATTTCACATCGTTTATTTCATGCTCTTTATAGCCATGTCTGTAAGTATGAGAATCTAAACAATGATTCTCAATGTATGCCTCTCACTCAAGTTGTAGCTTACATCTTCTCTCATGGCTATGGTCTGGTGATTATATTTGCTAAGGGCATATTCTATCATTTATATCATTCTGTAGCTTAAATGTACCCACAATACTTATGGGAAAATTCATATTCCACTATTATAAAAGCTTGTGGGCAAGTTGTGAATGTTCAGTAAGAAACTAGAAGATGAAACAAAACAAAATTCTTGAAAAATGATGGCACTCTCAGTGAGTAAATCAGGTTGAAGATTTTGCTTTACTTTGATTTTCTGATGCAGTAATTGAGAGTTGAGATCCTCACAGCCTCAATTTCACATCATATTTACCCTTTCCTTTGTGAGTTTAAGCATATTGTACGTTTGGATCATTATAGCTATTTTATTAACATCACATTAGGCAATTTTGATTTAATTCTTCTTGTCATGACAAATAACAAATAATTACTTTACAACACAAAAGAGTGACTTTTCAGTTCAAGAAAAATGAACCAAAGTGAAGAATTTAGTAAAACTTACAAATAGTCTTTTCAAGATCATCCTCAGGTGAGGCATCTCAGAAGCAGAAAGACACACACGGTATACACTCCTTTATAAGTGGGTACTAGATCTATAAGATAGGATAAACGTACTAAAATCTGTACACCTAAAGAAGATAAACAAGAAAGAGGACCCAGGGTAAGATGATCAGTCCTCACTTAGAAAGGCAAATGGGATGGACATGGGAAGTAGGAGAAAACAAGTAACAGGACAGGCGCCTACCACAGAGGGCCTCTGAAAGACTCTACTTAGCAGTATATCAAAGCAGATGCTGAGACTCATAACCAAACCTTCAGTAGAGTGCAGGGAATCATATGAAAGAAGGGGAGTTAGTATGACCTAGAGAGGATAGGAGCTACACAAGGACCAAGTATATCAGGGCACAGGGGTCTTTTCTGAGACTGTTTCTCCAACCAAGGACCATGTATGGATATAACCTAGAACCCCTGTTCAGATGTAACCCATGGTAATTCAGTATCCATGTGGGTACCCTACTAAGGGGAACAGGGACTATTTCTGGCATGAACTCAATGGCTGGCTTTTTTACACTGTTCCCCCAACCCCCCGAGGGAGGAACAGCCTTGCTAGGCCACAGTGGAGGACATTGCAACCAGTCCTGAAGAGACCTGATAAGCTAGGGTCAGAGGCAAGGGGAGGAGGACCTCCCCTATCTGTGGACATGGAAAGGGGCAGGGAGGAGATGAAGGAGGGAGGGATTGGGAAGGAATGAGGGAGGGGGCTATGACTGGGGTACAAAACAAATAACCTGTGATTAATAAAAAATTAAAAATATAAAAATTAAAAATAAACAAAAAGAAGAAAAACAATCTTTTCAGAAAGCAATAGTTTCATGTACTGTCATTTTAACAAACCTTTCATAAATTCTTTATAAACCTTAAAAATACATAGTAAGAAAATATAAATTAGGACAGGAAGCACCACATTAGACAAGTTTCTGTGCTGCAGAGGGAGCACTGTGGTTAAGGAAACTTGCTTGTTTTGCAGAGAACCTGAGTTTGATTCCTATCAGTCATGTTAGGCAGCTAACAAACACCTGCCACTCCAGCTCCAGGGATCCAAATCCACCATAACAGGAGCAGACTGTTAACAGGAGGCTAAGCCATATGCTCACAGTGCACATCATTTAGAAACTAAGACAGAACCGCTGCAGTGATCAGCTGGTTTCCCCTTTTATATTCAGGATAGGACCCTACACCATGAAAAGATGGTATCCACTTTTTGTGTTTTTTTCCCTGTGTGTGAAAACATTCCTACAGACACAACTAGTGGTGTATTTCCATAGGGATTCTAAATCATAGCAAGTTTACAGTACAGATTAACCAGAGTGACCTACGACTAAACAATTGTAAATAAAATAGACCACAGATGATAAAGGCATAAATATAAAAAGAGGAAGAAAAGATAAGTTAAGCTTACTTAAAAATAAGTTTTATTTTGCAAATAATAGTATCAGAAAACTTAAATGATAACTCCAAAAAATGAACCAAAGTCTTTGAAGTTAATATATCAGACAAGGGATTCTTTCAAGAATATATGAAAACTATAGAAAGGATAATTCAAAAATAATAAAATTTTATTTATTTTAAAAATATTTTTATTGATCAAGTTATTTATTTATATATAATTTAGTTTTAAAATGGACTTATTATCCAATACTTAAGGGTCAGTGATGAAATCATCTACATACAACTGGCTTTATATGAACTGGAAGACTTTGTTCATATATTCCATAATAAAAATATGTTCATATATGTGTTACAACACCTTAACAAATTGAGCCATATATTTAAGAGGATTGGTTCGTGGGAAGGGTTGGTTGGCAGAGAAGGAAGAGAGACAGCAATGTAATTATGTTTTATTTGCCTTTTTCTTTTAATAATCATAAAGGTTTTGTGTGATGGCTCAAGTGCTTCTTGTATGGCTCTGAGCACTGGAATTCAGAACCCTAGCATGAAAACAAGATGCCAGCTGTCATGTGTACAGTCACAGTGCTCAGTAGACAGAGATGTGGTTGTTCATGGAGCAAATACTTGTTTTTGTTTAGTTATGGTTAAGTTGGTTTTTTTATATGTTTATATTTGTGAGTGTGTTTGTTTTTTATTTTTGATTTTTAAGCTACCAATAGCATTTTATATTACCTGGTGGACAAGTTAGCTTAAAGGGAAAGAGCGCTAACAGCAAAGCCTGATGATCTGAATTCAGTCCTTGGGCTCTACAGTAGAAAGAAGACATAATTCCTACAAGGATTCTTCTGATAATTCACAGATTCCTCTGGCATGTGAGCACATATGAGAATCCACTCAAATCAATATGAGTGGGGGGGATTTTCTCAGGACATGTTTCCTATAAGCCATGGGATGGGCACACTTGGTTACATATTCAAGTTTCACTGGAAACTAGAATCAATTTGAAATTTTCAAATACAGTAGTCTAAAATATGGACACAGTAAATGAAGAGTCATAAGAGGCTTTTATTTAATGCTACTTTCAGGGAACACACAAGCATGTATACACTCATACAGACACATACATACATACATTAACGCACATTCATTGAACACACAATGCTGTTCTGTGTTTATGCAGCAGTAGTTCTCAACATTCCTAATGCTATGACCCTTTAATACAGTTCTTCATGTTGTGACCCCCCCCCGCTCAACCATAAAATAACTTCATTGATAGTTCATAACTGTAATTTTGATACTGTTAAGAATAATGATGTAAATATGTGGTATGCAGGCTATCAGACCCAAAAGGGGTTGTGACCCAAAGGTTGAAAACCACTGTTATAAAATTTATAGCATTACTTATGACATCAGTCATTAATCAGCCCTAATTATAATTACTTATAGATTATTTATGAATATTAGAATTAAAGAATTCAACTTTACCTGGTATCATCATATAACAGAAAATAATTATTTTTCATAAATAGTATTTTAATATGTAATGATATTTTCTATTTTCCTATTCATCACTTTTAATCACCAAAAGTTCTAATTTTTATCATTATATTTGTATATCTAAAAAGTTGTTCTATATCTAGTGCTATAGAGCATTTTGAATAAACGTAAGATAGGTTACCCTGAATTTTCCATTGTGTTTTCACAATAACCATGAGCAAAAGAGCCATCATACAGGAGCAACATATCTGCTTCTTTACTTTATCTTCTTTCTTTAGAATGTTTGACAGCTAAATTGTTAAATGCTTTCTCATGTCTGAGTTACATACTTTAAAAGTGCTTTTGTTAGATTATTTTGTGAAAATTTCTCCCTCCTAACCTATTAGTCCTTAGTGGCTATAGATGCCATTAAGACAAAAGTCATCAACTTAGTATTCATGATGTTGTGTGCTGGGAAAGAAGAAAAAATTAACCAGAAAAGAGCACAACTCATAAAAATGAAAACTATAAATATTAATCCTCTGAGGCCAGATCCAATTCATTGTATCACAGTAGGAATCTGTAAATTTAAGAGGAAACTAAGTATTTTCTGCATCAATGGGTGAGGACATTTTCTTCATCATGAAAATAATATAGCACTGAAATCTTAGTATATCTCATCTTATTAAAATAGAATACAATCAGTAAAATCCTCTCAGGGATCATTCATTATAAATAGTGTTGCTGCATGGATACTTCCAATTTCAGATAAAAATAATAGAGAAATTATATTCAAATTCAAACCAATACAAACCATGAAACAAATTGTGGACCCTTCTATGAACTGAAATAAGTAAGCCCCAGGGCTTCCAGAGACCAGATTTGTATCATCAGAATAACTTCGTCAAATAAAATGCTACTTAGGTTACCGTACAATGTAGGAAAACATAAAAAAAATAAGTTAGCCATTAATGTTTTGATTGCTTTTCACGTGTCTAATAACAGCAAAAAATCACTGTGTCATTCATCAATTAAAATAACTACCTGAAGGAAGGGGAGGAAGGGGTATGGGGAATGAGGAGGAGGAAGAGAAGGGGGAGAAGAAAAAACAGGGAATGGAGAAGCAGCAACAGCAGTAGCAGCCCAGCACTGTGGCGATGGTATTTCTTGTCTGTGCTGATACCTAGTGTGTCCAAGAGCAGCTGGAATATAGACAAATTAGACAAATAGTAGATAATGACACAGACGCTGGTACAGTGTGCTCACAGCTACAGGCTCAACCTGCCCGGGATTGTTGGAGCTAAGACTATGTGTTGTTTAGTTGTTTGTTTTTACATTTAATTATATAGAGTATGTATGTGTACCATGGTGCTCAGGTGGGAAGAGAATTGTGTATACCTATTTTTATTCTTCCATCAGGTATGTTCTGGAGATGACACTCAAGTGTGAAGGCTTGGCTGCCAGCACCTTTACCCATATCTTGCCAGCAATCAAAGCTAAGTTTATTGTAATAAAATGGATTTGATCTTGATATTTT
Organism: Pachyuromys duprasi; assembly: GCA_028658305.1. Classification (NCBI taxonomy): domain Eukaryota; kingdom Metazoa; phylum Chordata; class Mammalia; order Rodentia; family Muridae; genus Pachyuromys; species Pachyuromys duprasi. The sequence goes on along the minus strand of CM053753.1, from coordinate 92,238,685 downwards.
TAAGTTAATTAAATTCAAAAGTAACAAAAAATCTATTTTCTACAGAAGAAACAAAACCACCACCACAACAACAAAAAGGGAAAAGGAAAAAAAAATGACAGAAGTCATGAATTTGAGAGAGAATAAATGGAGTCATACGGATGATGTTTGAGGGAGTAAAGGGAAAGAGGAAATGATATAATTATATTTTCACATAAATAATAAAATAGTAATTGTATATTGGTCAAAAAAATAAGTATAGGACTATATTGGTGCGTTAAAACTGCTTACCCTCTAAAGTTATGAGTACATAAAGGCCAATGGGTCTAAATTACTCTTATACCACTAAAATAAAAGTGCTATAATCCTGACAATGGTAAGAAAATAATATGATAATATAGTATTGGAATTTTGTGATTAGATTCATAAGCAAGAAATTGATTAATGGTGAAAGTGATATCATAAATCAGTGGAAGACGGGCTACTTTTAATCAATCATTTCTCTAAAACATTGTCATCTAGAAATATGTATTTATCTTGTGTGTGTAGAGTATATAAGCCATGTGAAAAAACTATACAGAATGTGTAAAAGATAATAACAGTTTAATCAAATGAAATGTATATGCTTTTTTCTTACATAAGAATAGGAATAGATGTGTTATATAAATCTAAGAGAATATATAAGAAGTTATGGACTACACAAATATGTATTAAAAACTTCTCAGCACACAGTTCTATTAACTTTAGAGATACTGAACAGCCTAAGAGAAGATACACTATTTCTATGTGTATGTGTATATATAGATATATTAATTTAAATATGCTTAATTTACTTTCCCACATACTTAAAAAATCATTTTTAAAAATATGGTATTATTGTACAGGAAATTTTTATTGGAACAATTTGTAATATAATTGCATTAAAATATGCTTATTTTTATTTTCCTCATAAAGTATTATATTAGTCTTTCACAATTAAAAGATCTGAAAAACCTGATGCCATTCAACGTTAAGGTCTTGGAGAACATCATCTTAGCATGTTACCTGTGAGACTATAGCTCTGAGTGTCAGTTCAGAATCATATACCAAACTTCGTCTAATTAGTGTATGTTGTGTAGCAACCTGTTTCTGCATATATACAATAGAATTTATTGGCACAGCCCCATAAGAGATCTTTATAGGAGCATTTCTTTGTGTAGATTTGTATGCTTAGATGTTATAACCAATGTATGCTGTCTCAAAGGAGTAGATAAGTAACATGTGATGAAAGTAAAAAAAAAATAACAGGCTCAAAAGCTTCACCCAAAGAGCCCATGTATACAACAGATGTCTAGGCATATGCTGAAAGAGACTATGTGATGCTACACAGTGCTGATGGAATGAAAACTTTAAAACAACATTTAAATTATTTTATAATGTCACACTTAAAAGGATGCACAGAAGCACACACACACATATGTATATGATGACATATGTATTCTAAGAGGATTAAAAATGTTAAACATATTTTTGGACAACAGGGATAATGCTAAAGAGAGACAGAAAAGAATAAATGAAAGCAAGAAAATTAAAATAAAATTTTATGAACAAATAACACTTAGGAAAAAATATCAAAACTGTATGACAAATTTGAGAGCTAAAACATGCAAGATAAACAAAGTTGGCTCTTTTAGCTTATTTCTTTAAAAGTCACACTTTCATTACTATGGTATTATTGAATATTTCATTTTAAATTATCTTACAGGAATGTGTCTTCTTACAACTATTGACTTTTTGAGCTTCTTGTAAGGTGAAATACATGTGATAATTTACAAATGAACCTTCTGTGCAAGTTAAATTATTTCTTTGTAGCATACCTGAGTTGAATTTATAAGATTATTATTTGTAAACTTTAATAATTTAATATAAATTAAAAATTAGGGACTGGAGAGGAGGCTCAGAAAATAATGGTGCCTGAGATGTATCCCTTGTAAACACTTGGTGGAAGGAAGAGAACAAACTTTAATTTTTTTTCTCCATTGATATGCTATTGCCAGTGTTCATGCGAGTGAACATGGGCACACACACACACACACACACAAATAAATGTATACCTATCTCAAAAATTATTTCTAAACTTTCTTTATCTTTTATTACAATGTTTCCACTGTACTTTAAAAAATAAAGCACATTCCCTTAAATGTTTTATGTGACAATGGAAAACAGAAGGGTATGGGAGAGAATGATATTCTGTGAAGTCATATTTCAATGTCCTCTTTAAAAAAAGCCTTAATCTTATTCTGTGTTAATTCTCCAAAACTTTCTTGATTTAGCCCAAGACAACATACCAGGACCTCTGTGATTATAAGTTCATGTTGTATTTCATGTAGTTGCTAACTGACTTTACCAGTGTATAGAGCCTGTTGTGAATATATATTTAATAAAGTAAAACCTCATTTTCTTCTGTAGAGGGAATTATGTCTTACCATTATATTAACATATTCAAATTTATAGGCAATATGTTTAATCTGATCTGTGTTTTCCACTTCGAATTATCCAAAATACAAAACATAACTCACACTTTCTCTTTGCACTTTCAGATTTTTTTTTTCTTGTCTTGAATTTGAATTTAGAAATGGCAGAATCTCTATAGAGGTAGAGGGTAATTTCCCACAAGACCTGGCTAATTTGTAGCTTTCAACACACCAATGACCCCTGCAATTTAGCAGTTGCTTCATTAATTCCTCTACACCTGCTCCATTTATCTTGAAAAAAAAAAGAGACAGATAAAGGCACAATTGTTTTCTCTGCAGTTATTGTGAGGGGCAATTCTTTACCCAGTCCTGAAGTCAATTGTACCCACCATCATGTAGAACAAAACACTGCAGTGAAGATGGACATTTCTTGTTTGTCACTGGGATGAAAAAGAAGAGTCTGAAAGACAACATATTTTGGGGATAAGTTATTTTATTTTTGTTTGTGTGTTTGCACTTTCTGTGTTCCTGAAAAGTTATGTTTACTTAAGTAACAGTGCAGTTTTAATAAAAGATGATATTTTATTCTGATAATCTCAGCTTATGAACATAAAATAAAATGAATGTTGTGGATGCCCTGAGGTTATGTAAATACTTACATAACTATTGGGATTTCTAGATGTCTATCATCTACGTATCAACTGCTACAAAAAAGTATTTACAAACATAGTGTCAGACTAACTTTCATGTATTTATATTATCACACAATTCATTGAGCAAAATATAAACTAAAAAGGGATAGCCAAGCAGGACAAAAATGTAATTCGCACCACTGAGAGATTACATTAATATACAAAAGTACATTTTAATGTTAAGTTATTAAGTTTTGTATTTGCTTAAAGTGACTATAAAAGAATGTGTTTGTGTTGTTTTTAGATTAGGATATAATTATATTTCTTCCTTCCCTGTCGTTCCTCCAAGCTCAAACACATACCTTTCTCCACTCTCTTTCAAATCCATGTCTACTTTTTTCTCTAATTGCTATAATATGCACAATGTTATTATTTCAACTTTCACAGAATACAGATTCCATGAAAAAGTAAAATTTGTGGTATTGATATTCTTTTAAGTTTTGTATTAATGAAATGTTTGTGTGTCCATATATTTATATATGTGCATACGTGTGTGTATCTGTACATGTGTAGTATTTATGTGTAGATACTTTTGTATATGTATATATGGGCATCTAGGAACTCAGTAGGTAGACCAGTCTGAACTTGAACTCAACAGAGATCCACTTGCCTATCCTTCCCCAGTGCTGAGATTAGGCATGGACCCCGTATCACTTCATTTTTGTTGTGTTTTTGTTATATGTTTTGCTTTAGTTTTTTTGTTTTGTTATTTTTTTTAATTTTTGTTCTTTTTAATCAGAGGTTATTTACTTTGTATCCTAACTGTAGCCCCCTCCCTTGTTCCCTCCCAATCCCACCCTTCCTCTCTGATCTCCTCCCTGTCCCTTTCTAAGTCCACTGCTAAGGGAGGTCCTCCTTCTCTTCCTGACCGTAGCTTATCAGGTATCCTCAGGACTGGCTGCAATGTCATCCTCCATGGTCTAGCAAGGCTGTTCCTCTCTTGGGAGGAACATGTCAGAAACAGCTCCTGTTCCCCTTACTAGGATAATGCACTTGGATACTGAACTACCATGGGCTACGTCCGAGCTGGGGTTCTAGGTTATATCCATACATGGTCCTTGGTTGGAGAAATAGTCTCATAGAGGACCCCCGCGCCCTGATATATTTTGTCCTTGTGGAGCTCCTGTCCTCTTCCAGTCATACTAACCCCCCCCCTTAATTAAAAATGGGGTACGGAGCTAAACAGAGAATTCTCTGCGGAGGAATATAGAATGGGAGAGAAACACCTAAAGATATGCACAAAGTCCTTAGCCATCAGAGAGATGCAAATCAAAACGACTCTGAGATTTCACCTTACACCCATTAGAATGCAAAGGTTAAAAACTCAGTGATAACACATAATTAGCAACTATTCTTCAAGGATGCATATGAGGATTTTTTTTATATTTCTGTTTCTCTTCTCTATTTTCTAAGTGTTTTATATAGAGAAATCCATATCAAGTAAATACTCAACTATCACGTAGTCATATAACATAGAACAGATATGAATTTCTTTGTTCACCACTAAGCACTGCAAGCAAAGAACACTCTGATTAAAGTTGAGAGTAGACTTTGTCTGTATGTATGAACATAAATATTTAGAAAACAGTTTACTGCCATAGAAATTTCGCTACACAATAGAATTGTTATGCTTTAACATCTAAGACCTCATCAGCCATGCTTTAACTACGAAGTATCAAGCTTCAAATACAGACGCAGAGCTGTTGGTGACCACCATAACAGTCATGCCAATACATCAGTGAGTCAGTAGAGCCTTGGAGTTTGGTATTATAGAATGTAGGGTTCACAGCTGGATACTATTATTGAACTCTTTTCTACTTCATCAGACTACATAGCACCTTAGAAAGAAAGTTTCTATTTAAATATTAGCTGTATTTCTCTATATCTTGAAACCACCATGTTTGGTATAATCTATCAGAAACAGTTTAATCAGCTAGTTCTTGTGGGAAACCAACAGGAATGGCAAAAGCATTTATTATTCTGAAATAATCTGGGTTCTCCCAGACCAAATTATGTTTGAAAGTGAGAGGGTATTTCTCACTTGCCAGTATATTTTAGTAAAAGATAATGTATGTTATGCTCAATATTGTCCAGCTATGTAGGATATATCCATTCTAATTTTTTTTAATGTTTATATAGTTTTCTTTTCTAATTTTTAATTTGATATTTATTAATTGCAGTTTATTCACTGTATCCCAGCTGTAACCCTATCCCCATCTCAGCACAATCCTACCCTCCCTCCCTCTTCTCCTATGCCCCTCCCTTAGTCCACTGATAGGGGAGGTCCCTCCACCCCTTTCTGACCCTACTCTATCCACTTTGAAAAAGCATATTTGACATTAACTTGCAAACTACCTGTTTCTGTATGAGGTTCTTTTTACTTCCATATGGAATCTGTATTTTGCTTGCTTCAATTTCTGAAAGATACTCTAATGTGACATTTGCCTTCAATCAGTTTGAACAATTTCTTATGTGGTATGAGGTAGTGGTGGTGGTGGTAATGGTGGTGGTGGTATATGTGTGTATATGTGTGTGTTCTGTATGTTTGTGTGTGTGTGTGTATGTGTAATGTGTGTTGATATGTTTGTTGATATGTGTGTATGTGTACCCATACATGTGCATTTTCAAATACACTGTGTTTATTTTCCTTGTTTGGTTTATAAATTTAAAAAAAATTCTACAGTTTTCTTTTTATGAGTAAAACCGTATTTTCTTTAAGAAAAATGTGAAATGCGGTGAGAAAATAGTATTAGACCCTAAAAGGTAACATTTGTGGGAAAAGAAATTACTGCTTCAAATATCTGAAGCCCACACAGTTCCAAAGTAACCTCTGCTACTTTGGTGTAAATCTCAGAGCAAAATGATTTTCTTAATCCTCATGATAATTAAGCACAGACAAATGTTTTGGAATTGTTTATTTTACTGTATTTAAAATAAAGGCAATTTTAAAATGGAACTAAATGAACACTCTGAATTTGAGACATTTTAGATTTGTTGCACATTTTTCAAGGGTTCTTTAGTAAGACAGTTTGACAGAGTAATGGCACATCACAGTATATTATCTATCTCTCATTCTTTATAATGTAGGATTGGGGGTCTCATTAGGATCGGGCTCTGAGAATGCAGCTAGGACATACAATCATCTACCAGGTTAAACCAACAAGGGACTCCACTCACCTATGAATTTCATAAAGTTTTATATAATCTCATTTTAAAAATCAAATTTAAGTAAGGAGAATTATTTAACGGCGAGGGAAGCAGATCTCCTGACATTTTATATTTGGTTATTGATGGTTGGATGACAATGCTTCTCCACTGTGTAGGCTGGGGTGTTTTCAACTGCAATCCTCCTGAGAAGAAAAGCCATGGGTAAAAAGAATGTTAATTTCTTTTATTAACCTGTACCTACTTACAGATTATTATCGATGATTTATTTATCATCTATCTCTCTATCTATCTACCTAGTTTTCCACATATCTATACAATCACCATCCTTTTCTATTTATAAAGCCCTTCTGAAAATAGAGAAATTCTTCCTTAGAAACATTTTTATTTGTAAATCTAAGTATGCCCCCATGTCTAGACTTACTTGGCTAACACAAAATTAACTCAGTGGTATTTCTGGAGGTTTTTGTCTCATAATGCTTTGGGCATTTTTTTTCTTATTGTACAGATCCATTAGGGTTTCTGAATTTGTGTTTTCAGAACACAAATTTGAATTTGTGCATGAGAGTGCGTGTGTGTGGTATGTGTGTGTGTGTGTGTTTATATCTATATGTGTATCTGTTCTCTTTCCTTGACTCTTTGTTTTTCTGTTCATTTGTTTGTTTAGTCCTATTCAGGTTTGATTCTTGGAATTTTATCTTGTTTTATATTTTTTCTTTGTATTTTAGATACCTATTTGTTTTTTAAGGAGAGAGAGAAAGAAAAAAAGGATACGGACTTGGGTGGTTGAGGAGGTGGGAAAGGTCTAGGAAGGGCTGGGGAAGGGGAAACCATAATCAATATGTTGTATGAAAAGAAGCTATTTTCAGTTAGAAACATCCTAAAAACTATTCACTTTCACGTTTCCAGAATTAAGTGATCTCATTTCTATTAATTTAGGTAGCAAAGTTTTGAAAATTAAAAAAAATGCTTCCACAAAACAATGACTCATTTGGAATATTTCAAGTACTGTGTGTTGATACAATATTAATATATATATGACATGAACTAGTTTATTGATTCATAAATCAAAAATGTATTTAAATTCAAATAACTATTCAAAATGAAAATTAGAAATGTTTTTTTTTAATTTTTTATTATAATTTATTTACTTTGTATCCCAGCTCTAACACCCATCCCGTCCCAAGCCCACCTTCCTTCCTTCTTCACCTCCCATGACCCTCCCATAGTCCACTGATAAGTGAGGTCCTCCTCCACTTCCCTCTGTCCCTAGCCTAGAGGGTCTCATTAGGACTAGCTGCATTTTCTTTCTCAGTGGCCTGGTAAGGCTGCTCCCCACTCAGAGGGAGGTGATCAAAGAACCAGCCACTGAGTTCATGTCGGAGATAGTCCCTGTTCCTCTTACTAGGAAACCCACTTGGATATTGAACTGATATAGGCTACATCTAGTGAGGGGTTGTAGGTTATCCCCATGCATGGTCCTTGGCTGGAGTATCAGTCTTAGAAAAGACCCCTGTGCCCAGAGTTTTTGTTCTCCTTGTGGAGCTCTTGTCCTCTTCAGGACTTTAATCTCCTGCTTTTTTCATAAGAGTCCCTGAACTCTGGATCTGCTTTAATACCCTGATGGGTAGGGTATTTCAGAGGCCCTCTGTGGTAGTCTCCCGTCCTGTTGCCTGCTTTCTCCCTATTCTGAAGTCCATCCCGTTTGCCTTTCTGAGTGAGACTGGATCATCTTACCCAGCCAGGGTCCTCCTTCTTACTTAGCTTCTTTAGGCATACAGATTTTAGAAAGTTTATCCTATATTATAGGTCCTGTATCCTCTTATGAGTGAATATATACCATGTGTGTCTTTCTGCTTCAGAGATACCTCACTCAGGATGATCTTTTCTAGTCCCTGCTATTAGCCTGCAAATTTTATGATTTCCTTAGTGGCCTGTTTCTGGACACAACCCAGATGTTCCTCAGTTGAGGAATAGATACGGAAATTGTGGTACATTTGCACAGTGGAACACTACTTAGCAATTCAAAACAAGGAAATTTTGTTTTCTTAAAAAAGTGCCACAATTTTTAAGTAAATATTTTCAATATTAGTTACAGTTTAATAACTTTGTATCCCAGTTGTACCCCTCTCCCTCATTCCTTCCCAGTCCCATCCTTCCTCCCTCATCTTCTCCCTACCACTTTACAAGTCCACTGATGGTGGAGGACCTCCTCCCCTTTCATCTGACCCTAGCTTATCAGGTATCTTCAGGTCTGGCTGCAAAGTTCTCCTCTGTGCCCTAGGAGGGCTGCTCCTCCTTCAGGTGGGGAGTTGAGTAACATCACTTTAAAATTAGCCCAAATCTATAATGTCACATTCCTCTAAACTTACCTCAGTGATAGCTTAAACTTGTAGTGTACAGGGCTATGTTTTACTCATTAGTAGCTTAATGATAAAAATAAAAAGAAAATAGTAAGACAGATCATAAGATAAAGTGTCTCCTGGATGGCTTCCAACACATTCACATTATGTCTCTATAAGTTGTAGGGCAATAAATTTGTGCAAACCAAGTATTAGGAATTTATTTCATGGTGGAGATGGAAACTAATAGTGTTCTGAAATCTAGAACACCAATGAAGGATGACGCCACAGAATGGTCATGAAGTTTATGAACTTACATAAATTCTGTTTTGTATTAAAAATAAAGAATACAAAATTAAGGTACTATGCCATTGCTGATACTTTTCTTAAACGTAGAAGCAATTTTGGGAAAATATGTTACAATTATGTATTTAATTATTGCCACCTATATTTTATGAAATGTAAAATCAAAGACATTATTAGGTAATATATCTTTGATACATGAATAGTTAAAAACCAATGTATTTATTATAATTATGAAAATATAAGTTTACAAATCAGAAAAATTTTGAATTAAAGAAGAAAAGTAAATTGACATTTTCTTTTTAAAATAGAAAGAACCGGGTTATTCATACAAATAAATGTTAGGTGCCATGAATAGTCTTAATGTGACTGGATTTCAATGAAACAAAAGACCAGAAACTTTAACAATATCCTGTTATGTTTCCTGTTTTCTCCTTCTTCCAAAGTCCATCACGTTTGTCTTTCTGAGTGAGGACTGTCCATCTTACCCTGGGTCCTCCTTCTTCTTTAGGTATATAGATTCTAGTATGTTTATCCTATATTATATGTCTAATATCCACTTGTAAGTGATTATATACATGTGTGTCTTTCTGCTTCTGGGATACCTAACTCAGGATGATCTTTTCTAGATCCCACCATTTGCCTGCAAATTTCCTGATTTCCTTGTTTTTAATTGCTGAGTAGTATTTCATTGTGTAGATGTACCACAATTTCTGTACCCATTTCTCAATTGAGGGATATCTGGGTTGTTTCCAGGTTCTGGCTATTACAAATAAAGCTGTTATGAACAAAGTTGAGCAAATGTCCTTGTTGTGTACTTGGGCAGCTTTTACATATATGCCTAGGAGTGGTACAGCTGGGTCTTGAGGAATCACTATTCCTAGTTGTCTGAGAAAGCACCAGATTGATTTCCAGAGTGGTTGTACAAGTTTGCATTCCTACCAGCAGTGGAGGAGGATCCCCTTTCTCCACATCCTCTTCAGCATATGTTGTCACTTGAGGTTTTTACCTTAGCCATTCTGATGGGTGTAAGTTGAAATCTCAGGGTCGTTTTTATTTGCATTTTCCTGATGACTATGGACGTTGAACATTTCTTTAAGTGTTCCTTTGCCATTCAATATTTCTCTACAGAGAATTCTCTGTTTAGCTCTGTACTCCATTTTTAAATTGGATTACTTGGTCTGTTGCTTTTTAACTTCTTAATATCTTGAGAGCTAGCCCATTCTTCTTATAGTTTCTATGTTTTGAGAAAAACTTAAATAAATACATTTCATAAAATATTAATTACTATTAATGTTGAAATAAAGTACTAATTCAAACTTAATGTGTCAACAAAATTAACTCAGCAAGTCTATTTTTTCCATTAATATTGTTGAATTTTTTATTCACATAGTCATTGTATTATCATATTTAAACCCAATATTTTCTATATAGCTCTTCCACTCTACTGATCTTCTTTAGAGTATTCCATGAGTGTGTGTGTGTGTCTGTGTGTGTGTGCACGAGGGCGCGTCCACATGTGCACTTGCAAGGAACCTGTGCAGGTCTTATGCAAATGCCTACACTTCCAGTTTATTTACAACTTCAATGATGATGTGTATCTGTGTTGATCTATGCTTCTCCCCATCCTCTGGTTGTTGCACAATGTTCTCTGAGCTTGTAGAAGGGCTATGTAGAAACCCTTGTTAAATCTGTTCTTTCAGTATTCACTCATTCTCTGCATCTTGGGCAGCTTCAGCATTCAGTAGCTTTATAGCCTTTCATATAGTTGTGACTGTAGAAAGGAACCTCTCAAGGCTGAGAGAAACTTTAGTCTACAGTTATAAATTGTTAATAGGCAATTTGTTGTCCCTTTAGCAAAACCTGAGAGCTCTCTTCTTTCCAATATTTTAATTACTCTCTTCCAGAAAAATATAAATTTATATTGAAGCTCAATCTACTACAGATTTGTTCTCTATTTGTCAAATAATAACACAAACATAAATTCATGAACATATTCCCTAGATAGATATGCCTAACCAGAGTTCATACATACATACATACATACATACATATATACATACACACGTATAGCACACAGTACACATAAACACAGATAAATACACACACATCATTAACCTGCTTAGGAAATATTGCTTATTGAAGAATTAAGACTCTATCCAGTATGGTATTAAAGCAGATGCTGAGACATGAGTGAGGCTGTTTTACTTTTGCTGCTCCAGCATCATCACAGTGTTGCTATTAAAACAGCCTCACTCATGTGTTTAGGTTCAGTACCTCCTTGAGAGATTTTGAATTGTATCAAATACTGATATCAGCACAGTCTATGACACTGTCATAGCAACATGTTTCTCATAATCCTGATGCTTGGTTTGTTTTCTTTAGAGAAACATTTAGTTTTTTGTTTGTTGTTAATTTTTATTCTCTCAAATGTTTCTTTGTGTCTGCAGTTTCCCCTCTTCTACTACTCCTATCACCTTCCCACTTCCCCTCTCTTGTGGAATCACTCCTCCTCAGTTTTTCTTCATAAAAAAAGGAACATTTCTCCTTATATATCATGAGTCGAAGTTCTTTAATTTTTAAGAAAAAAAACATTCCCTGATGTAGTGTTTATTTTTGTTATTTATTTATTCACTTAATATCAAGCCATACTCCACTCTCTCCTCCCTGTACACCTTTCACACACACTTGCTCTCACTCACCCGTCTCCTCCTTCCTCCTCAGTGAAAGAGAGCCCCTTCCATGGGTATCAACCAACCACGGCACAACAAGTCACAGAAGGCCTTGATGCATCCTCTCATGCTGAGGCCAGATGAGGCAGCCCAGCTCGGGAAGAGGAATCCAATGGCAAACAAAAGAGTCAGAGACAGATGCCTCTGCCCCAGTCGTTAGGTAATCCCCATGAAGACCACACTGCACATATGCTACATATGTGCAGGGGTCTTAGGTCCAGTCCATGTATGACCTTTGGTTGTTGTTTCAGTCTCTGTGAGCCTCCATGGATCCAGTTTGGTTGACTCTGTTTGTCTTCTTGTGGTGCCCATGACCCATCAAGCTCTCTCAGTCCTTCCCCTCACTCTTCCACAAGACTTCCTGAGCTCCCCTAAAGTTTGGCTGTGGGTTTCTGCATTTGTTTCCATCAGGTACTAGATAAGGCCGCTCACTGTATTGTTTTTGGGCCCCAGCCTACAAGCATAGAAGAGTATCTTTAACAGGGTCAGGGCTGGGATCTCCTACATGTGGTAGGTCTCAGGTTGGGCCAGTCATTGGTTGGCTCTTCTCTCTGTCTTTATTCATGTACATCTTTGAAGGCAGGACAAATTTTTGGTCAACGGTGTTATGGGTGTTGGTGTCCCCATGCCTTCTCTGGAAGCCGCGCCTGGCTAAAGGAAGCAACCCCTTCAGGCTCCATATCCCCTGCTGCTAGAACTCTCAGCTAATTTTAACTCATAGACTCCTGGTTGCCTCCCTGTTCCCAGGTCTCCAGCAGGTTCCAGAGATGCCTTCTCACTGATTTCCATTCTCCCTCCCATCCCTGTCCTCTTCCCACACCTGATCCTCCAGTCAGTTCCCTTCCCTACTCTCTGTCCCACACAGTTCCCTCCGTCCATGTACTTCAGATGTTTATTTTATTTCCCCTTCTGAAATTCAGGTGTCGTCTCTTGGGCCCTCCTTGTTTTTTAGCTTCATTGGGTCTGTGGATTATAGCTAAGGCTATCCTATATTTTAAGGCTAATATCCACTTATAAGTGAATACACGCCATGTGTGTCTCTCTAGGTTATGTCACTCAGGGTGGTATTTTACATTTCCATCCATTTGCCCACAAATCGCATGATGTCCTTGTTTTAATAACTGAGTAGTGTTCCACTGTGTAAATGTACACATTTTCTTTAACCATTCTTCAGTACATCCAGATTGTTTCCAGTTTCTGGCTATTATGAATAAAGCTGCTATGAACATAGTTGAGCAAATGTCCTCATTGAATGGTAGAGCATCTTTTGGATATATGCTCAGGCGTGGTATAGCTGAGTCTTGAGATAGATCTGTTCCTAATTTTCTGAGAAAGCCCCACATTGATTTCCAAAGTTGTTGTACAAGTTTGCATTCCCACCAGCAATATAGGAGTGTTCTCCTTTCTCCACATCCTCACCAGCATGTGCTGTCCCTTGAGTTTTTGATCTTAGCCATTCTCTCACATGAAAGATAGTATTTCAATCATTTTGGTTTGCATTACCCTGATTACTAAGGATATTAAACATTTCTACAAGTGCTTTTCTGTTATTAGAGATTTCTCTGTTAAGAATTCTTATTTTAGCTCTGTGTTCCATTTTTCAATTGGGTATATTTGGTTTGTTGGTGTCTAAGGGCATATTATTTATTTTTATTTCATCACTCAAGAGGCAGAAGCTGGCGGATCTCTATGAGTTCAAGACTAGCCAAGTCTACAAAGCAAGTTTCAATTGGTTTAAGGCTTCATAGCGAGGCTTGTCTCAAGATAAGTGTATAAACAGATAAAAATCAAAAGTAAAGGGAGGAAAAAAGAAAGAAGGAAAAGAAAGAAAATACTTAGAATACTTTTTGGAATTATAATGTAATTACAATATTCATTTCTTATTTTTCCTACATCCTCTCACATGCACCCCTCTTTGAATACTTTCAAATCCAGAGCTTTTTTTATTATGTGCATCATTAAAAATGAAAAAAAAAGTCCTTAAATGTAAATTTGACTTTTTCCAGTTTTTTTCTGTGTTTTTTTTCAAGAGAAATAAGTTTTATTCTGAGCATTATTATTTTTTATCCAGGATTAACAAATGGATGCAAAGGTTTTAGCAGGATTACCATAACAGCATTTTTTTCATTTATTTATTTATTTTTTATTTTTTTGTTATCAATCACAGGTTAGGTATTTTGCATCCCATGCACAGCCCCCCTCACTCCCTACCACCCTCCCCAACCCTCCCTCATCTCCTCCCCGCCCCCTCCAAGTCTACCAACTGGGAAGGACCTCCTCCCCTTCCATCCAACCCCAGCTCACCCTGTCTCCTCAGGGCTGGCTGCAATGTCCTCCACTGGGATCCAGCCAGTCTATCACTCCCCGGCTTGTATGGGGGAGGGTCAAAGAGTCAGCCATCAAGTTCAAGACTGAAACAGTCCCTGCTTCCCTCACTAGGCCCTCCAGTCCTACACCAAGCTATCCTGGGTCCCATCTGCACAGAGGTACCAGGACACATCCACACGTGGTCCTTGGTTGTAGAAACCGTCTCATACAAGACCCCTGTGCCCTGCTCAGTTTAGT
>CM053753.1:92195930-92223954 GCA_028658305.1 Pachyuromys duprasi | reverse complement strand
TTTCCAAGTCCACTGATAGGGGAAGACCTCCTCCCCTTTCATCTGACCCTGCTTTATCAGGTATCTTCAGGACTGGCTGCAATGTCCTAATCTGTGGCTTAGAAGGGCTTCTCCTCCCTGGTGGGAGGGGTGCAGGAGGTCAAAAAGCCAGTCATTTAGTTCATGTCAGAAATAGTCCCTGTTCCTCTTACTAAGGTACCCTTTTGGATCCTGAGCTACCATGGGCTATATCTGAGCAGGGGTTCTAGGTTATATCCATACATGGTCCTTGGTTGGAGAAACAGTCTCATAAAAGACCCCTGTGCCCTGATTGATATATGTGGTCCTTGTGGAGCTCCTGTCCTCTCCCAGTCATACTAACTCCCCTTTCTTTCTTATGATTCCTTGCACACTGCCGAAGGTTTGGTTATGAGTCTCAGCATCTGCTTTGATACATTGCTAGGTAGAGTCTTTCAGAGGCCCTCTGTGGTAAGACCCTGTCCTGTTACTTGTTTTCTCGTACATCCAATTTCCATCCCATTTGTCAAATATGTGCATTGTACCACTGTTCACACACAGCCAAAGAAAGAAAACTTATTGTATCATCACAATCTCAGAAAGCTGCATTTCATACTGATGGATCACAACAGAAATAAGCTTTCAAAATGATGTAGGGAAAACCCAAAGGCAAGTTTGTTGTGATTAAAAGGACAAGGGAGTACAAATAAAAATAAAACAAGAGTCATAAACTGTGAAACACTTTTGAAGTCTATATTCCACTAGGGTATTTACTGACATTTCTAAAAAATAAGTTGAAATTCAGAAAATGTACTACCAAAAATCTTAACTATCACCTACAATAAAACAAGAAACTTTCTCTATTTGAATACAAAGTTATTTTTCTATTTAAAACAGACTTAGTTGTGTAATGCCCAAATTCATCTTTTGAAAAAAAATATTAAATATCGATTGCATGTGTACAAGTGTTATTTAAAGTTGGGTAATTGAAATTTACAAAGGGAAAATACGTGTTCCCATATTTTCAGTGTATATTATAAAATTGTTAAATCTGAAATTGGAAATTAGTTTGAGATAGACTGAGAAACTCCATATGCAATTTGTAAGAAATTGTTTCTAAGAATTCATTACTGTGTACAGAATGATATAATAAAATATCTCTTCATAGAAAAATGTCTTCCTAAAACAGTATTAGATGACATGTTTTAATAAAATTAAATTTGGGGCAGGCAAACTTATTTGATGGAAAACTAACTTGGCTTTGTTATAATCCTCTAATTTTTAACTTGGAAGTAAGTATTGAGCCTTGTACCAGAGTTTCCATCCTCTTAGGTGAGTATTTTCTCACTAAGATATAGTTTCAATCTTTCTGCCTTTTTTTTCCAGCTTATGTATGTGAAAGTCAATTTTTTTATATCTTAGGTATATTTAATTATTCAAAGTATCCTCATTTGTTTTTGTGATTCACATGCAATCTATTTTGTTAATGTTGATTCTTCCTCCAACTCCTCCCACAGACACTATCCCATTCTCACATCTAAGCTACTTTGTTTCTGATTTTCTTTTAGCCTCTTAGAATCCAAGTTGTGCAATCAATACAATGTTTGGTGTGTAGTTATCCACTGGAATATGGTTGACCTACATAGGATCACACAGTTCAAGAAAATTAGGGGGAAATGATCACAAATCAAGATAATAATGAACATTGTTTGATGATTCCTGTTAATTGTTGTCCTTGTTGCAAGCTTACTTACTTGTTGGTTTGTTTTGTTTTGATTTTTGTTTGCTGGTCTGACATTATTTATTACACACTTTTTTTTTGAGGGGGGTTATAGTTAACATCTGTAAGTTAGAGTTTTCCTGCGATTTTGGTGAAAATACTTCTGTTCCTTTGACCTGGATTTTTTTCTTTTTCCTCTATTTCTATTATTTTTAGATTTGGTCTTCTCATAGTGCCCAGGATATATGGATATTTTGTGCCAGGCCTTATTTATTTGTTTGTTTGTTTGTTTATTCATTTATACATTGAACATTTTTGGCTGAGTTATCCACATCTTCGGTCATGTCCTTAGTGCTGGAGATTTTTTCTTTCGTCTCTTCTATTTTGTTGATGAGGCTTGATTGTGTGGTCCCTGTTAAAGTTTGTGTATACATTTTTATTTCCACATTTTCCATAGTTTGTGTTATCATTATTGATTTTCAACCCAGTTTCAGGTCTTGAATTGTTTTATTCATGTCCTTGCCCTGTATGTTTGCATTTTCCTGCATTTATTTTAGGGCTTTATTCATTTCCTCTTTAAGGAATTCTATAGTATTTACAAAGGCTATTTTAAGGCGTTTGTCTTGTACTTCAACAATGTTGCTGTACTCAGGGTTAACTGAGGTAAGATTGCTGAGCTCTAGTGGAAACATCTTGTCTTACAGTTAATTATTAGGTTTTTATACTGGTGTCTATGCATCTGTGTTTGGAAAGATTACAATTCTCTGTGCTGATCTGGCCTTGTCTTTTTTGGGTGAGAGTTTATTCTTGGTTTCTGTTGCCATCTTTCGTTCTTAGGAGGGTGTGATAGCTATGTGTTGCCTGCTAGGGATTTCTACTGGAATTTGACAGGTGTGGCCACCGTGTGAGTTGTGTAAAATGTATTCTTAGGTACTGGTTGCTGACACTTAGGAATGGGTTGACCAAGGCTGAGTCAGTCCACAGGAAGAAGTCAAAGAGTGAGTTCGACCATTCTCTATATAGTCATTTGGAAATAGGGGCAAAGAGTGCTGAAAGGCCACAGGAGGTAGTTTGCTACAGAGCAGACAATAAGTCTAGGGGATTGGATATGGAGGAGGAGAGGGAAAGTGAGGATCCACTAGCCTACCTGCTTCTCTGGACCACGTGGCCGGTGGCAATCATAAAATATGTTTTTAATTACCTTCATAACATTTATGCCTGTTTTCTTTCTCCTAAAGCATTTGTGTGAGTATCTAGAATTTTTAATTCCTGACTTCTGTAGAAAGCCATTACGTTTCAGCTAGCTTGGCAAAAGAAGTTGCCATAATTATGTTTGGAGAGTAATTAACAGAAACTTTCTGTAATGACAATGGAACGGAATTTTTGACCTTATAAAATGAGATGTTAAAACTGACCCAGAGGCACCATCACCTAAAATCAATGAAATTTTAACTATCATTTGCAGTGCTAAAATGGCAGAGCTAAAAGACAAAGGCAACTGGGCAACTCCAGAGGCATGCTTACCCAGGAGTTGCTACTAAGAGATGCTAATACATTTCTTATTAGAGTTAGGCTGTGGAATTTTATTTTATTCTCTTTGTTATATATTATTGGCTTTCTCTTATTTTTTCTCAATTACATTCCTTTCATCCCACAAATGTACAACTGCTTTCATAGCATTTTATTATCCTACAAACATTTTATATTTGGCAATGATGAAGTCAAGAAAGTTTAAGTGAATAATTAATTTTTAGGGAAGTTGAAGTCAAGAATTCAAACCTATATCCTCTCCCTCAAACTCATGACTTTTCAGAATAGTGTGACTGTTAGGTTTGTGAAAAAATGTACCTAGATACTTTACTAAAATGACATAATACTTTTAAAAATCCTTTCTCATAATAGATTTCAACTATTATTCTAATTTTAACAATATATTTTAAATTTGCATTTCTGTAACTGTTAAGTAAGTTAACTACTTTTTAATGTTTTCTACCCCTTTGCATTTCTTCTTTTGAGAATTTTCTCCTTTGTTCCACCTAATTGGATAACTTATGTACTTTTCAAATTCCTTTCTTTATTGTAAATTTTGTTCATGTGTTCGGAGAGATATGATCATATTTAACTCCATTCCTCAAATTCAACTTCTCCTAATTCTACTTCCAGCACATAAAAATAGTTTACTTTAAAGGTGGAATTTTAAACAAATACTTTCACAACAGTTAGTTACAGTTAGAAATGGCCATGAAAGTAAAGAAATAAATCATTTATCGTGTCTTACAGTTATAGCTTCATGGTTGACAGAATAAGATCGGAACAACCAAAATAGGTATACAAGGTAATATTCATGTGAATGCAAAGTTACCTGTGGTCTACTACTCATTGCCTTTGTATAAGGAAATAATACCCTACAGAGCAACATAATTTTTTATATTGTGATTTTATATGTTGTTATTCACTCAAACTTAATGTTAAGAATTAAGTGTATATGTGAAAGAAGAAAATAATTGTTTACACTTTAGAAAGCTGAAAATAATAATAAAAGTAATTTAGAAAGAAAAGCTCATCAGAATTAAAAATTAAACAAAATGTACCAACAAGATATGTGCAGTATGACATTCTAGACATATATCATTTTAAAGAGCTCATAAATCAACTACTAAGAGGAAGATCAGACTGCTTAGTGGAAGTGCATGCCAGACTGATTACAAATTTGGGGTATATATCAAATAAGAAAGAAAAGAAAGACAATTTTACACATAGTTAACTGAATGAAAAGATCTGCTTCTGAGAAATGATATTAACTTCAGAGCAGTGCTTATCACACTGAAAATGGATCCCCCGGAAAGCAAAGGGTTTCTCTTAGACTGCGGCTGGCACTGACCCTGCACGGAAGAGACAGTGATTCCATTTGCAGCGTTCCCCAGAGCATCCCTTACTTCCATCACTTCGGTCTTGCCTGCACTGACAGGACAGCCTTGCACAGTCCTTTGCTTTATGAAAAGCTCGAAGAGGGTAATTGAGTACAAGGAAAGACAAGAATTCACTTCAAGGTTATGTTCAAACTAGTTAGCATTGAATTCTACCAATAAGAAATCTGCTGGGTTAAAGCAAAGTTGAGCTAAGCAAAATAAATGAGCTCTGTGGTAAATGGTGAACGTCTGCATTGTTACATGAATTTCAAGAAAGAATGGTTGATGTATGCATATGAGTAACAAGAACTGATTTATTTAGCCTAAACAGCATTCAGTAAAAGTAGTGAAGACAGAGAGAGAAATCAAGGAAATTATGTACAATGTTCCCATAAAATATTCAGTTCATTTCATTCACCAATTTTATGTACATCAATCAAGATAAGGTTATTTACCCTACATTCAGTGTAATGAGCAACAGTACTGATGTAGCTGTTACTCTACTTGAAAAAATACTACTAATCTAAGTAGAAGTATCTGCTAGTCTCAGAAAGAATATTGAACTTAAAAATCAAGGAAAACAATAATAATAATTTTTAGTTATTTGAGGGTATGGAGTTCCTAAGCTTTCATCAAATACTTAAAAACACTCAATGATTATATGAGCTAAATTCACTTCCCAATTATTAAGCAAAACATTGAATACCATTAATTCATATTTTTATCATCACTCAAAGATCAATATTTGAAGAATATAGTTGATTGTAAAATATAAATGAAGATCATGTAATAATTGTTGCAATTCATAATAACATGCTTTTTTATATGTAAAGAAACCCAAATACCCCACTTCTAAAAGTTTCATATATTTTGGAAGCTAGTATACAAATAAAATTCAGCACACTTTTATTTTTAGAGGAATGAGTAAATGCCGCTACTAACCATGTAGACTGAAGCATTGAAACAAACAAACGAATGCATATTGCCGACATGCTAAAACCTCAAGTGTTTCCTGGCCTCTCAGTCCCTGTGTTGCAAACATTTGTATGTGTCTCCGTGTGTATGTAGACACTTTTTTAAAATTATTTTTTGTGTGTGATTCAGAGAAGTCCCACTGTTCATTTTAGAGAACAGTGTCAAGAGTTCCTGCCTTCTACTTTTGTTTATAGTCGACTGTTTTGGAAGCCTTTCTAGTGCATATTCCTGTCTTTCTGGCCTATAAGCTTCCAGGAGTGCTCTGGTTCTTTGGAATCTCACTAGTAAATTTGGATGATGGTTACTCTTTCTCTATGTCCCAGATTTTATGCTAATCTGGGATTGAAACTCGCTTCTTCAGACTCTAATCAATCTCCTCAGTCATACTTTAACTGATACAGTCTCACTATAAGTACTAGATATGTCTGTCCCCCATGCACATAGTTGAAAAATCAAGGCCATTAGTTAAGTCTCGGTATTATAGTTTAAAAGTTTAAATAATTTCAGGTGAACCAAATTCTTTCACATTTGTGAAAGATGTGAATTTGGATGTGAATTGGCTACACTTAATTTAGGATGATATCAAAGTGTTAATAGAGAACTAAAATATACTTTATCTTTTCAGTCTATATTATACTAGTATCAAAGTTTCAACTGTGTAGTATGTTAATCTTTATATCCATAGATAAGCAAAAGACTTACATATAAGACTATAATTTGAATTGTTCTTTACTTTGTTGGATATCTGCTTTATATCAATGAGAGACAGTATTTAGATTAACTGATCTGTTTGATAATATTTGGAGAAACTCAGACATAATCAGAACCTGACATATTCACTGAAGCACTGCCACATGACATGGTCAACAGAAACCTATGACAGATTGTAGAAATGTTTAGGTTAGAGTCATTTTTGTAGAAATGAGGTAAATATTCTTTTCTTCACATTCATGAACTTTAGGTTAAAGTTGTTTTGTAGAAAGGAGGTAAATATTCTTGTCTTTCACATTCATGAGCTGAGTATTTCAATAACCATGAAACTGTACTTTTCTACATGAAAGAACTTGAGTGTCCTCTTCAACAATGCATGCCGTGTTCTGAGGAAGATAAACACTGACCTCTGGGTGACACTGTCAGATCACCTCCTCGATGTTTGTCCTATGTTACTTACAGTGATTAAAGGAGAAGGTAAGGTGTTGAAAAGGAAATTACTTTGATTATTTTTATTCATGAGTCAGTGTGAATATTAGTCATCAAACCTGTGATAGTGCTCTATGAGAAAGTTTTCATAATGATTACTGAAAAAAAATTTTTCTTTAATTTCCAACAAAAATCACATTTTGTGTATGGCACTTGCCATCCATACAGTATCTCTTAACTTGAGGAAATAATAATAATTTAATAGTGCATTTGATACTTTCATTTGAGTAGAAACCAAATATGTTTGATTGTCTGCAATACTCTTTTAAATATTTTTTAATATTTAATAGAAAAACACATTCCATAATGCACCTATAATTGCAATAATTTATAGAGTAATTGCCTGGGTACAGAGTCCTTTGTTGATAATTGTAATGTGAATATAGCAATATTCACTCCTAAATATGTGAACAGGTCTGAAGTTTTCTGTCTTTGCTTTCTATTGGAGAATCTTAACTGCATATTTTATGTAGAGCAAGAGTAATTGCATAAAAATTTCTAGAGATTTGTCAAGCCAAATGAGAATACACACTTTGTAAGATTTATTTAAGTTTGAAGTCAAATTACTAAGTTTCCATAAAGAAGTTTTCTGTTTTGTGTAAGCATAAACAGTTTATAATCCACATTTGTACCTCTAGTTGATCATTTACTAACTTGTTATTTATGGATACAGTAAGAACGTAAATAAGACACACAAACTGTGTCATTTTTGTCAGTGCAAAAGAATATGTCACCACTCTTTTTGAAGGAACAAAATGGAAAAGCAAATGATTTGTGGCTTTCCACTGAGAAGACACAACTTCCATTTACTGCTCTTTTCTAATACTGAGAGGACATCCAAAAAATGGAACGGTTCTACCAACAAGGAAGGTGTCTAGAAATGAAATGACAAATATTTTAATATTTTGATACAGAAATGCATTGATACTCTGAAGGGTATACTTGTAGCTTTCTTCAATCTCATTCTAATGCAACTAACTTGTTTTACTCTGTGATAAGTTTTTTGTTTTATGCAATACTTTATTTCTACAATACTGCTCATGTTTCTTCCCAGAAAGTGCATGCTGTATCAAGTGTTATAAGCAAAGTGTTATTAAAAGAATCAAAGTCTACTGTGATATAATAGCAATTGTGGGCTTGTTGATTTGTTTAGTGTTTTCAGCAGGGGAGGGGATCTGTATTCAGACTGAGCAGCTCTACAGAAAATATTTTAGGCAATTAAGTGTGAGATGGTAAAACATTTTTTTTTAATTTGGAATGTCAGATCCTTGTTGATTTGAAAAGAAAAGAAAACAGAAAATTATTCTATGCTGAATGATAATCTGAAAGTAATTAGAAAATATCTTCTTTGTAATGTGTAAAAGCTTACCAAATATTTTAATTGCTGTTGAGTGTCTATAAACATTTTTTGGGGGGAGGAGTGTTTCTGTGTTATAATTATAAAAGAAGATATCTTATTACATGCTACAACGATTCTGAATAATTAACTGTAATCGGATCTGAGACTTTAATAATTGGTGTCAGGAGCTAATGCAGTCCACATTGAGGCTAACCACTCAGCCATTGAAAGATGTATTCTACAAAATGGACTTTCTAGTTTTGCAACATAAATTAAGCACATTTTATCATGAATGATTTATTGAACTTATACTATGAATAAAAACATAAATTTAATCACAAATAATCCAAAAATTGAGGAGATGTTGATAATAAGATGATTCAGATTTCAAAATGTACTGTTGTAATTATTTTATCATTGTATTTTTATTACAAACAGTTTTGGTGTAAACAGCTATTTCTGATACTTTGTCATGATAAGATAACTAGTACAGAAGAGTTGGGGAGTATTCAGGGTAGTAATTAAATTTAAAAAATAAAAGATAACTAGTACAACATTTGCGTTGCAATATTTTATTCATATATTAACACGATAGAAGTGTTAATTCCATGTATACAGTTTTGTGGTAGAAAATATTCATACACTACCATTAACCTGAATTGAGCACACTATTTATTTACTTAGGTCTTTTTTTATGGGACTGATAGTTTACCTTCTCTAACCTATGCATGCACACTTAGAGAAGCAGTTCTCAACCTGTGATTCATGAGTCTTTTGGAGGATCATATCAGGTATTCTACTTATCAGATATTTACATTATGACTTACAAGAGTAACAAAATTACAGTTATGAAGTGGCAGGTAAGGGGCCATCACAACATGGGGAGTCATCTTAAAAGATCACAGCATTAAGAAGGTAGTAAACCAGTGATTTAGGGTTTCTCAGGTACTGAGTGCACTACCCTTGCAAGAAAAGTGTTCCACCTGTATCTAGCCACAGTGGTAGAACACAATTAATTTTATCCATTTCCTTAGAGACATTTACATTCTGTCCTAACTGTTTTATTCAAAGCTCTAGTTTGGAACTCACACTCATATCACGTAAGTTGTTTCACATGATGAAATGAGTTCAAATAACAACCCCATGATAAAACCTCTTATTTTGCTAACTTTTCTTTTATGTCAGGTCCTGCTTTGTTCAACAGTCGTCATCTCTGGTGACAGGATCAGCCTAATAATGTTTCCAACATCCTTTTGGTAGTCAGTTCCATAGGAACGGCCTTGGACCCGATAGAACTCCCTTCCAACATTGTAATATAATTTGTGGCAGAAAAATGGTCATATCTACTCAGCCTCATATAGCTTGAGCTCTGCTTATATAATTAAAGTACCACAGGCAAGGTTTTCTTACAATTCTATCTACATTGTAGTCTAAAAATACCATTCAACTGATTCTTCATTTTTTTCTTAGGCATTGAATGATGGATAGAAAACAACATAAAATTCCCTTACCCTAACAGATTCCTTTTATTTCTATATTTCTATATTATTTCTATATCTTTTATTTCTATATTATTCCTTTTTATTTAGCAATCACATTTACAGGAGATGGTTTCTTGTTCTTCATCCTTATAAAGACATTACAAATAGAATACTTGATAGGTTGAAGCGATTTCTCAACAGTGAAGAGGACCTAGGTTCAATTCTCAAACTTATATTGTAACTCCTGTTCCAAGGGATCTGACACCATAACACAAACATACATAAAGACAAAACACAAATGTACACAAAATAAAAATTAAAAATTTACTGTGTATATGAACAATAACTAGAGGAAGGTATCATCAGTTGTTGATTAAAATTAGATTAATTGGTTGATTTGTATGATAACTGATTATATCACATTAAAGCAGAGTATTCAGAATAAATAATTTTCAAACTGAGTTTACACTTCCATTTAAACAGAAATTGGACTTTCATTTTGTTTTCATATGAATATATAAATAAAGCATCTCTCTTCTATTTTTATTATGCACCACAGTCATCAAAGTATTCAGATGATTAATACATGATTGTCAATGACAAAGTCATTTACTCTTCAATGTCAAGCTTTAATGACATATAAGCCCTACCAATGTCAGTATTTTTCTTTTTCTTCATAGTGTTTTGGATTCCAGAAAACAATTTGAACAAACCATATGAAACATAATAATCACTGAATAATGTGCTTAATTCACCTAAAAGCATGTGCACAGTTTCCTAACTGTCATTTTGCTGTGCGTTTATATATCAGCAGCACCTCCTTCCATATTTCTTAATTGATTCATAAATTTTCTGTGTTTAATTATGTTGGAGGTTTTGGTTTATGACCTCTCTTCTATAATAGGTTTCTCCAAGCATCAATTTACATCTTAAGTCCCATCTTCAGATATAACTCTGTGCCTCTTGCAAGAGAGAACTGAGCTCACCTCTTCAGTAATTTAAATCAGTAGATTAATGTCAGTCATGGTGAAAACATTTCATTTTTAAGGCTAATTAGCAAAATATACTTATTAGATATTATTAATGTCAAAGAGGATGATATTAAACATTAGTGTGATGTCAAAACCACACTGTGGGTTTGTAGCTTTTAGCTTTAACGTGTAATGCACTTAGAAATTATCGTTTCTGTGAATATGTTAAACAAATGAAAAATACATTCGTGGACTCGTTACAGTATCAAAGTCACAGGGTAAGACACACCTAAAACACAGGGAGAGGTGAGAGAAAGTGCAGTCCAGAATGCCAGTTCTTCATAACTCTTGATTTAAACACAACTACAGAGGACAAAGCATTGACAGAAACAGTAGAGAGCTCACTAGCTTCCTGGGTTGAAATATGAGCAAGTGTGACTGAGAAACACGTGAGAGTCACAATTAAGCACTCCCACATATGGGACTTAGCTTCAGAGAGTCAATATGTTCACGAGGAAGAATGAGGAAGATGTCTTCTATACTGATAGAAAATAGTGCCAGCACAATACTCCAGTGTTGCTCACAGCAAAAACCTCTGTTCACCAGAGACAGCCAAACCTTCCCTGCAGGTGGCCTCTTCCATGTTCTGTTGCATTCCGTATAGATTTCCCACTTCAAAACCAAAATCAAACAAGGAAGGATTAAGAAACATTGTCAGAGGTCAGGGAAAGACCAAGATTTGTATCTAAAAATCACATTTCCTCTGCTGTATAATTTACACATGGAAAGAACCCAAGAATAATAATGACTCATGGCTAAACAGTCAGGTGACAGAACTATTCTGCAAATGGTATTATAAAAGTCAAAATTCAATAAGGAAACCAAACCTCTGAAACCAACTGAATCAAAAACATTCTCTGTTCTACGCAGATCAGTATGACCGCTACATTGCCTTAACTCCTTCATCAACAGGGGTTGATTCTAAGAGATCAAATAGGTAGTACGGAACCATGTAAGAGAGGTGTTTCCTCTCTGTGTTTTTATTTTATTTAATTCAGAAATGTTCTCACTGTGAACTACTGTGTGGCTTGTCTTCTTGTGTGAAATAATTACTTAAATTGACATAGAAAACAATGTTGTACAAGTTTATGAGGTAATGAGGTGCTTACAGACATGTGTATATGTAGTCATGCTTCAGTGAGGTCCAATGCCTATTGCATTAAACATGTATAATTTACTTATCTTGGAAACATTAAAAAATCATTTATTTCCACTTTTTGTAACATACCACATTATTGTTTTATACGGAATTCATTCATAAAATTTTGGTAAAGGCCAGACAAATTTAGCCATAGGGTAAAAATGATTAAAATTCAAAAGTACGCAATGTTCAGTTAACAGAGATTTTTTTTCCTCACATAAATGTTTCCCATATGTAGTAAGAAATAGAGCCAATAAAACCCTGGAAGGAAGAGAGTGGCAGATAGGTCCAGAAGGACAAAAGCTTCAGGGTTAGCAGGGATTCCACGGTAGAATTCTCTCTGCTTGTGTCATGTTTCTTTGTAATCAGGCTAGTTGCCCAAAGGAAAGTTCTTTGGCTAATCGCCATGAACCATGTTTAATTTAATGAAGTCACAGCTGCATTTCTTTCTAACAGGGAACTCTCCTGAGCCTGCATTGCTGGAGGATATTAATATCCATAAGCCATAGCATTCTCTTTCCTGAACATGAACTGAAAGTGGCCAGAGAACAAATAATAGCAAGATAGAGGTACCTGATTTTGTGAGTTTGTTTTTGAATGAAAATGTAAAAGTTATATGAATTATCAAAAATTTTAAATAATAATAAATAAGTATTATACAGTATGATGTTCACTTGACTCTAAATGGTCCATCAGAATACATACTTAAAATGTCACTAATTCCCACACTCGAGGTGAGCCTCTTGACTTGGCCTCCCCAGTGCTGAGATATCAGGCATGTGTCTGCTGAACAAATTTAAGAAATATGAAGAGGTCCAAATCAATATCCATAAGAAAGTTCTCACTCACTCATACTTATTTCATACATGTTACTGATAATTTGTTGAGTAGGGAGAAGTGCTGCTATTTAAAGATATACTAAAAACAATAAATTAAATTGTTGAAAACTACAGTATACTTAAAATAAATTAGAGGGTATAATACATACCCTACAAAATGGTTGAAAAGACCGGAACACTTAGTTTCTCCTTATGCGTTTTTACTCAGTATGATTACATTGTTGCTCACCTTCCTAAGGTAAAAATTGTCGGGGAAAATGAATAGCAGGTAGTTTTGAAAACATAGACTTAACAAAATTGAGAGGGGTTTTTGTTTTCATTGGAAATATCACATTATCACTGGATCTGGTCAAAAAGCATGAATCTATCCAAAACTGTGAGATTCAAATCCAATGATTGTCTCCTACAAGCCAGCCCTAATTTCAGCCGAGAGCGAAGAAAAATGGTCAGTGAAGCATGGCGCAACCGAAAGAACTGGAGGGAGAAAGCTAACATAGGAGGAATGGCTACAACGGTCTGTAGGTTTCTTTTTTTTTTTTTTTTCTTTTTTTTAACCACTGGGGTTTCTTACTTTATATTTAAATTTTTATTTTTGTATTAATTACATTTTATTCACTTTGTATCCCAGCTGTAGTCCCCTCCCTCCTCCTCCCCTCGCAATCCCACCCTCCTCCTCTCATCTCCTCCTGCGCCCCTCTCCAAGTCCACACATAGAGGAGGTCCTCTGCTCAGAGGTAGCCCATGGCAGCTCAGTATCCAAGAATCCCTAGTAAGTGGAACAGGGACTGTCTTTGACATGAACTCAGTGGCTAGCTCTTTGATTGTCTCCCCCTGGGTGGGGGAGCAGCCTTACTAGGCCATAGAGAAAGACAATGCAGCCAGTTCTGATGAGACTGGAAAAGCTAGGGTCAGATGGCAGGGGAATGTAGGTTTCGATATGGAGAGCGACTGCAGCAAGAGTCCTGTGCTGAATGAGTAGTGGGTAAACAGGAGTGTGACTTTGTGCGTAACAAAATGAACCTTGTGTGTTACAATAGTAAGGCATAACTATGTGGTCCTTTCCTATTAATCATGAATACAGAGAACAAAGGGCAACATCAAAAACCTATTTTACTATTTACCATGAGTTCATAATCTAAAGAATAGATTTAGGATTAAAGGTTACAAATAACAGAGCAAGTATGCAGCACTGCTATTACTTAGAAAATATAATTAATATTTCTAATTATTGAGTAGTGACAGAGAATTGCATTTAAGACTGACATAACTTATGAGTTTGCTTTAAGGACTTTGCACATGCAGGACAGTATTGCACACTAAAGATAAAATAATTCAGGGACATAATAATGTCCGAGGATGTCATTTAGGGACATATTGTCTACACCTTATGACTTTGGCTTCACTTAGAGAATTCATTTCTATTATTCACAGAGGAGAGGAGACATAGTGATGAATTTTCAAAGGTCACTAACCTGTGTCTACATTACCACGTTGTTTGACAGAGTTAAACAGTTGTTCTCTCAATATGGGTAGATATTGTACAACCAAGAGAGCCTGAACAAAGCAAAATAAATGAATGAATAAGTAAATAAGAGATAATTTTATATGTGTTTGTGTATGTGTGTTGGAACTAATTGAGCTATGCATGAGGTTTTTTTTGTTGTTGTTTGTTTGTTTGTTTGTTTGTTTGTTTGTTTGTTTTTCCTGTCTGTGATCCTGGCATTTAACACATGGATAAGAGTCTCTAACATTCATTTTCTGGTTCTTAGGCATGAACTATGCTTGCAGATTGGGAAAGTAAATTCGTATAACTCATTAGCTCCACAAGTTATATAATCCAATGTATAATGAGTGCTTATATATGCTACTTATGTACTTTCTATCCCTTTTTTTTTCATACATGGTCCTTGGTTGGAGAAACAGTCTCATAGAGGATCCGTGTCCTGATATATTTTGTCCTTGTGGAGCTCCTGTCCTCTCCCAAGCATACTAACTCCCCCTTTTATCATATGATTCCCTGAACTCTACTGAAGTTTGCTTATGAGTCTCAGCATCTGCTTTGATATGCTGCTAGGTAGAGTATTTCAGAGGTCCTCTATGGCAGGCTCCTGTCCTGTTTCTTGTTTTCTCCTACTTCCCATGTCCATCGCATTTGTTTTTCTAAGTGAGGGTTGATCATCTTACCCCAAGTCCTCTTTCTTGTTTATCTTCTTTAGGTACACATATTTTAGTATATTTATCCTATCTCATAGGACTATATAAGTGAGAATATACCATGTGTGTCTTTCTGCTCCTGAGATACCCCACTCAGGGTGATCTGTTCTAGATCCCACCATTTGCCTGCAAATTTCATGATTTCCTTGTTTTTAATTATATTATTTATTACAATTTATTCATTTTGTATCCCTGCAGTGGCTGCAACCTCATCTCCTCCCAAGCCTATCCTCCAACCTTCTTCTCCCTTTATTGCCTTACCCTAGTCCACTGATAGGGTGAGATCATCCCACCCTTCTATCTGATGCTAATCTATCAGGTCTCATTAGAACTGGTTATATTGTCTTTCTCTGTGTTTTGGCAAGGCACACTCCCAGGGGTTGGTGACCAGACAGCCTGGCACTGAGTTCACACCAGAGTCAGCCCCTGCTTCCTTTACTAGGGAACCTACTTGGAGACTGAGTCTATGGGTTACATCTGAGCAGAGGTTTTAGGTAATCTCTGTGCATGGTGCTTGGTTGGGTTATCAGTAACTGCAGGGCCCCCAGGGCCCTCATTATTTTTTGGCTCTGTTGGTCTCCTTTTGAAGCACCTGTCCCCTCTAGGTCTTGCTATCTCTGCCTTCTTTCTTAAAATTCCATGTATTCTGCCCAAAGTTTAGCTTTTGATCAACAATTAATACATGGGACCTCATGTAACTGAAAAGCTTCTGTAAAGCAAAAGACACTGTCATCAGAATAGAACAACAGCCTACAGATTGGGAAAGGATCTCCACCAACCCTGTATCTGACAGAGGGCTATTATGCATAATATATAAAGAACTCAGAAAGTTAAAAACCTACAAACTAATCAATCCAATTTAAAAAAAAAATGGGGTACAGGGTTAAATAGGAAATTCTCAATAGAGGAATATCCAATAGCAGAGAAACACTTAAAGAAATGATCAACATCCTTATTCATCTGGGAGATGCAAATCAAACAACCCTGAGATTTCAACTCATACCCATCAGATTGGCTAACATTAAAATCTCAAGTGGCAACACATACTGGAGAGGATGTGGAGAAAGGGGAACCCTCCTCCATTGCTGGTGGTAATGTAAACTTGTACAGCCACTTTGGAAAATCAATCTGATGCTTTCTCAGACAATTAGGAATAGTGCTACCTCAAGATCCAGCTAAACCACCCCTAAGCATATATCTGAAATATGATCAACTATACAACATGGAAATTTGCTAAACCAAAGCAGCTCTATTAATAATATCCAGAATCAATAATAAAGTAGATGTCCCTCAGTGGAGGGATGGATACTGAAATTGTTATACATTTATACAATGGAATACTACTCAGCTATTAAAAACAAGGAGATCTTGGGGTTTTTTGTTGGTTTTCTTGCTTGCTTGTTTTTGTTTTTGTTTTTGTTTTTTTTTGGTCTCAAAGCATGCCTATCTCTGATTGTGTTTTAAAGATCACATTTCTATTATTCCATTATATTTTATCCTCTATGAATAAAAGCAGGAATTATTTATAAATCTCTTCCACACAAATATATAAATATATAGATTTTGGTGGCTTGAGGAATATCCCCAAAGGCCAAAGTGTGAATCAACCATTGAAAGGGGATGGATTTAAGGAATGAATAGCAACTATAGATATATCTTTGTATTTTAAGAAGGACTAGAAATTCAGAGTTGTTGAACATATTTCTACTTCTGACATATGGTCTGTGTATATGTGGAGGACAGATGTGGTTTGGAAATTAACTGGCTCCATATGTTTGTTTTTTGTTTGTTTGTTATTTTTATACTACTTGTCTAATTCCCCACTCTACACCCATGGATGTGATGAAGTTCTCTGTTTAAAGTAACATAATGATAAAGTGGTTTATTTATTCTTACAATTCAGGTAGAGTTCATCATGTCTGGGAAGGTCTTGAGGATGAAACTTGAAGCGACCAATCTGTTACCTCAAATATTCAGAGGAGGAATGAGTACAAGCATGCTACTATGGCTTTATCTTTCTCCATTTACACTATCCAGATCCAGTCATTAAATTATGCCATCCACTGTGGGCAGATCTTCCTACCTCAATGAGTGTAATAAAGTTAATTCTCCAGTGTATGCTCAGAGACCCATCTCTCAAATGAATCTAGGTGTTTTGAAGTTGACTATTAACAGGAACCATAACAGTAACAATTACACTTAAGAAGTGTTCAAAATGTAAGCTTCATTTCCATGACATGGGTGCAAAATTTGCTCAGGATGTAAAGCCCAATCAATTACAACCCAAAGTTTCCAGTCCAACTAAAGATCTCATAGTGGTATCCTACAAGCACATACAGAGAAATATTTCCAGTTTCCTTATTGATAAAACCATTCATTTTTACTTCCTGTGTTTTTTTAATAATTTTAATATAATTTTCCATTATAAAATATCCTAGTTAACATTTTTCTTTGTTACTTAAAAGTGTATAACAAAGGATTGTAACTTATAATCAAATATCCACACATGATAAAATAAATAGATGAACCAAGTTACTGAAAAACAACGATTGATTCTATGAGTTTAGAATCCAAATATCGATCTTTAAAATAGGTAATCAGTCATCCTTTTTATATCCTGTATCAAACTTTAGCATAAATATAATGCAATAATGCATAGCTTAATCCAAATATGGTATGTGCTGGCCCAAAATAGTCACTGTATTTTGAATCTCATTAATGGAAAATAATACTGCCTTGCTGCAAAGTGAGGTGAGTACTCCATGATTTCGAAACCATTCCTATAATTTCTTTTCTCTTTTTGAATTTTCTCTTCTTATTTCTTAAATGATTCTTAAGATAGCCTTCCTCTTTCTGTTTTTACACAAAACAATTTGACTAAAGTATTTCTTATCTTTATAAATAAAACCTGTATACATTGTCATATTTTCAAGGTTTCATGTGAAACTAAACACAAATAGTAATGTAGCATGCTAGAACACTTTAAATTTTCAACAAACTTAGAAACAAATAATAAAATAATGAAAGTATCTCAAATATAAATTATATGTTATGTCAGATTTGAGGTGCTGGCAACTCTGCCTGTAGAGCAATGGATTTCTTTTGTCAAATTTTATAAAATTGAATCATGCAAATATTGTGCTTTTATCTTAATTTTGCATCACTTAATACATTTGGAATGCTTTTTCTCATTAAATGCAGAAAACACAAATATTCAATATGTACCTTTACAAATACAATGAATTCACTTTTCAATATTAGAAAATCAATTTGCAAATTCTTGCAATATAGAGGGATTCTTTCAGTATTTACCTTATTTTTAAAAATTGCTTTCAATATGCTTTGCTAGCTAAAGCCATCCGCTTGGATATCCTATTAAATAATACCAGCAGAAACCTTGTGTGGGTCACAATTTTAGAATAAAAATGATTTTTAAAAGACTTATTAAAACTCAAACTTTTCCTAGTTTAATCAACAGTGCCACCAGGTGGTTACATTAATGCAAAAGTTATGTTGTTTACATGATTTAATTTCAAAAAATGGTTTGGGGACTTATAATTCATAACAAAGCAGCATAATTACAGAATGAGTATTTTAACAATAAAAAGTAGCCCAAATTTTCTTGACCTAACTACTATGGTTTTATAATATGTCATTATTAATTTTCTAGATTTGCATACAATTTCTTCTTTGTTAGTGAGCTCAAGCCTCACTTTAGTTACTTCTGTCATTTCAAATAATATATAGATGTCATTAGCCCCCAAATGACCCATAACCAATATATTGAACATGGTAGTAATGATGTAATATAGTTTGTTATTCTAGATAATTTAGTAAACACACAAAACATGAATAAGAGTTATATCCTGTCATTTGCTATTTTCAGTAATGATAAAATATTAATATATTTCCTCATATGTTCTTTTACTAATTGATAATCTCTTCCACAAAGAGGAACATCCAGTATTTCTTTATTTCTTTTCTTTTTTCTTAATGAATTGTTTATTTTTATTTCATGTGCACAGATTGGTGTTTTGTCTATGTGAGGGAGCTAGATCCCCTTGAACTGGAGTTACAGACAGTTGTGCGCTACCATGTGGTGTCTGGGAATTGAGCCTGGGTCCTCTGGAAGAGCAGCCTGTTCTCCTAACCACTGAGCCATTTCTCCAGCCCCACTTATTTCATGAATGTAAATGAATAAATGCAGCTATTGTTTTGGAGATGGTTCTAGAGAAAAACTGTAGCATTCTGATACTGGATTGGGGAAAAAGAAATGGTTCTTGTTTTGAGCCACTGAATTCTGGCTCAAATTCCTACTAAATTCCTACTAAAAAGCAGGATACTGATGAAATGAAGGCGAAATGGATAACATGAAAAGAACAAAGTAAGTCATAAAGGAAAGAGAGTGTCAAACAATGCCAAGGATGTTTGAGAAAGCTTTAAGGAAAAAATATTTTAAAGTATTAAAGTTACACTGTATATGTGTATATAATATCATAGTTTTGAGGTTTTCGTATGAAACTAAACACTAATAGTTAATGTGTCACAATAGAGTGTTCTAAAATGTCAACAAATATATCAAATAAACAGCAAAAACCATATAAGAATCTCAGATATAAAGTACCCTGTGAGTTTGCAGTAACTTTGGACAGCAGAGTAAGTAGGCTAACGGGATATCTCCACTTCTCTATACGCTCCTAAAATCCAGTTTCCCAGGCTCAGCCCCTCTACTGTATCAGAACACCTTCTGTGGCCTCCCATTCTTCTCTGTCCCATATCCAGTGGTTCTCACAGACCTCTCCATCCCATTATCTTAGCTTTCAACAGGAGCAGACATTCCCCAGAAATACACAAGCTGCTCAGCCCACGAAAGCAGGCAGGCAAAGTGTGGCTCTTCACCTCATCCTCCTCTCTTCTAAAACCAATCCCAAGCCTCATGTGCAGCAGACAACCAGCTGAGGTATCCACTCCCACACTACACCCGTTTCCAGTGGATAGCACACATAGAATAGTTCCCCACCAAATTTTCTTTCCTCCATTTATCTGTTTAATCCAGTCCTGAAGTCCAACAGTCATTCCCTGGAACCCTGCAGGCCAACTCTGGCCAGAGAAGCAGGTAGTCTAACTGCAGGTTTTCACATCAGCCTTTTCTCCTCCAGTTCTGATCTTGCAACCTCATCCCATCTCCGTAACAGATGACCTGTTGTGATATCCCCCATCTCCTATCTGCCTCTGTCTCCAAGGGATAACACAAAGCTTCTCAAATAACACAAATCTTCATATGGCTTGTTATCTCAGCCCTCAGCTGTAGCAGGCTTGCGCTGGGAACACACTAGCCAAGTTTGACAGAGAAGCAAGTGGGCAGGCAAAACAGGTAGGCCAGATTTTGGTTTTCATCCTCCCTCATCTCCTTCATACCAATTTCCTGAGTCTCATGACCTGCTCCATAACAGAGAACCTACTATGGCTATTCCCCACTCTCCATCATTATTCCCAGGGGAGTAAGCAGATCCTGTTGGAAGACTCTGCTCTCCTTGCCTCCTGTGGACACCCTTCTCCCACCACAGCTCATTTCACTTCCTAAAAATCAGTTCCCAATAACTGGGAACTCATAGCAAGACAAAGATCTTGAAATTACTTTATGAATAAGATGCTTTATGAATAACAGGAAGTGAATAAAAACTCAAAAGAAATCTATAAGCACACAGACACACACACACCAACAAACAAACAAACAAAAACAACAACAGTGTAAGGAAAGGAATAAAGTAGGTCAAGACCTGGAATTGGAGAGAGAATTATTAAAGAAAGTGCAACCTGAGGATAATCTGAAAATGAAAAGCATAGGAACTCCAACAGGAAGCTCAGAGGCAAGCAGCCTCACTCACAGAATACAAGCATGGAAGATATCGTAAAAGAAACAGATATCGCAGGCAAAGAAAATGTTTAATGTAAAAACGACTTGCAGGAAACATGCAAATAATATGGAACACTATGAAGAAGTGGCAGAAAGATGAGAAGAGTAGGGGACCACGAAGGTTATTTGGAGTTTCAATCTCCAGGAAATTGCAGGAAGCTACACCCATGAAGCTTCAGGGAAATAAGGGCTTAAACATGCCCTGAGCAACAACACCCAATGTGGTGGGGAAAATTCAGGCTGAAAGTAAACTCAAGGAACAACATAATTAGTCTTAATCTAAGGCTGAGCCCCATAATTGGTTATTCAGTATTGAATGGACAAACTTTAAACCCGGTACACATAAGTAAACACTAACTAAATCATCAGGTTCTAGTTATAAATTGTGTGTGTGTGTGTATACTTGAAGAAAGAGTGGTCATGATTTAAGGTGTGGGAGTGGAAGAAGAAAGAGTACATGGGA
This sequence comes from Pachyuromys duprasi, assembly GCA_028658305.1. Lineage (NCBI taxonomy): Eukaryota > Metazoa > Chordata > Mammalia > Rodentia > Muridae > Pachyuromys > Pachyuromys duprasi. Next base: position 92,202,728 of record CM053753.1, on the reverse strand, counting down.
TAGGTTGTAGGGATGAAAGGAAAGAATTGTAATTATGTTATTATATTTAATTAAAATATAATAAATTAAACAAAAATGTACAACACATACCAACATGTTCTGATGGGAGAGATTCGGCATTACGTTTATAGATTAGAAAAATGAAATGGTCAAGTTCTTGATCTCTTCTGTTACCAAGAACACAAGGGATCTTGCTTCCACAAACAAATTTGTAAGGAACAAAATGCTTATGAGGCAACATAATCCACTATGAGGAAGAACATAAAGAGGCAATGTAAATAAAAAAAATCATAGTTTGTCCCATTAAGCATTGCATAAGAAATGGAAGGTTGTAAGGAGAAGGATGTGTTTGAGACATGGTAGGCCAGGATGGATTTAACTGAAGATTGTCAACGAGAAAGAACTGGAATGCTCCCATGTAACTCACAACTTTTAAATATTTTAACAGTTTGTACAGCATAGCTTTCCATTATTTCTCAATACTGTACTGGGCACATCCTCCCAGTATTAGAGTGATGAGAAGTTTAAGAAGTGTATACCAAGAAAAGTTTCAACAGCAAAAGTAAACATTGTTTCAGAGAAATAAATATAATTTCTCTCTGGCACAAATTTATTGACATACAAACCTGAACATGTTTTGGCTGTGGACAGATTAGAAATGAATCAAAGGTCAACAAGAGGCATTACTGGATAATACCATATTAGGCTAGAAATACCACAGAGTGTATGAATTATCTGGGACCACAATCTCAGGGTAACTTGGAGGTATGCCAAGTCATTCACTGAGACTAATAGGAACAAATGTAAAACAATTCTGAAAAACAAAATGAAGAAATAATAATTTTGAATTTAGGCTAGACTCATTGAATAGTGTATTCAAGGGATTATAATTCTGAATTAAATTTGATTCCAGTATACTAAGGCAGGACCATACACATACCTTTGAAGTAATTGTAATAATTAATTTTGAGGATAAACGTTCATATTTCTTTCCTTTCCTTTATTCTGTGTTTGTTTGTTTGTTTTATGGAGATAGGGTATTAGTATGTAGCTGTGAAAGTCCTAGAATGCACTATGAAGAATAGCCTAATCTGAAATTCATAGAGATCAACCTGTCTCTGCCTCCCAAGTACTGATATTTAAGGGAGAGCTTCACTGATAAATTCATGAAAGACTGGCATAGAAAATATTACCAATAAACAAGAGTAAATATTACCTAAAAATCAAATGAATATAATTTTCAACAAATATTTCACTAATTTTGTAAATAAAACTTCCTACTTATTTTAATTAAATACTTCCATTAGCATTGATAACTGAAATTGCAAAAATTTATTGAATTATCAAAAGTATTATCTATTAATTTTAGTGAGAACTAGTTTTATTTTAGATACTTTGATAATCAAGTAAGTCTAGATTTGTTGTTCACAACTGTTCTATTATGTCAAAAGTTTGATCCAATATGATATTTTCATATAATGTGGATCATTGGCAAAAAAAAGTAACCCTGATGACTTCATAAAGAGGTTCCAAATCATTAACATGCAAAGTTAATAATAAACATTTAACACAGATCCTTGAGGGAGACCAGATGTTTCTGCCTAATTAAAGGAGACCTGACCCCATATGACAATACATTTCATTCACATTTTAAAATAAACACAGTCCAACTTAAACTGCTTTAATGGAACCCACAGCAACAAGCTATTATGAGTAAGGAAGGGTCAATAAAAGTTCAAACTATAAAAAATGAAAGAGTAAAAACTAATACCACCACAAGTGCATAAATTGGTCCTCTTCTTGTCCTTCTAAGGATGTACAACATTTTTTTGCCATTTTAATTCAGTGTTTTTGAATGATAAAATAATCCAAACCAAAGTATAACAATAGAACAAGAAAATATTACAAACAAAAAGCACAATTCTCCGTGTAAAAGAGTGTAAAAGACTGCACAATACTTACAAAATAAAATTACAATATTTCAAACCGTGACTTAGAAAAGGTAAGGAATAGTAGGAAAGTAGTTAGGAATATTATTAAAATAACTATGCATATACTAAAAGTTGAGTGAATATCCTATATTTATTTGAACTTTGATCGAAAGAACTAAGATCTTGCATAAGCAATCAGGATGAGCTATGACAAAGCAAAGGGGTAAACCGTTAAATGGAAGCAGTGATAACTCAAAAAAAATCTAGGACAGGGATGCACAATCTGAAGCCCATGTATCACTTCAGTTCCCATATTTCCCTCTTTCACTACAACATAGTCACCACCAGAAATGACTCTTTACTTTCCAAAGAGCTACACTTGTAGAGTGTACTAATGGTGCTATTTTAATAGAAAAACATTACTAATGTTCAAAGTAGAACACATGCACAGTCTAAGAAGGAGATTGAGGCAAAAATAGTATTGAGCATACTAATTGCAACAGAAATAACTGAATCAAGTTAAAAAGACTATTTAGATAAGCTGAATTCTAGATAATTTATGCTATACAAAATGTTAGAGATTATGAGAAAAAAATAGACGTTACCTACAATGTAGCACCTATTAGCAAAAAAAGTTGATAATCTATAAGTAGATGATAGATGATTGATAATAGATGGTATATTTATGCATTCATATATACATAGCATGTATTCATACATACATACATTTGTATAAACTTAGGCACAAAATATAGAAAATGAGATCAATGTATTTAGGTTATGGAAGAAATTAAACTGCATATAACATGATGAAATTGTATGAAAGTGATAGAGATAAATTTATTAGTTAAACTGGTAAAGTATATAAATATTTTCATGACTACCAGCAAAGCAATTCAGGTCACGTTTCTGATCCACACTCTGTTTACAAGCTTGTATGTCCTATCAATTCCCTAAAACATTGTCTAAAAATTGCTGGCTCTAAGACAAAGAAATAAGAGTCTGTGAAGCCAGTCTTTTTAAGCAAGTACTTTAAGTGAGAAATCCATTCCACATAGATATATAACGCCAAAGATTATTACTCAGAGAAGAAACAACATATTTACAAACAGTAATTACTGCTGAATGTTTTATTTTCCTACCCCTTGTTATTTTAATTAAAATATCTGCAGGTCATTCTACAAAAGACTATTTTGTGATGTATGAAATACATTTTTATAGTAAGGAATGCACATCCTGTTCAGAACAAATGATCATCAAATTCTGTAAGTAAAAAGAAAGACGTGAATATCTGAAAGAAGAAATCTGAGTACGTTCTTTTTAAATTAATTACAATTTATTCATTTTGTATCCCAGCTGTAGCCATTCCTTTGCTCCCTTCCAATACCATCCTTCCTCCCTTTTCTCCTCCCATAACCCTCTCCCAGTCCACTAATAAGAGTGGTCCTCCTGACCAAAATACCAAAATCTAGATTATGTTTACCCAGTGAAAACAATTTTCTTCCATCTGTACATGTGATATATTATTTACAACTTTAACAATTGGTCTTTTTTGATAGCAAATTAGATTATTATCAATAATGAAAGACCTGAATGACACATTTGTGTATCAATACTCCATCTCTTTGTGAACTAGGCTAAAGTCAGCCAATATGATAGTATGGGAAGACTGTGTGTGTCTATGTGTATATATATGTGTATGTGTGCACATGTGCAGGCATGTGTTAGTATGTGTGTGTGAAAATTTTGTTCTGGTTAGCAAATCATCATGAGCATTTTATCACTGAACATCACAGGCTAGTGAAGCAGTTCTTTGAAAGAGCAATTGCCTAGCATATGCCAATTAGGAGTTCATTGAAAGTACCAGAAAAGAAAAACAAACAAAAACTATGAAAACAAAAAATCTACAGCAGACATTTGGCTGAGGACTCAAATGAAAAAAAAAATGTTCCAATCCCTGGAACTAGAAATGTTTCAAAAGAAGCATCTGCATTAATCTCCCCCATATCTCCTGGTAATAAAAGTATTTGTTTTTTGCTTCTTGAGCACGTAATTGTCCAGCACAATAATTAGCTGTTGTAAAAACAAGTTTATCTCACTATCAGGTTACATATTTTTAAAAGCCATAGTAGCATGCTGCTTAAATTCTGTATTTCATATCAATTTGTTTCTGCATTTTTGAAGAAATTTATTAAAACAATTTATATTAATTTTTAAACTGTTCTCTTCTTGATAGAAGTAAAAGCATAATTTCAGCTGAACAGTTTTCTTTTCAGAGCAGATCTTCATTCAGACATATCTCAGCTTAAGTTGTTTTGATTTCTCATACCTAATTTTGTTTTTACATACAGATCATGTCCGTGATCTGATTCTGTGCTGAGTCCTCCATATGGATACAAGAAAATTTTCAATATATTTGTCCTTCCCAACATTTGAGAAGACAGTTTCATCTTTGATTTTATATCATATTCCCTATATGCATTCAAACCCACAGTCACCACTCACTTAGTGAGCATAGAGGAATTCCTGCATGGAGTAAACTAGATTAATCTCTACAACTTGTGGTCAATTATCTATGGCTCCTACGCAACATTTTTGATTTGAAAAACTGTAATACAACTACTTGTCTTCTACAGAAGACCACAACAGAAACCCATAACCAATCAAAACACACAGTTGTAGAGTATAGTCTCAATGAATATATTTATAAAACTCTCCAGCATTTAAGGCTCAGAGGCATTGTATGAAAGATTGTGGATATATAGTTTTTTTTTTTTTGTTCTTTGTTTAGTTTTGCCTTGTTGTTGTTGTTTTATTTTTATTTTTGTCCTTTTGAGTAAACTTTTCACTGTATAACCCTGAGGGTCCAGGAACTCACTCTGTAGATGAGGCTGTCCTGGAACTCACAGGAGTTTTACCTATCTCTGATTCCCAAGTGCTGGGATTAAAGCCATGTGTCACTGTCATCCAGTTTGGATATGTGTATCTTCAACTTAATGAACTGTATTGTTAATTTTATATATTAGATTTTATGACAGGTTTCAAAATCTGTTTCAATATTATTTATGATATATCTATGAGTCCAACTGTGGAAGGAACAAGGATGTGGAAAAAAATAGAAGTATTTATCTTAACAGTTGTCTCTTCTCTCTTCTTTGGGTTGGGACCTAGCCTAATGGCTCTGGTCTTCAGGTGAGATAAGACATAAATGGTGCAACAATCTCTCTTATCCTCTGATTTACAGATGTCCCATCATGATACTTCTGGGTCACTGCTTTTGCATGAGAAATGTACTCATACTAATTTTTATCAGATGTGTAAGAAATAGGATATATATTATTATATATTATTATACTATTATATATATATATATTAGTTTTTGTACCTGAGTTTAGTCCAAATCACATACTACAAAAAGATTAATTTTCAAAGGTTCAATTATAACATTCAATTATTAGTCATGCACAGTTAATTCCATTTTACGTTTATGTTAAATTTTTACTGCAGTTCAGATTTTTAAAGACCTGCTGAATGTAGAAGCAATGTTCAGTGCACAGACTTACGTCCAGAATGTCAACTGAGCTGAGACAGATGTACTGTATCATGACCTTGAGAAAGCCGAGATACACAGATAATTTCAGTGTGATGAGAATCTGCAGAGTACAAAATAAGCCACATGCGTGGAGTACAAGCTGTGAGATACAGGAAAACAGCTAGAAGCAGTAGAAGAAAGCTTCCTTTAAAGTGCATGTGTGATAGCTTCCACTACAAATTAAATTAAACCTTGAATGTTATACCTTTTAAAGCAGATAAATGCAGACAGTTTAGACTATCGACATTTATTTCTAAGATCTCTTCTATCTGAAATTCCAGTAAAAGTATTCTTTCTTGGTAGGCTATAAAGCTCACTATAGTAACTTGGCCTTTATTTCCAATTATCTTAAGAATGAGTAGAATAGTTCATTATCAAAGAATTTGTACAGTTACTCATTAAACATATATTTTCTTATTTTTCTGTTTAGAAACAAGGAAAAATAATATATTCCCAAAATGGTTCATATTTTCTTTCTTCCTTTTATGGATTTATCTTTATTTCTCATGGTTAAGGCTATGAAAATTTACATTTTATTTCTCAAAGAGAGATTTTTTAATCATTAATTTAAGGCTGCCCATTGTCTCCATATCTCTTCAGCATAGTACTTGAAGTCCTAGCTAGAGCAATAAGACAACTAAAGGAGATCAAAGTGATACAAATTGGAAAGGAAGAGGTCAAAATTTCACTATTTGCAGACAATATGATAATATACACGAATGACCCAAAAAATTCAACCAGAGAACTCCTTCAACTGATAAACACCTTCAGTAAAGTGGCTAGATACAAAATCAACTCAAAAAAATCAGAAGCACTCCTGTACACCAAAGACAAAAGGGCCAAGAAAGAAATTAGGGAAACAACACTTTTCACAATAGCCACTAATAACATTAAGTACCTTGGGGTGACTCTAACCAAGCAAGTGAAAGATGTGTTTGAAAAAAAAACTTCAAATCTCTGAAGAAAGAAAGTGCAGAAGATTTCAGAAGAAGGAAAGACCTCCCATCCTCATGGATTGGTAGGATTAACATAGTGAAAATGGCCATTCTGCCAAAAGCAATCTACAGATTCAATGCAATTCCCATCACAATACCAACAATATTCTTTACAGACCTTGAAAGAAAAATTCTCAACTTCATATGGAGACACAAAAAACCCAGAATTTCCAAAACGATCCTGTACAACAACAGATTATCTGGAGGTATCTCCATCCCTGACCTCAACCTTTACTACAGAGCAATAGTAATAAAAACTGCATGATATTAGCATAGAAAC
>CM053753.1:92157946-92195830 GCA_028658305.1 Pachyuromys duprasi | reverse complement strand
CACAGGTTCTAAGATCAACAATAAATAAATGGGACCTCATGAAACTGAAAAGCTTCTGTAAAGCAAAAGACACTGTCATCAAAACCAAATGACAGCGTACACACTGGGAAAGAATCTTTACCAATCCTACATCTGACAGAGGTCTAATATCCAGTATATATAAAGAACTCAAGAAGTTAAAAAGCAAAAAATCAAGTAATCCAATTAAAAAATAGGGTATGGAGCTAAAAAGAGAACTCACTGTAGAGGAGTGTAGAATGGCAGAAAAACACTTAAAAAATGTTCAAATTCCTTAGCCAGAAATTGTGGTACTTTTACACAATGGAATACTACTCAACAATTGAAAATGAGGAAATCATGAAATTTGCAGGCAAATGGTGGGACCTAGAAACAATTATCCCGAGTGAGGTATCCCAAAAGCAGAAAGAAACACTTGGTATATACTCACTTATATAGACCTATAGGATAGGATGGACATGATGAAATCTATACACCTAGAGAAGATAAGCAAGAAGGAGGACCCAGGGTGGGATGCTCAATCCTAGCTTAGATGGTCAAACGGGATGGACATTGAATGTAGGAGAAAACAGGCAACAAGACAGGAGACTACCACAGAGGGCCTCAGAAAGACTTTAACTAACAATAAATCAAAGCTGATATTAAGACTCACAACCAAGCCATCGCCAGAGTGAAGGGAATCATATGAAAAAGGGGGAGTTAGTAAGATTTGGTGAGGACAAGAGCTCCACAAAGACCAAATAGATCAGGGCACAGGGGTCTTGACCATGTATGGATACAAAGTATAGCCCCTGCTTGAATGTGGCCCATGGTAGCTTAGTACCCAACTGGCTACCCTAGTAAGGGGAACAGGGACTATTTTGGTCATGAACTCAATGGCTGGCTTGTCTACTGTCTCCCTCCCCAGAGGGAGGAGCAGCCTAACTAGATCGAGAAAAGGATATTGCAGCCAGCTCTGAAGAAACATGATAAGCTAGGGTCAGATGGAAGGGTGTGAGGTCCTCCCCTATCATTGGACTTGGAGGGGGTCAGGGAGAAGATGAGGGAGGGATGGGGAGAGTGGGAGGGAATGAGAGAGGGGACTACGTGTGGGATACAAAATATATAACTTGTGATTAATATAAAAATATTTTTATCACAGACATAAATGTCTGTATATGAACAGTAAAATCTAATTCAAGCATTTATAAGAATAACTATTTTTTCTGTACAAATGTGAATTTTTGTACAGAATTAATCATATTCTTGATATAAACATGTGTTGTTTATTTAATAATCTTATATTCTAAAATTTTATATTGCTTTACTTAACACATCATTAATTCATGTCTTAGAGGCTACTTCTTTCTCTTGATTTCCATCTTGCTAGCCTCAACAAATATTTTTTCCTCACTTACATCTCTTTTCCCAGAATGAACTATTGTGTGGTATTATCATATTACAAATCATGCAAATGACAGCTCATATGTTCATCAAAGTAATCTGTTGTTTGTGGATATTTTCTGAATGAGGATCATATGGACAGCAGACTAAATGTAAAATAATTTCTGTGTTTTTAATTTTTAATTTATTATTTACTACAATTTACCGATTTGTATCCTGGCTGTGGCCCCCTCCCTCATCTCCTTCCAATCCCTCCCTCCCTCTTCCCCTATGCCTCACCCCTAGTCCACTGATAGGGGTGGACCTCCTCCCCTTCTCTCTGACCCTAGCCTATCAGGTCTCCTCAAAGCTGGCTGCATCCTCTTCTTCTGTGGACTAGTAAGGTTCCACCCCTCAGGGGGAAGTGATCAGGGAGCCAGCCACTGAGTTCATGCCAGTTTACAGCCCCTGCTTCCTTTACTAGGGAATCCACTTGGGCTACATGTGAGCAGGGGTTTTAAGTCCTCTCCATGCATGGCCTTTGGTTGGGGTTTCAGTCTCTGCAGGACCCCCATAGCCCAGGGTTTTTGCTCTGTTGGTGCTCCTGTCTCCCCCAGGTCTATCTGTCTCCCCCTTCTCTCATAAAATTCCACGCACTCTGCCCAAAGTTTGGCAAAGAGTGTCAGCCTCTGCTTCCATACCTCAATTAGTAGAGTCTTTCAGAGGCTGTCTGTGATAGGCACCGGCTTGTTCCCTGTCTTCTGCTTCCGATGTCTATCACATTTGTCCGTTTGAATGAGGATTGAATATCTTCCCTAGGGTTCTCCTTGTTGTTTAGCTTCTTTAGGACTATAGATTTTAGTATGTTTATTCTATATTATGCGTCTAATAACCCGTTTATGAGTGAGTATACACCATGTGTGTCTTTCTGCTTCTGGATTACCTCACTCAAGATGGTCTTTTCTAGTTCCCACCATAAAGATACTTTCATGATTAACTTTCTTCTCAAATACTCTGCCTCCCCTTGTCCCCATGATTCACCTCTATTATCATAGTATAAATTAAAATTTCATTTTTGAAACCTTTTAAGATACTTCCAAAGTTTCTAAAATAAATTTGAACTTGCTTAGGTAAACTCTCTACAACCACATAAGGCTTTTCATTTTTACTCTATTTTTCTTCAATTTTCATCATTCTGTCCATTTCTAAGGAATATCCTCAATTTAGCAATAGTTCTATATTAATAGAAATGCTAATAATCACTCAAGATTTATTGATATACTTAATTTGAAGATTGGTAAAATATTTTTTCACTTAATCTTGTTGATAAAGTAAGGAAAATGCTAATTATATTTACTACTTATAATTAATTTAGAACTCAGAAAGCAGAGACACTCTGATCTTCCTGAGTTCAAGAGCAGGCTGGTCTACAGGGCTACACTGAGAGACTCTGCCTCAACTTCCAAAAAGAAAAAGAAAAAAACAAAACAAAACAAACAAAAAACCAAAAAAAAGCAACTGTATTATTTTTGACAAAATGGTATAAAATAAGAAATTTTACAGTCTGATGATTTCAAAATCGGTTTTAGATAGGCAATACTAATAGTATCAAAAATTTGAAACTAACATTTTACATTTCTTTATTAAGCTGGTATGTCTTTTAAATCAAATATTAACCTTATGCAAATTTTCTTCAGTGTGGCAGTATATATTTCTTTACTATGGTTCTCATGCCTTTAGAATAAGACCTTTTTTATAAAGGCTTTTTGCTTTTCGGCTCAATAGCATTTCCAAACATCATATTAAATGCTCCTGTCCCAGAGCTGAATAAACCACATCCCCAAAATGTGTTAGTTCATTATGATAAGGAAATGATATCCAGAAACAATATTCTGTCAGTAATTTGCACTTGCTCACTTATTCACTGGACAGAATATAGAAAAGTTATGCATTTTTACATTCAAACACACATTTGTCACAAAAGATTAAGTATATGAAAATAGTGAATGGTAAAATTTAAGTAATGAGTTTCCTATTTTTCAAGCTTAAAGCCACTTAAAGTCTGTTGAAGTAAAGATGTATTTTGAAATGCACACTCAGATGTCTGTAAACCTAAGCTGCAATTGTGATTTGTGTTTTGTTACATTGTACTTCATAAACAACTCAAATTCACCTTCAAGTTTTAGGTCATTCTTCAACAAAGGTAAAATACAATCTCTTCCCTGTCATTTCCTTCTTTGGATGTTTATCGAGTTTGCCCTTCTGAATAAGGACTGAGCATCTTCCCTAGGGTCTTCCTTGTTGCTTAGCTTCTTAGGAGTATAGATTTTGGTATGTTTATCCAATAGAAAGACTCTACTGATCGAGGCATCAAAACAGAGGCTAAGACTCATACTCAAACTTTGAGCAGATTGCAGGGAACCTTAGGAAAGAAGGGGGAGATTGAAAGACCAGGAGGAGACAGGAAAACCAAAGGAGACCAATAGAGCCACAGAAACTGATTCCTGGGGGTCCTGAAGAGAATGATACCTCAACCAAGGAAACCTAAAACCCCTGCACAGATGTAGCCCATAGACTCTGTCTCCAAGTGGGTCCCAAATAAGAGGAGCACAGCTTTCTCTGGCATAAGCTCAGTGGCAGGCTCTATGATCACTTCTCCCTGGAGGGTGCAGCTTTGCTAGACCACAGAGGAAGATAATGCAACCAGTCCTGATGAAACCTGCTAGGCTAGAGTCAAATAGGCTAGGAGGACCTCCTCTCTCAGTGGAGTAAGGGAGGGAAATAAGACGAGAAGAGAAAGGGAGGGTGTGGTATTGGAAAGAGACAAGGGAGGGGGCTACAGCTGGGATACAAATTGAATAAACTGTAATAAATGATAATAATAAAAAATAATAAAAATCATACAACCTCTTTTCCAAGTGAGGCTTGTGAGAATTGTAAATGTACTTTTCTTTTTTTCCACAAATCTGATAAACTGCCAACCTTGAGTTTGTGGTTTAATATTTATTGCCTATTCTTGAATCAGTTCCTAGACATTAGAAATCAAATGAATGATTTGTTCTCAATGGAAAACTTGCATAGAAATCTTTAAGGATAGAAAATATTTTTTTTAATACACATGCTCACCAAGGATAATATTAGAGAATTACATATCACCTTATTGATACTTGTAAGAATTTCAGTTTTTGTCTCTATTACAGTCTCAGGGAATGTTTTTCATCATATTAAATTTGGTTGAAAATCTGACTCAATCGGTTGAAGGAACTGTCAGCTCATGCATTTGTACTGATTTTTATGGATGCCTTCTATTTTCTCAGATTAATAAGTAGCATATTTTAAAGGCATGTTTTTCATATCTTGTATATGGCGCAAACGTCAACAGTGAAATATTACTTTTCTGGGATAATAAAATTATCATGAAATGTAATTGTGTATTGTTTACTGAAAAGAAATTTTATTTGTTACTTTTCTATTGTAAGAAGATAGCTTGACCAAACATAACTTAACAAAGAGACAGTTATTTTGAATTATAGCTGAGAGACATTGTCTTTGGTGTAAGAGCAGGAAGGTGAGAGATAACACCTCAACAACAAGCATAAGCAGAGAGAACCTACTGGAAGTCGGTAAGCTATGAACTCACATAGCATGTCTCATGTGACTTTCTTCCTCCAGCAAAGCCATATATCCTAAAACATCAAACAGTGCTATCTATCACCTGATAACAGAATATTCAAATATTTAATCCCATAGAGGATATTTCTTATATTCAAGTATATTCTGAAGTATACACAATTATAAAAAAATTTAATTTTCCTTAACTTAATTGCCTTGTTTTTAGTAGCTGAGTAATATTCCATTATGTAAATGTATCACAATTTCTGTATTCATTCCTCCGTTGAGGGAATCTGGGTTGTTTTCAGGTTCTGGGTGTTATGAATAAAGCTCCTATGAAAATAGTTGAGCAAATGTCCTTGTTATACGGTTGAGCATCTTTCAGATATATGCCAGAAGTGGTATACCTGCATCTTGAGGTTACCCTATTCCCAGTTTTCTCTGATTGATTTCTGGAGTGGCTGTGCAAGTTTACATTCCCAATTAGCAAGAGATTAAAGCAGATGCAGAGATGCACAGCCAAACTTTGGACAGAGCATAAGGAGTCTTTTAGCAGAAGGGGGATATAAAAAGACCCAGAGTTGGCAGGAGGACTTTCCTTACCAGTGGACTAGGGAAGAGTGATAAGGAAGGGGGAGGAAGAAAGGTTGGGATCGGGAAGAGATGAGGGAGGGGGCTACAAGTGAATAAATTGGAAATAGTAATAAAAATAGAATAAAAAACAAACAAATTAAATGTAGTCTCTAGTACTAGGAAACCTGATGAATAGAAACAATTCATTTATCTGAGTTTGTTGAGTTCATACAATATGCAGTCTATACCTGCTTACATGGGGAAAAGAGTAATGCATTGGACAGATGCTATCTTAGATGTAAGAAACTTACATTTTTATTAAAAAATCATAAATTAATATAGTAATAAGGCCGTTTTAAACAGGAATGGGATCATAAGTATAAAGAAAAATTAGTATGATATTATACTTAAAATAAGTTACTATTGATCTGTATGTTTAATTTTCTAAAATAGCAGATGATATGAAGGAAAGGGGATATATTAAAATTGAATATTGAGATTGATTTGGCTTAAATATAACAAAGAAGTCTCATATAGTTTTGCTGCTTTATGGTGGTTTTTTCCTTTTCTTTTCTTTTTCTCACAGGGAGTCTCTTTTTGGCAAGGTCACGATGCCATTTTATATGCTGCTCCAGAGAACACTGTACAAGTTTTGATTTGGAAAGTTTTAACTTGAAGACACCTATTAGACATTTAAATGAAGTTACCAAAAAGAAAGTTGGCAGTAAGTCTAAAGTTCAGACTCACTGAAAGTATAAATATGCAAATTTTCAGCCAACATAGAATTATAAATATGTAACTCAATTCACGAGCTTCCTGTCACGGTAGAGACATATCCATTTCCCCACACAAACAACATTGGTATATGTATGGATAGAAATATACATATAAAGATTTAAAAAGAACTAAAATATGTTGATGATATCTAACATGACCTAAATTGGATTTATGTTCCAAAAATATAACAGAAGCATAACTGTGAATCGGTGAAAGGAATGTTTACTATGTTCTATATTACATTCCAGTAGAGAGGAATGAGTGATGGACAATAACAATGTATACAAGGGCACAGAGGCTAATTCCCTGGATCATTTGAAACCAGACATCTGATCATGAAAAGGGGCTGAAAAAAGGAAAGCTGGCAAATCCCATGAAAATCTAAGAGCAGAAATTTTAGTATAGACATTCAAGAAGCATTTAGTCATAAACTCGGCTGTTATATGTAGAGATAAGACCAACAGCAAACTAACAAGTATCAACTACAAAACCAGGAAGCATGCCAATGAAATCCAGAACTAAAATAAAAATTTATTTTAAGATTAAGGATTTTAAGTCATTTGATAGAGGATGTATTAGAAAGATAGTCACAGTATACCAGAAAGAGGAAAAAAAATGGATGAAAGGAAATGTGTAAAAGGAGTATTGCAAATGAAAGAACAGTACTTTGTAGTGCGTAAAAATTATGGAAGACTTCAACAGACAAAGGTATATTCAAGAATACTGAAACACTGATCAGAATTATGGCAATAGATGAGAGGGATTAGATTCAGCTGTATTGAAACAAAAGTGAGAACAATTCTGAAGGTTGGAATGAACTGTTGAAGTTGCATTTACATGTATTTTGATTAAGAATATTGGTACAACATTGGTCTTTGTCTGTACATGTTCCTGTGACAAAGGATTATACACTGGGTAGCTGGCAAACATCCACCCCTGTGGGCAGACATTTATTTCCTTAAACAACCAGTTGTCAGACTTGCTGTCTCATATGTTTCAATTTCTGAGCCTTCTTACTGGGTTTTCTAAGAGACAAAGGGTACCTTGGTTGTCTTTTCTGTAAGGACATCAAATCTTTCATGACCTAATTTAGGACATCCTAACAGTCTTACCTCATCACTAGAAATTTAAAGTTGGATTACATCAATAGGAGAATGGTGCACATTCAAGCCATTATACAAACATACTTTTCATCCACTTGTGAAAGTACTGAAACTGGAAGATAGGTCTCCAGGTGTACTTAAGAACAGACAATTAGGCAGAAGTGATGGCTCAGAGGTTAAGAGCACTGCCTGATCTTCCAAAGGTCCTGAGTTCAATTCCTAACAGCCACATGGTGGCTCACAACCATCTATAATGAGATCTGGTGCTGTCTTCTGGCCTGCAGGCAGAATACTGTATAAATAAATAAATAAATATAAATCTTTAAAAAAAAAGAACAATTAGATTATTTTATATGTTTCAATATAGTAATATCTAAAAGATTAGAAGGAAAAGTGAAATATAGAAGACAAATAAAAATAGTGGATGAGTATTTGTTGAAATATTATTATGAAAAATTTTATAGTTGGGAAAAAAACGAATGCATGATCTATAATATGTGGAAGGCTAGAGAGCAGTATTTTGACACAGGAATAAAAGAAAAGGATTGGACTGTAAAAGATTTACCTGTACTGCAATACCAATGAAAAACAAGAAAATGTACTAAATAACAGCTTGTCATTAAAGATATAAATAGGGGAACCCTGAAATGTAAATTGCTTCCATTTATATTGCAGCAAGAAAGAAAGGAAAAAATATTTTTAAACAGTGTTGAATTAATCACAGATATTATATTTAAAGCAGCCAATGTAATGGTAGTTATTGATATCTTCTCTGATGAATGAACAAAAGCAAACTCTTTGATGGACCTAATGCTAACCTGAATAAATAGTTTCATAGTGAAACTCACATGAATTGATGAAGTCCAGAGACAGAAATCAATGTATCTTCGTATTGTCACAGAAATCAATTTTAAGTAGACAAATAGGAAACATGATCTCTAGTTAGTGGTCACTCTACTGAGTTGGGCAGGTGAACAGGCAGATATTTACTTGAATAGTCTTTGAACCTGAAGCAACAGGGATCTATTCACAACTTTTCACTTATAAATCAGCTACAAGGGAGGAGACAGTTCCAAGTTAACTGGGGAGAGAATAGCAGAGGGGAATTCATTTCAGGGATGTAAAGGAAAAGGAAGGACTACTTGAGTGAAAGGGAAGAGCATCTGTAAAGAAGAGGGAAGAAACATTGAAATCCATTTAAATAAATAGGCGAATGTCAGTGAAATCCATTATTTCACGTGTTAAGTAAAAAAAGTAATAACATAAAAATTACTAAATTCTCACTTTAAACTCCTAAATAAAAATTATTAATTAAAAAATCTTTGTCTTTTTTCAGAAATTATTTTAAGTAATATTTAAAGAGAAATATTATGCATTTTGACTCCAGATACATTTCAAAAATAATTGTGTAACTTATTTATCATTACATTTCGAAGGGCGGAACTAGAAGCAGGCATGGCAATTCATCCACCCAAAAACTGTTTATTGGGCAACTGGTTTTGACGTAGAAGCTGTATTAAACACTGGAAATATATCAGATATGCAGTTTAATAGTCTAACACCTATTTTATATGTTTAATATTACTTGTAAACTAAGAATTGTAGAAGGCAAGGATAAGATTCATTACAAAAAGCAAATGGCATCATTTGTTATGTGCAAATTAATATGTAAATACAAGCAGAAGTAGGGGAGCAGGAGAACCTAAGTAGGTGAGAGGTCCTAAGAAGAGGAAAAGTAAGGCCAAAGACAAATAAATTCTAAACCCAAAGGTATGATTCCAGAATCTCAGTGATAACACCTGTGCTGAATTTTGTTTTGTGGTGTTGTTGATTTTCCAGGCTTTACAGAGTTTGAATGAGAACAAATTTATTTCTCTAAGCTTTTATGCTTCACCTTGCTTTGCAAACAACCCAATGAAACTTTTACTAAAGCCTCTCAGGATTATAAGACTGTCATATCCAATAGCCAACATTTCACATTACTCCATCTGATCCTCTTTCTCTTAGGACCATTCTGACTTAACAACCCCTTATTAGCAAAACATTGGCAAGTTTTTACCCTCTTCGTTATTGTCACATACTCTAAAGGGAAGATTTTTAACCAAAACTTAGCACTGTAAATTTGTATTACGTCTACTTTTTTGTAATTAAAATATAATTGCATCATTTTCGTCACTTCCCTTTCTTTTCTCTAAAACCTGCCATAGGCACCTCCTACCTCTCTTTCAAATTTATGGCCTCTTTTTTTTGTATTAATTGTTGTTATGTGCATATATGCATATGTACACAGTGTATGTAAACATGCCCTGTGCGTTCTGCATAGTGCTACTTTTATTTATGTTTTCAGAGCTGACTCTTTGGTACTGGCTAACCAATTGTGCTCTTTCCTGAGGAAAACTCTTACTCCTAGACTCAGCATTCCTTACTGGCCTCTAGTTCTTCGTGTAGAGATGATGCCTCATGGACTTTCTCTCACCCTACTTGGCATATCTGTTAGTGTTGTCCTGTTGTAGCAATCCTGTTGGTAAGACAAGCTTGGAGACAGGATCTCACATCAAGTGCCTGAATCCTTTGATTTTATAACCTTTGTTTTCTCTCTTCTGCAATGTTCCCTTAGCCAGAGAACTAGGAATTGTTTTGTAGAAGGAATCTTTGGGAATGGGTCCCACAGCTCTGCATGTTGATTGGTTGTTTTTCTGTAAACAAATGCTTAGAAGGTGGTTTGATGGCATGTTCATTTTAAGTGACCAATATAGAAAGAGAAGGGAAATGTAAGATATAATGTAATAGTTATCATTAAGTAGATATTATTTCCATTGGCAGGAAGCAGCTTTTCATGTAGACTTTACAATTATCCTTACAAGTACAACCATAATGTTTTGAAATATCTGCCTTTTTTTTTTTTGTATTCTTTACTAATTACAAAAGACTGCCATCCTTCAAAGTGTCAACAATCATACAAAACTAGGTAATTTTTCTCATCTTCTGGAATTGTCATTACTAATTCTCCCTATCAGTGATTCAATACTTAAAGCAGGAGCAAAGCAAGGTTGATTTTAATCTGACTTGTATGTGTAACAGCTCAAGGGCATTTTAAAGACTATTGATGAACATGAAATCTATTCCTTGTTAAAATTAGTTTTTAAAATATCAGGACACTTGGTCCATGCTGACAATCGTAAGCGGATGATGTGTTCCTTTTGAACGTGAGTCAGTGGGATATTTGAATTAGAATATTTTGCAAATGTACTCTATGACCTTAAATTCTCACTGAAAAATATGAGCAATTTAATCATTTGTAAAAGAAAGTCCATTACAATGCCGGAATAGAAGCCACTGAGAACTTTATGTTAGGATAATGCATGTCTTAAATTGAACATGAGCATTGAGCAAGTAAGTACAGTCAATGGAGCGATTATGTAATGTTCTCAGTCGGAATGATAATCAGGTCTCCATTTACATTCATTCACAGCAAGCAAAATATGCACAGTATTTACCAGGGCCCTTAATTGGTCTCCGGAAGTCACTGGGTAATCTCCTCCATCTGGAGCATTTGCTTTCAGCAGGCACCTTCCTTAGTTCCTTATTCCTTAGTTCCATTTAATTTATCTATAAATAGGATAGTCATCTGTTGTATTCAAAGTAAGTATTTAATTATGTCCCACTCATCACTGGCATAATTTATAAGTAACACACATTTGCAGGAGAAATAACTATAGCTTAATAAGGTAAATAACTCCAATTGTATCCTAGAAATCATTGAAAGAAAAATTCTTCTAATGACAAATTATCTTTCCAAAATCTGAATAATTCTTTTTCTATTTTTTAAAGCATCTTACCTCAGTGTCCACAGAGGAGCCTAAAAATACAAGATTTGCTGTAAATAGTACTTAATGAATGGTGAATTATTCAGTTAGAAAGGTCCCAGTTCCATTAAGAATGTAAACAAGTGTCAGAAAATAACAATTCATCGTATTAAAATTTATAAGGTTTTCAGCTTTATATATTTATGAATATACATGTAAATGTTAGCACTTCATCTACAAATTATCATTTTTGTTCAAACAAAAATGCTTGCTACATTTTATTAGAAGTTTCTGGTGAAATAGCTATGAAAAACAACAAAGTAAACACAGAACCCTTTTAGAAGATAATGTTTGCATGGCTTATGTAGGTGAACAGAACAACCCCCACTAAGACTTATGTTTTGTTCAAAGTCATTCTCAACCTATTTTAGATGACTTCTTTCATGGGTCTGTTATGTCTTTTCACTGTACAAAACAGCCATTTATCCACTGAGGGTAAATGCTTATTTCTTAATTTGTGGAAAAAAAAAGTCAAGGTTAGGAAGCATATTCTTCCTTAGGGCAGTGTTTTGGAGTATAAAGCCATACTTTACTCCTTGATTGTCAGCTAAAAACCACAACAACAACAAAAATCCAGTATAAAAATGGAATTTAGATTACAGCTTTCATAGGGGTTAATTATTTACATAAGCCATTAATCCAAGTTTTGGTTTAGATGGCAAAGCTTTTCACATCTTTCAATGTTAATATTAAATTTCCTGTGTGGCCTCCTAGCCAAGTTCCCTTTTAGAATTTATTTATTTTTATTGTGTCAGTAATGTGGAGATATAATTTGAGTTTTGCCTATTCATTTTTCATTCAAGTAATAATTTTGAATTAGCTTATAGAAATATATATATTATTTATGAATAGTAACAGCTTTCACTTTCCTTTTTAATTATAAATCATTTATGTTTTTAACAAAAAGTGCCACCAGTTTATAGCTGAAGGAAACAAACTGTTTTTCATCTTAGGGGAAATTCTTATATTTTAATACCTATTATTAAAGTTTAAAAGACTTAGTCTAAACATTTATTTATTATAAAGGATACTTTTAAACATTCATAATTGGTTGTCTTATTAAAAGATGCTATTGAATTTTATCAAATCATTTTTCCTATATGTAATTAGTAAATCTAACATATTTTTAAATATTAAAATGTTTTCTTTGTCAATTGCTTCAAGAAAAAATTTCCCTGATATGGGTTCAGCTGGGAGATATACAGTTTGGTGAATATAACAATATACCATTAGGAGTCAGTTTAATGACACGTCTGTTTAACAGACATGTCAGGTTTCTAATAAGTTTTCTAATAAGGCTTATAGCTTAATGGGTGCTATCTCTCAGAGTAAACCTTAGACCCACTCGGAAAGTGATTAGTTACTACCATAATATTTGTGCCACTATTGCTGGGCATATCTTTGCAAGGCAGTCCTTCTTGTATCATAGCTGGTAGAGGTTGATGTTTTGTTATTTTCTTTCAGTACCATGGCTTATCACCTTCAGGTATGATGAAAGCTATTCAATAGAGATGAAGCTCCTAAGGAAGTGCTGGCTTGATCGGTCTGTGTTCTGTGAATCTTGTATGTGTTTTTCATAATAAAGTCTATTAACCCAAAGAGTGTCAGTGGGTCAAAGTGAAAAGAAGAAGCAACTAGGAAGCTCTCTGTGCTGAAAGGAACATTACATATCATACCCCTCCTTTCCAGGCTCTTATTCCTGGGTTGGTGATGGCTCAGTGGTTAAGAGTGCTGTTTTCTCTTCCAAGGGACCTGGCTTCAACTCCCAGCAGCTCTCAACTGTCTGTAAGCAATTCCAGGTGGTCTGACACCCTCGTGCCAATGCACATAAAATAAAATTAAATAAGTATTTAAAATAGATACTGATGCTAGAAAGTTCTGAATTAAGTCAGAGAGTTTTGGTACATTTACACAATGGACTACTACTCAGTAATTAATAACAAATCATGAAATTCGCAGGCAAATGGTGGGAACTAGAACAGATCATCCTGAGTGAGGTATACAAGAAGCAGAAAGACAGACATGGTAAATACTCACTTATAAGTAGATATTAGATAAATAATATAGGACAAACATACTAAAATCTGTACACCTAAGGAAGCTGGGCAAGATGGAGGACCCTGGGTAAGATGATCAGTCCACATTCAGACACGCATTTTTCTTAGTCTTCTCTACTTGTTCATAGGCTGGATCACCGAGAACTTCTGTCATGTATGCCTTTCTGGTTTACTCTGAATCTTACTTACAGTCTATGACTTTCAGAGACTGAGGCATTATGTCTAGTCATTCATTTGCTGAAATATCAGCTTCCTCTTTGTTCCCATTCTATACACAGGTGATAAAGTTTAATCATCTATTTGTCAATATGATTTTCAAGTTTCTTTTCATTCTAAGTTAATGAGTAACATTTGATTATTTTTTAAAGGCTGGGTTTCTAAACAAATAGATACATAGGCAGAGAGATGATAAATAGAAAAATATATGCATAGATAGGCAGATAGATTGATAAATAGATGATAGATAGATGGATAGATAGATACAATTAATTTTCATTGTTTGAAATACTTAAGAGCCCAATAATTTGAAGAACAGTTGGAGAGGTTATATAGGAGTGTATGGAGGAAAGAAAAGGGACAAAAATGTTCCAAAAACAGTGGCTGATTCGTTGATCACCTCCCTCTGAGGGGGGAGCAGCATTACCAGGTCACAGAGGAAGACAATGCAGCCAGTCCTGATGAGAGCTGATAGACTAGGGTCAAAGGGAAGGTGAGGAGTACTTCCCCTATTGGTGGACTTGAGAAAGGGAAAGGGAAGAGAAGAGGGAGGGGGTTATAGCTGGGATATAAAGTGAATAAATGTAATTAATAAATAATTTAATCTTAAAATATATTAAAATGTGTTATTTTCTTTCTTAATATATTTTAATTTTTAAAAATTAACTCATTTTTTATTAATTATGTTTATTCACTTTCCTCCCCTACCATTGGACTGATGGAGGGGCATAGGAGAAGAAGAGGGAGGGAGGATAGGATTGGGAGGGGGTGGGGGCCACAGCTGGGATACAAAGTGAATAAACTGTAATTAATGAAAAACGGGAAAATGTGTTATTCTCAAATGTGAGAAAAATCTAATGTCAGTATGAGAAGAATCTGAGCAACAATTTCTGAGACATTTGAGAAGGTTTTACTTTTCTATTTTTTTTTACTTTGTAATAAGCTATGATTTATCAATGTTTCTTACACACCTATAGCCTTTTCTAAATAATCCTTTTCTTAAGAGTTTTCTACATACTTTCTGTAAATGTGAATCTGAGAAGAGAAATATTTCCCACAGCAAGAAATTGATCCATTTCAAGTATCTTTCTATACACAGTATACACAGTAGTAAAAATACTTAATTCTTAGGTCAACTTCTACCACAAAGTTTGTTATTACAGATTATGAAAGAATATGGCCAAAATTATTTTTTTAATTTAATTTTTTCCTTATTGCAAAAACTAAGAGAAAATGCATGTCAAAATTTAGCTAGCCCAGACATTAAGACTAAAAAGAGTCTAAGAATGTTAATTTTATTTCAAGATTGTTAATTACTTTATTATATTTCCTCATATTTATACCAGTTTAAAGCCTATGAGCTTGCAGTCTTTGCTTTAAAATATTATCTGAAAGACAGAGGGAATTTTTGATAAAAGAAAAGTAGCTGGACTAGAAAGATGACTTACTGGATAAAAGGCTTGTCATACAAGAATAAAGGCTAGAGTTCAGAGCCTCAAATTTTTGTGTACATACCATAATTCCAATGCTCAGAATGCAGAGGTGGGATTCCTGAGCAAGCTGACTCTTTAGGTTAGCCAGTAGATTTATTCAGTGATTATAGGTAGACCTCGTGTGGATGATTGATGTGGAGACTTATTAAGGAAGATACCTAATTTCATCCTGGCCCACTTACCTGAAACTCTCTCTCTCTCTCTCTCTCTTTCTCTCTCTCTCTCTCTCTCTCTCTCTCTCACAGACACACACATACACACACACACAAACACACACTAAATATACACACCACACCATACTACAAATGTACATTAAAAAGGAGTGTGTGTGTGTGGTTTAGTGGTCAGTTTACATTTTAAAAATCATCTGCAAGTTTGTCCTTTTGAGCTTTCTGGATTATTTTACTATAATTGGTTTAAGTTTTCTTTCTTTTTATTTGAAAAAGTCTGCTAAAATCAAATCGTAAAAATCACAATAAAATTAAAACCAAAGCATCAAGCTATTATTTCAATTCAGATGTAGCTCAAAATTAGTGAAAAAAAAAGAATTTGCAAACAATAAGATTGCCAACTTTAGTGAAAGAAACAGGGACTTTCATACTCACCAATTATCCAGTCAAGAATCCTGTCATTGTAATTTACATAGAAGGTACTCTTGGTCTTCTCTGATACTTATTACATTTTGAAATGTGTTTATCATTTTTAAACTTTAAAATTATATAAAATGTAAGAAATGCAAATGGCA
This sequence comes from Pachyuromys duprasi, assembly GCA_028658305.1. Taxonomy (NCBI): domain Eukaryota; kingdom Metazoa; phylum Chordata; class Mammalia; order Rodentia; family Muridae; genus Pachyuromys; species Pachyuromys duprasi. The sequence continues at coordinate 92,180,008 of CM053753.1, read as the reverse complement.
CCTGTATATAAAGATCTTATTCTCCTGATTTATTTACAAGCATGAATATGACTTCCTTGATTATAATTTTGTAAATTTTAATGATCTTATACCCAAGGTATTACACTTTTAGAATTATGACTTTTATCTATTTGTAACTTGGAATGTTACCAGTTATATCTTTGCTGAAAAATATTATAGTTGTACAAATGGCACTACAGAAAATGGATAAATTATTCAGACTACATTTTATGTGTGACACATTTTGACTTGAGCTTTCCAAGCTTGTCTTGCTGCTGCGTCTGTTTCCAATTTATTTTTTAGTACAAAAGTCCTTATGTTACAATAAAATATTAAAGAATTAATTAATATAGTTCTTTCAATTGAATGTTTTGTTTCATTTACAAGTAATAGGGGAAGTTTAAAACTTCTCCAAGGGCTAAAAACATGTAAACTCAGTTAACTCTCAAGTTACTGTTGATCATATTAAAAATTCCAGATGACTCTTGCTGTCTATGACATTAAACAACACTATAACTGCTTCAAAAAGAAATTTTGTATATAATTTGGAGGTCAGAAAACCCAGTATAATAGTGACCATGAAGCCCTTAATATTACCTTACCCTTACTAAGGTTGTCTTGAAAATAATTAGTTATAGGGATGAGGAGGATGTATCCCAGTTACATTTACATAATGATGTGTTGCTTGGTGATGGAGCCACTTGCAGAAGCAAACAAATCCGAGACATGAAGGTACTTGATGTTTTCTGAAATAATAATAATGTCAAGAAACCTTAGAATACTAAGAATATTCAATTAAAACTTATTTTTTATTTCTTTTTTTAGCTTAAATAATGTGTGTCACAGTATTTTCTAAACTTATCTTTTGTCCTGTAAATATAGTATTCAAACATTAGCAAAACAGATGTGGTTCTAGTCCCATTGACCAACGGTAGGTATGGAATACAGAAACAGATGAGTTAGATTATATTTAGTTATAAATAAAGCAGTGTTACTATTTTTTTAACCTTTAGGTGGTTAATTCTTTGTCAACATGACACTAGCTAAAATCATCTGAGAAAAGAAAACTTCAACTGAGAAAATATCCTAATCACATTGGCTTATAGGAAAGATTGTGGGGACATTATGATTAATGATAAACCTAAAGAGGGCCCAGCCTATTGTGAAAATACCACCCCGGAGATGTTTCTGTGTTGTATAAGAAAGCAGGCTGAGTTATCAGTGAGGAAGCAGCCACCAAACAACATCCCTTCACCTACTTTACTTCAGTGTCTGCCTCCAGGTTCCTGCCCTGCTTCAGTGTCTATTTTGGCTTTCCTCAGTCAGAGCTCTGATCCAAGCAAGTGGTTTTGGTCAGGCTATTTATAATAGAACTACAAAGCAAACTGGAATACATATATAGTGTGAATATATATATATATATGTATGTATATTCACACACACATATATATAGTGTGTGTGTGTGAATCTATTTATTCTGAAAATAAAAGGATACTTCTGATAACAGACACATGAAAAATCAAAAGACAGTATATACATACAGACTGCAAATAACATCAGTGTTCCATACAATGCAATGTTGATTGTCACCAATCTTTTCCTTGAGGTAAATAGTTGTCCCCTTTCTGTTCTTGTCATCCTTATTTTTGCATGCCGCTTCTAATTGGCCTGGCTTCACATTTCAAACCCGCCATCCCAATTGTACCAGTTATCACATTTGTTTGTCTATTATTTGAACACTTCTCTAACCAATTTATGTTCACCATTCTCGGGTCTTGTTTTTATCTCTTGCTGAGTGCAACAAGACAATCATGGAGTCTGAATGGTTCACTTGTCAGTGCACCATTGTCTAAGAGTACCTATTGAATTTCTGACACAGTTAATATGACAGCTCTCCTTCATTATGTGCTATAATGAAAACAGAAAAGTTGAATGCTGTCCGAAGCATTTTTGATTGCCCTCAAAGTGTTTTGCTATTACAACTTCCTGAGTCAAAATATTAAATATTATTTCCAACACTTATCTCCTATTGTTAAAACCAGAACTTTATCTGAGCTTTGCTGTCTTACTCTTCATGGACATTTGTAATTGAAATATACTAAATAGAACTGCTAACATTTTAGCATGTCATGAAGCTTTTGCTTTTAAGGTCCTCTGCAGGCTCATAACAATGTGCTTGTCATCCAAACCCATGACATGTTTTATTCAATACAATTGGAATATAGTATGTATTGTTCACCAGATAAAAATAAACCGCATTCAAGGTATTTTAAAAAGAAATAGTGGACAGATTAAAATTCTCTTCTCATTTTTGCTGTAATGACAATAATTATTTTTTCTTCCATCTGAATGTTCTTGAAGAAAATTATAGGCTCACCCTACAAAAGCCAAAAAATTAGTATTTTCTGTTAAGCTGGTCATTGTTTCTATGAATATCACTGAATTCTGACTTTCTTCTAACATGACTGTAGCACCTTAGAGTGATATCTAATATCCTTAAGCTGTTATTTTAAATTCAAATATACATATTTTCTGTTGATAAAGTATCTACCCTGCAAGGCTGAAGATTTTTGATTCTCTATTCAAGAGTAACAACAACAAAAATTTGTTATAGTTTCTAGATTAATGTCCCCTACATGCTGATGAGCTGAAGCCTAGGTTCCAGCATGTGAACTGCTGAGAGGCAAACCAACTAATGAGAATCTCAGTAAATACAGTCAGTTATTAGATAAATGCTCTTGAGAGTATTATGATTGCTAGTACCATCTTTTCCTGCCCTGCCTAATGTCTATCATGAGGTGAACTTACACTAACCCACACTATGCTTCCTACCACACTATTTGATGTTCCATGATTACAGAATCAAGGTAGCAAGAGACCATGAACCAAACTTTTTGAACCGAAAGCAAATGAAGCCTTACCTCATTTAAATTTTGTCATATATTTTTGTACAGTTATACAAAAATAATAATCAAGAATTCTTAGTTTGTAAATACCAGAAACTACCATGTGCTCAGTAAAATTGTTCTGCATTTTCTAAATAACTGGAACTGTGTTTCCCAGTAGCCAACCTAGACAGGTTACCAAGAATATTCTATTCTATTTAATATTTGGCATAGAAAGTTTGATACCTGTCTTATTTTCCTATTACTGTGATAAGACACAATGGCCAAAGCAACTTATCAAAGGAATTGGTTAACTGAACTTACCTCTGGAAGCATAAAATCTAGGCAGGTAGAGTGAAGATGGGGAAACGGGTAGCTGAAGCAGCAGCTTGCATTTTCATTCTCAAGCAGTAGTCAGGCAGAAAACTGGGAAAGGCACAAATTCGATGTTCAACTCAGTGACACACCTGTGCTAACTATAACACACTTCTTTCTCAGTTTTCCCAAGTGGGGACCATGTACTAAAATATATGAATCTATTGGGGGTAGTCTCATTCAAAATACCAAAGTATCCAAGCCACTGATTTGCCTTATGTTTTGATTTTCAGACATAAGAATTATTTACTCAGTATAGAAATTTGCACCTAAAATATGAAACACTCTAACATCACTGTAAAGAAAAAGCTAACACTGGATCATTCCATTGTAAAGAGGAGAGTTTGAAAAAGGGTTATTATATTTTTCTTTTTGAATTATTTATTGTCATTTTGATACTGTTTATAAGTGCATCAATTCACTTCCTTTCTTCCCTGTAAGTCTAACCATATAACCTTTCTTGCTCTCTTCAAAATTTATGTCTTCTTTTCTCATTGTTATTATACGCGTAGGTGTGTAAGTGTACATAAATACATAATACATAAATATATAAATATAATCTGCTCACTCTGTATAATGTTACTTGTTAGAATTTTTCAGGGTTGACAGGCATTGGATAGTCAGTTGGTGCTTTTCCCTCAGGAAGATCATTTCTTCTGATCTCAGCATTCCTTAGAGGTCTCTAGTTTTTCTGTATAGTATTGAGGTCTCCTGGGCTTTTCCTTGTCTACATTACTACATATACTGTTTTTTGTTTTGTTTTGTTTTTCCATTCATGTTTAGACAGTCAAGTTTCTGAGACTTTATGGTGTAGCTTCTGACATTCCTAGGGGATGTAATATTTATTCTGCACATTTAAAGAGCTGGGTTCCTGCAAGCATTATGGCCTGCAGGGAAAGGATCCAGGTGAGGTAAAAATGAATCTCAGGTCAGTCAGCATGACTTAGCTGGTATTTGGTCAATAACTTCGGGAGTATGAACAAGTGGGCTTTTCTTGTTCTTGTTCAGTTGTTTGCGTGTTTGTTTTTTGCACATTTACACACTGTAAATCTTTGGGAACCATGTTTCCAAGTGGCAATTATCATAACAAATCTCTAAGCATGGTTACATTGAAACTCTTTTGCAAAAGTGCATGTCTTTGGCAAAGCACATGTCACTTTTTCAATAGGAATGAATTGTGTTGACTGAGAAACAGAGCTCAGGAGTCAGGTATTCAGTGCAGGCTGGATTTACAGAACAGCAAAAGTTAGTAGGTATTAACACAACCATTCACAGCTTTCTAGATGGAAAACCAGTGTTAATTTCTTCCATTGTGTAAAGAAGTCTGTGTGTTTAAACCATTCTCTCTTTTTTCTAGAACCATCAAGTTGTGCAAAGAATATGTCACATGAGGAATATTTGTTGAAAGAAATAAGAAAGCCATAAAACAAAACAAACAAGCAAAAATAGCAATAAAGTCCTGGAGGAAAAATGCCAGATATTAAGCCATATAAAATGATCCTGAACAAGAACAACAGAGAGAAATTACCATTAAATCTTACGGTGACAAATATGTGACAATATGTTCCTTCCTTCTTCTAAATTAATGTTATAAGTAGTCTTAAATTAGCTTACATTTAAAATGAGAGAAGATGAAATAATCTTTAAGAAATAAGGCTGGATTGATGACTTTGTCCAAGCTAAATTCTATGCACATTACATGAACTTGGGATTGATTAGAAAAGAAAAATAAGATTTGTACAAATCAAGGACTATGCATGTTCAAAACCAGAATGGTAAACTCAAACACCTGCACCCTTTGTAGTTTGGAAAGGTACTGATGCTTTCAGATGGTGCTGAATGTATAGTTAAGTGGAAATAAAATATAATATGAAACATCATCTATTAAAACATGCTCTTTAATTAAAACTTCAATGGAAGGAAATTCCAAGAGGATTCTACAGTAAGTTGGCTTCTGAGTGATATTGTCAAGGTAAGATTCAGTTTATTTTATTTCCATAGTTTATCAGTGTTCAAAATCTTAGCAGATGTGAGGAAATTTAAATTTTATTAAATATGCTAAAGGATAAAGGAGCAGAAATTTCAACCAGTGTACCAATGGATAATATGATGAAAATAAAACCATCTGAAAAGAACCATAAAGGTTAGTGCTAACAGGAAATTTACAACTCCTTTGGCTCCTTTGTGATTGCCTAACATCCTAGCTACTTTTCTGCTGCTGCAGTAAAATAACCTGGTTAAAGCAACTGAAAGGAAAAAAAAAAGGTTCATTTTTTTCTTACAGTTCAGGAGAGCCACAGCCTATCTTGGTGAGAAAGACTTGGCAACAGGCAGCAGAGTTGTGAACTTGAACAGCTGGCTCCATACTCATATCTGCAATCAGGAAGCAGACAGCAGAGAGGAAATAGATGTCAGCTATAAAGTGTCAAGGACAACCCTCAAGAGTCTACATTTTCTAGTGAAGCCACACCTCCTAAAGGCTCTGCACTTTCCCAAGCAGATGCAACTAGTGACCAAGAATCACGAGCTGAGACACATGAAGCTATGGGGTACATTTCACATTAAAACCACAAGACCCCAACAGACTGTGGTCAAAAATAATTTAGTCCCACAAGTCGTCTGGTTCTTCCTTCTAGAGGAGACGTAATACATTCTCACTTTATCTCAGTTTTATGTGGATTTGTAATATGCCCTAAATTAACACATCCCATCTCAAGGCCTGGTCTTAGAAAATCTCCAACCTGCAAGTATCCCTGGGAAGCTCCATTTGATTTCAAGGCAGGCTTCTTATAGTCATGATGTTGAAAGCCATAGCCAGATGGGAGAAATCCCAAAGTCTAAATGACTAGTTGGTGATGAACTTCCACCCTATGGAATGCGAGAAAACACTAAAACCACAGTCAGTTAAAACCATAGAGATTTTGTAGCTTCTTTACTTCAGCCAATAGCTTTGAAATGTTTCCTCAGCACCCATAACATTTTCTTAGTAGTCTCCATTCTAGTCATTCTAGTGAGTCTCTTGTTTTAGCTTGACCTGTTGAAGCTTGAGAAAATATCACATGACATTGTCTTGGGAGTGAAAGAAACTTTATGGTTGAAAGATTTAAACCATTTATTTTCCTTGTGGAGTTTTAAGGGCACTTCTAAGCTCTGGGTACTTCATGGGGTTGTGAAATGCCACGTTTGTGGGGGTTTGCAAAGTCATGAGAGAAAAGCCCTCATTAAGAACATTAGTGACACAATTTCTGTGTCCATTCCACCACTGAGGGACACATTTACACAATGGAATACTACTCAGCTATTAAAAACAAGGAAACCATGAAATTGGCCTGCGAATGATGGGGACTAGAAAAGATCATCTGGAGTGAGGTAACCTAGAAGCAGAAGGACACACATGGAAATCTTATGAAAGAAGGAGAGTTAGAGAGGTCTGGAGGGTACAGAATCTCCAAAAGGAGACCAACAAAGCCAGGAAATCTGAGCCCTGGGTGCCCTGAAGAGAATTATACCCCAACAAAGGAAAATGCATGAAAAGGAACTAAAACCCTGGCTCAGATGTAGCCCATAGACTCAGTCTCGAAGGAAGCCACTAGTAAGGGAAGGAGGAGGGAGGTTGCGATTAGGAGGAGATGAGGGAGGGGGTCACAGCTGGGATACAAATTGAATAAATTGTAATAAATGAAAATAATTTTTAAAAAGGAAAAATAAATCATTAGTGCCTCTGTAAAATTCTACAGAGAACTATGCAGCTTTTCCATGAGGTGAGACCACAGCTCAAAGATATTATCTATGGTGAATGTATTCATTTTTCAGTAGTGGAAATCTGGTAATGTTTGACCTTAAATATTCCAGCCTCCAGTATTATGATAAATTAGTGTCTACCATCCAATGAAGCACATATTTCATGGTATTTCCTTAAAACAAAACCGAAAAATCAGGCAACCAAGTTCATGACAGAGACAGGCCCTGTTCCCATTACTTGGGTACCCCCAAGGAGAATGAGCTGCCAATCAGCTTCATATGATCAAAGGGTCTAGGTCCTTTCCATGCATGGTCCTTGGTTGGTGCATAAGTCTTTGAAAGACTCCCTGGGCTCAGGATTTTTAGCTTTGTTGATCTCCTTATGGGGCTGCTGTCCCTCCATGTCTTTCTATCTCTTCCTCCATACCCTCCTCACACCCTCTCCCACCTCTATCTTCTTCTACTGCCTGTGCTCCACCCAAAGTTTGGCTGTTAGTCTCAGCATCTGATTCCAGCCCCTGTTGGGTGGAGTATTTCACCCAACATCAGGCTCTCAACCTGCTTCCTCTTTTTCATCTTTCTGGTGTCTATCCATTTTGTCATTCTGAATGAGATTTAAGCATCCTCTTTACAGTCTTCCTTAGTGTTTAACTACTTTAGGTCTATAGATTTTAGTAAGACTATCGTATATTATGTGGCTAATATTCTCCTGTAAGTGAGTGTATACAATGCTTGTCTTTGTTTTTCTGGGTTACCTCTCTCAGGATGATCTTTGATCAAGTACCCTGGCCTTGGTAAGGCCACAGAGGAAGAAGATCCAGTCAGTTCCGATGAGACTAGATACGCTGTAGACAGATGAAAGGGAGGAGAACTCCCTCTTTCAGTGGAATAGGAGAAGGGGAGAAAGAGTAAGAGAGAAGGGTTGGACTGGTAGGAGTTGTGAGAGGAGGCTTCAACTGGGATATATATTGAATTTTTTTAATTAAAAAAATAAAAAACAAAACAAACAACAATAAAACCAAAAGGATGAGCAAATAACTAGCCTCATATAAGCCTCAACATTTTTTATGTAGTTATTTCCAAGTACGTGAAACCAAACATGAGCTTCATTTGGCACCATCACTTGTAGGCTGTGCAGGGCTTTTCTTCTGCCATGCTCTGAAGCAGGTCTCTTTGAAAATGTCTCTTCCTTTTCTCTTCTGATCCATTGGCATTATAGTACTTGTCATCAACAGGAAAAATATCTCAGTTGTTTTAAATTTCCAATTTCCTATCCTCACAACCCATCTACAATTCTTGACATGGTGGCAATCAATCCTTTCTTCAATTATCTAACAGTTATTTCAACATCAGAGTTTGATGGTGTTTACTTTTCTTGCAATATTTTTACCTCTGGCTGTTCCACAGCTGATAATTTTTAAATCTGCAGTATAAATCCCACCATTTGCCTGCAAATTTCATGATTTCCCTGTTTTTAATAGCTGAATAGCATTCCACTGTGTAAATGTACCAAAATTTCTGTATCCAATCCTCCGTTGAGGGACATCTGGGGTGTTTCCAGGTTCTGGCTATTAGGAATAAAACTGCTAGTAGCATGTTTAAATAAATGTCCTTGTGTACTTGAGCATATTTTGGATATAAGTCTAAAAGCAATATAGCTGGATCTTGATGAAGGACTATTCCAAATTGTCTGAGAAAGTGCCAGATTGATTTCCAAAGTGGTTACACAAGTTTACATCCCCATCATCAATGCAGGAGGATTCCCCTTTTTCCACATCCCCTTCAGCATATATTGTCACTTGAGTTTTTGATCTTAGCCATTCTGATGGGTGTAAGGAAAAATCTCAGAGTAGTTCTGATTGAGGTATATCAGAAGCAGAAAGACACACACAGTATCTACTCACTTGTAAGTGGATACTAGATATATAACATAAAATAAACATACTAAAATCTTTACACCTAAAGAAGTTAAGCAAGAAGGAGGATTCTGAGTAAGATGATCAATCATCACTCAGAAAGGCAAACTGGATGGACATTGGAAGAAGGAAAAAACAAGAAACAGGACAGTAGTCCACCACAGAGGGCCTCTGAAAGACTCTACCCAGCAGCATGTCAAAGCAGATGCTGAGGCACATAATCAAACTTTGGGCAGAGTGCAGGGAATCATATGAAAGAAATTGGAGATAGTAAGACCTGGAGAGGACAGGAGCTCCACAAGGAGAACAACAGAACAAAAATATCTGGGCACAGATTTTTTTTTTCTAAGACTGATACTCCAACCTAGTACCATGCATGGATATAACCTAAAACCCCTGCACAGATGTAGCCCATGGCAGCTAAGTGTCCAAGTGGGTTCCCTAGTAAGGGGAAGAGACTGTCTCTGACATGAACTCAGTGGTGAGCTCTTTGATCATCCTCCCTCTTGGGGGAACAGCCTGCCAGTCCACTGAGGAGGACAATACAGCCAGTCCTGATGAGACCTGATAAGCTAGGACCAGATGGAAGGGGAGAAGGATCTCTCCTATTAATGGACTTGGAGAAGGGCATGGGAGGATATGAGGGAGGGATTGTGGGATTGGGAGGGACTGAGGGAGTGGCTACAGCTGGGATACAAAGTAAATAAACTGTAATTAATATAAAAAATAAAAATTTAATTAAAAACTCTGCAGTATAATTTGAAAGTTAACCTAGTGATTTAGCCCCTTTTCTAAAGGTCTTTCCTCTTAATCTAAATCCCAATTAAATTATTTTAGTAATTTTCTTTGCTATTTATTTTTCTCTGAAATTATGTCATTCATCATAGTACTTATTGAGTAAACCTGTAATTAACATCTTATCTGTTACTTCTATACTCATAGTGTTAAACTAATATGATAATGGCACAGTATTAAATACAGAAGGAGAATAATAACCATTATTAGTTGAATAAAATAGTTGAGTATTAAGAAAAAAATATTAGAACCTATGTTTTGAAAAAAAAAACTATATTTTTAGTATAGTGATTATGGGGCTATCCAGGATCACTGTGGCTTGTAGATTAACTACCTACTTATTTGTCCATATAGCTTCTTGAAAAATAGTTATTTTTTACTTTATGTGTATGAACATTTGCCTGCATTTATGAATGTGTACCATACACAGGTCTACTGTGTATCCTCCAGTAGTCCAGAATGTTTTGGAGTGCTTGACTGGAATTACAAATGTTTAAAAGTTACCATGTAGGCACTGAAGGCCTAAGCCATGTCCTCTGCAAGAATAGCAAGTACTCTCAACCACAGAGCCATCAGCCCTGAAATATGTTTAAAAAATCAAAATGTGCAATATCTAAGGATATAATCATATTATTATTTCTTAGATACAGCCTGTGTTAAATAATATGGCTAATTTTATTCAACTTGACACAAGTTAGAATCATTGAAGAAGAGGAAGTCTCAATTTAAAAAGTGCCTCCACAAAACCGGACTACAGTCAAGCAAATAAGGTATTTTCTTAATTAGTAATTGATATGGGAGGGCCCAGCCCATTGTAGGTGGAGTAACCCTTGGGCTCATTGTCCTGGGTTCTGTAAGAAAGTAGGAAAACCATGTGAAACAATCTTTTCCATCATGGCCTCTTTATCAGCAATTGCCTCCGGGTTCCAGCCCTTTTTGTGTTCCTGTCCTGACTGCTTTAGATGTTGGTAGTGATGTGGAAGTGTGAGCCAAATAAAATATTTCCTACATATGTTGCTTTAGTCATTGTGTTTTATCACTGCAGTAATAATCCAGAGACTCAGACCTTAGCAAGTGAAGAGAGAGACAGAAAAGCACATAGAGATACAAACGCACAGAGACAGAGAATAAATATGAGTCAAAGAGACAGAGAGGACTGTAAAGGAACTAGTACAGAGCAAAACAAGGTCATTCTGTAATAATTCTGCTGAACATGACAACAGCCTATAGAAAGTTAACCCATTGAATAACTAACTAGCTCTGTGAAATTGGGAAGCAAAGAAAGGACACATGTAACAACACAGATGAATCTCCCAGAAGGAAACAGGAGTAGCACCAACATTGAATTAAGCTACAGACAATCAGCAATTTAAATTCTGTGTTCCACTCCGTTCTCTTAAAAGCATTATCTTAATGGATGGAAATATTTAAATAAATTTTCTTGTTTTCTAAGTTGTAGACATGAATCTGCTCTACTAAACAACAATCACTGACTGAAGAATCAAGTAAAAGAATGAGTGATCACACAATGTTTACACAGAAAAATTTGTTCTACTGTTTTATATTAGATAAGAATTAATCATACGTTTTCAAAATATTTGTTTTATTTTACAATAATTTAAATTTTCTTAATTAAAATTTTAATAATTTTGTTTTCAACATCTAATTAATAGACAATTTCATGTATGATGTTCACAATTTTCCATTACTATTAGAGAAAAATCCCAAGTTATGACTAGTATACAAATATTTATCAATAAAGTCATTATGTTATTTAACTTAAAGTTCAGAAATTTACTTTATATGTTTTCTTAGGACAAAATGAAGACATTATTTTAAAACTTAATTTATTTCTGTTTTCTAACTGAAACAATCTCACTCAAGGTTAAAGGGTTATTTTATATATATAAAAATTTTGAAATAGTTGATACTATACCATATTGAAAGTATGCTTTATTAAAAATGTGCTACTTCAAAAATAGTTTATAATTTATAAATACATTTTATAAAAGCTAACATAAACATTCAAATATATTTCAATTTTATATATACTAATATATGTTATATATTAAAATGACACATGTAAAATATTTAAACATTCAGGATGTTTATGTTGTGCCATATTAGTTGATTTCACATATGTCACACACTTCTTTGCTGAAATATCAATCTGAAGACACATCTCCTTAATATAATAGGCTCTATTCTGACTTGCTTTAGCCTTCATGCTTTCTGAACTTTGCAAAGTAATGACTTTAAGCTCTTGTTTGGATTGCTTACATTAAGACTCTGTAGTTCATGTTTTACGGGGATTGGTTCCTGTAGCAGATGCTTTGTAAAATGGCAAGGCAGTTTTAAGCTGCAGTCACTGAGTCAGAGTTTAAATTCAACATCTGGCGCGATATGTCAGCACCTGAGGTAAATAACACTCACTGATTCAGTTGTCTGGCCCAATAAACATATTCATCTGAAAATGTCATTGAGAGATGTCATGATATATTACAGCTCATGCATCTTCAAAACACACTATTACCCAGTTTTCTATAGAATATTTACACAAAGAACAATGCTAGCAATTCTCACATTGTGCTTTTTATAATCCAAGTACTGGAAAGGCAGATGAGGATATGTGGAATTGAGTAATGGAATTCTGAAAGAAGGGCAGTTACTTAATGACAGAGAAATAAAGTGACAATCAAGCCAGACTGTTGCTTCCAGTGCTCCCAAACTTCCTTCCAGTTTCAGTGTAGGCAAAGTCACTGGGTCTGACTTAAGTGACAGGTTATTAAACCAGTTTACCAGCAATTCTCTTGTAAAACCTGCATCTTTGAGGTCTGTAAAGGGAAAATTACTTCTAGTGGTATGACTGACAAAATACAATGCGTTCAAGTGAAGCAGTATGTAGAACAGTTAGAATGGAACTCACCTCATAATAGCAAAATCACTAAAAATATATAAACAGGAATTTTGTTCTTAAAAGTATACGCTGTTTAACCAATTAAGTGATTGCTGTATTTTAATTATTTAATAATATCAAAAATATTTTACTAGACCAACATGTTTAGTAATGGCAATTTTCTCAATGATACAGGTTGGGATATTCAATTTCATTATGATTGTGAATATGTGGTATTTCTTTATTTATCTGAATGCCGTATGATCAGTAGATAAAATTGATTCATATAAGAATTAAGAATCTTCTTGGTGTGGTGGTGCATACCTGTAATCCCTGCACTCAGAAGCAGGTGGATCTCTGTGAGTTTGAGGCCAGCCTAGTCTACAAAGTGAGTAGAGGACAGCCAAGGCTACACAGAGAAACCCTATCTCAGGAAAAAAAGTTTTAAGACACTAAGCTGTATTCTTAGTTAAATATTATATTAGAATGATATGTCCTAGAAATGGCAATCTATCTGTAGTGCTATTACCACAATGCTTCTAGGTTTGCCAATGAAGGATACTTGTCAAAAACATAAAAGTGCGCTTACTTAAAAAATGCAGCTATTTATGCATTTTTGTGCTGTTAAAAGAGTAAACAACAGAGCTATCTATCACATACCCGCACCAAATTGACACAAATTATAGTAATAAATGCCTACAGTAATTAATATCTATAATGACGATGGTGCTTATTGAATGAAACCTATTTTTTAACTTCTCTTCACTGTAAATTACTATTCATGCCAAATGAGCAAGTGTTTGACATGAATCTATGAAATTATTGGTCAGTTCACATACACGCACACATATATACATATATATGTATACATATATGTTATTTTAGTTAGTGACAAACAACTGAATATTCCTATTCTGAGAGCAAAGTGAATCACAAGTAATAAAAAATAGGTTTTTAAATTAAATCTACTTCTTAACTATTAATTATATTTAATTATGAATACTGGTTTTAATTAGAACATAGCTTTTCTTTAAGGTGTTATTAGTGGTTCATGTAAGCCTGGGTGTGTGTGTTGAAAGTATGAGTTAGTAATCTCTTTTGATCTTTATGCATAGAGTAGTGATTTTTATCAATGCTTGTTTTGATGTTGAAATAGAATTTCAATACTTCCTGGTCTCAATTCTTCATATTTAAATCATTTTTATGGTCTTGATGAGCAGTGAAAGAAGACATTTATTTAATCAATGATCATCCATTAAAGGCCATTAAAGTGTAAGGTCAACTATATTTCCTTGGAAGAGCTCACTATGATTTCTGTATATAGAAAGCTGTTGCAAGATTATCTAAGTGCCAATGTTTTTTCCCCCCTAATGTACCATGTGACTTCAATGCCAGAAGTCAATAAAGAAACACAAAGAGTTATGAAAGGTTTTCCATTCTCAATGATCAGTTCTAAATCTATTGCTATTCAAAGTCAAACACTCCCGAGGGAGCAATGACTCTGAAGTATAACAAATCAGCTTGTTATAAATTATGTAGGCTTCAACACAAAATGCTAAATATCTAGACCTGGGACTAATGCTTACCTACATTAACAAATGATGAACAATAGATTGTAGTATATTACTTTTTATAATCAATATTAGTATTTCTTAGTTATGCAGGTGAAAGGACAGAAACTATAAACCATTTTCCCTGCTATTTCAAACATTTGCCTACCGTGAGTGATAAGAACTAATACTTTTCTAAAATACTTAACACAATACTACGCCACTACAGAAATAATAAGGTCTAGCAGTTTGGTTCCTTTAAGTCATTTTTACATAATGAAACTGCTTCGTATTGGAAGTCAGAAACATAAGGCACACTGTAGCAGTAGAGATTCCCATTGGTTATCTACTAGTTAATGTTGGGCTGTGGGATTTGGAACATACACTTATCTTCACTTTCCTGAAGGTCACATGTCCCTAGACCCCTAGTGAGTGCCTATTCATATGTACTAACAAGTTCTATGTGTTCTGTGTCTTAGATCCTGTATCCCTACAATACTGAAATATAACATGTGAGTTCATTTGTTTTCTTTTTGTTATGATCTAGTATCTCCTTTGGATCATTCTTCTTCCTCCTCATCATAACACCATTCTTTGATACAATAGTATCTCTTTTTTTGTTGTTAATTACATTTTATTCACTTTGTATCCCCCCATAAATTCCTCCCTCCTCCCCTCCCAAACCCACCTTCCCTCGACCTTCTCCATGCATGCCCCTCTCCAAGTCTACTGATAGGGGAGGTCTTCCTTTCCTTCCTTCTGATCTAGTCTATCAGCTCTCATCAGGAGTGGTTGTATTGTCTTCCTCTGTGGCCTGGTAAGGCTGCTCCCCCATCAGGGTGAGGTGATCAAAGAGCAAGCCAATCACTTCATGTCAGGAGGCAGTTCCTCTTCCCATTATTATGGAACACACTTGGATATTGAACTGCCATGGGTTACATCTGTGCAGGGGTTCTATGTTTTCTCCATGCATGGTACTTCTTTTTCTTTAAGTAATTTATTTATTTTTATATTAATCACAGGTTATGTATTTTGTATCCCAGCCTTAGCTCCCTCTCTCATTTCTTCCCACTCTCCCTATCCCTCCCTCATCTTCTCCCTGCCCCCCTCCAAGTCCTGTAGGGGAAAACAAGCAACAGGACAGAAGCCTACCACAGAGGGCCTCTGAAAGACTCTAACAATGTATCAAAACAGATATTAAGACTCACAACTAAGCCTTCAGCAGAGTGCAGGGAATCATATGAAAAAAGGGGGAGTTAGTAAGACTTGGCGAGGACAAGAGCTCCACAAAGACCAAATAGATCAGGGCACATGGGTCTTTATGAGACTGTTTCTCCAACCAAGAACCATGTATGGATGTAACATAGAACCCTTGCTCAGATGTGGCCTATGGTAGCTCAGTATCTAACTGGGTACCCTAGTAAGGGAACAGGGACTATTTCTGTCATAAACTCAATGTCTAGCTCTTCGACCCTCCCTTTCCCCACCTCCCCCAGGGAGGAGCAGCCTGGCTAGATCTCAGAAGAGGATATTGCAGCAAGCCCTGAACAGACATGATAAGTTAGGGTCAGATGGTAGGGGGAGGTCCTCCCCTATCAGTGGGCATGGTATTTCTTAAACTCACTGCTGACAAGCAGCAGTGGAATTTAAGGAAGAGAGAACTAGTTAGTAACTAATGAAAGGGTAGTGTAAGTATTCTGGATACACTGAACAAAGTATTTATATATGATAACATACTGATATGTTCTTCCCTGGGGAAGACTATCTCTCCTACTCTCAACAATCCTTATTTGCCAGAATTTTCTTTGTGTAAGGTGGAGGCCTCTAGTGATATCCACTATCTACATTAACACAGTTTTTTCTGTTGTCCTTTTTAGCTTACATTTAGGCAGTTATGTTGATGCTTTTGGTTTTGGCTTCTGAAATTGCTAGGAGACAAGGTTTCATGACAAAGCCTCTGTCTTTTGGCTTTTTATTATATTTTTACTCTTTCTTCTGCAATGATTCTGAGGACTTAGATGTGGGAGTTGTTTTTAAAATATATCCATTGGGAATGGGTCACAGAATTCTTCATTTTGATTGCTTGTGCTTTTCTATAATGTTTTCCTTGTGTTGCAAAAAAAGTTTTCTTCATGAGAGAAAAGGATTGCACTTATCTGTGAGTTTAAGGATAAACATTTAGATCATTGTTAGGGATTGTGCTGTTTTCCTAAAGCAGTGATTGTATTTTTTCCTCCAAGAATCTTGACTTCACTGGTCCTGAATAGTTGGATAAGTACCTGGTACCAGGCACGATTTCACTCCTGTACAGTCTGTCATAAGTCCAATTAGAGAGGTGTTTATTTCCCAAAATGGGACACCACTTCACCATTGTCATTATTGTGCCTTGCTTGTCCTTTTGTTAGCTCATATGCATCTTATCTGGGTTGCTTCCCTCCTTTGGAAGCTAGCACGGGGTCTTTTAACATCATAAAAGCTAGTTCTCCATTGAGGAACATCTACGTTGTTTCCAGCAGCCTTGCCAAGCCACAGAGGAAGACAATGCAACCATTCCTGATGAGAACTGATAGTCTAGAGTCAGATAAAAGGGGAGGAGGTAGACTAAGGGAGAGGTATAAGAGGAGAAAAGGGAGATAAGGAAGGATGGATTAAAAAGAAAAGAAGCCAAGATGCAAAGTGAAAAAACTGTAATAAACAATTAATAATTATTTTAAACCAAGTTCTCCTAAAGGAGGCTTTCAGGTCATCCAGAGGACTTTGAGCCCTGTGTTTGAATTATATAGTGTCTTCAACAAAAGAGACATATATATCACCCATTCAAGGTAGAAGAGAGGAGAATAATGATAGCCTGCAATGTTTTCGGATTGTCTTAGACAACCCTGACCTACAAGTCAAAAGAGGGCTTCCCATGACTAAAGTTTTCACTTGTTATATATAGTCTTTGCATGGATTAAGATGGAGACCTATGATTGGTAGTGACAGAATCCTTGAATAAGTTGTCCAATTTTTGGTGAACACCATAACCGAGAGAAAACATGCTCAGTTCTGTAAAGCTAGTATTTGTGTCTTATGGAAATTATATAAACTACCCAATAACCTTTAATAAATGGTATTTTTGATTAGGCTAAGTAAACACAATTATAGTTCTTCATTAAAGAATGTTCTTCACCACAGAAGACAGAGATGGTTAATAAATATAAGAAAAGTAATATAGTAAACATGCCCTCTGTTTAATATCATAATGGAAAAACACATTAAAGTGAAAAGGAGTTATCACCACACAACATTAGTATAGCTAAAATCCAACTGGCAACACAAAATGTTGATGAGCAAGCATGTGGAACAAGGAAAACACTCATTATTTGCTGGTGGGTACAAAATGGCACTACTGTTTGGAAGACAACTCGGCAAACATTTTTTAGCGGAACAAGACCTGGCAATACTCTCAGCAATTGTGTTCCCAGGAAATTACCTCAAGGAGCTGAAAGTGTATCTTCATCCACAGGCTGTATAAGCCTGGTTAGAGAAGACTTTACTCACAACTGTAAACTATACTTTCAGTAAGTTAGTAGATAATTAAGTTGTAGTATTATAAACAGATAAGTATTATTCAATGCTGAAACTGCCTTCCTTGCTAAAGATTCTACCATGTAAAGGAAATATAAATCTGCATCACTATGATAAGAAACTAATATTACATTGATGAAATACTAGATGACTTCAGCTATTTTCAGAGCTGGTTTCCCTGTGCCCCAGGCTAGCCTCCTGTTTAAGATACTCTTGTCTCTATTACCAAGAACTGAGGTTCGAAATATACACCATATCTAGGATAAATATGTTTATCAGTTCTTCAAATGAATTATTTACAGATGTGGAAATAAGGCCCCTGCAACTCCTACCTTCATTCCATCGCACCCCTAATAACAGCCTAGACAGAAAGCCATCAATGAGTCTTCTTTTAAAATGTGATAAGGATATTGAAGTGTAGCACCACAATTAATGGCTTCTAGCTTAGGAGCAGATTGGTAAGAACATGGTTTTCTTTAATGGGCTGGCCACTGGGAGTTTGACCATGCTCTAGTGAGTGAGTATATAAGCAACATAATTTGGGCATAATAATAATAATTATTATATTGTATTGTATTTATTATATATAATTATTATTTAGTATATGTAATTATTAAAATATATAATTATTATATTGTGTATTATAATGTAATATAACCAATATTAAATTATTTTTAGTGGGTGGCCACAAGGTTTGGCTGTGGAGATGTGGAAAGACTGAGAAGTGAATGTGATCAGGAGTCATGAAATTCCCAAATAGCCAATAAAAATATTATGAAAAACAGAAGCCAAAAAGTGTAGACATTTTAATATCTGACAAAACAGATTTTTCCCAGAAATAATCAGAAGAGAAAAGAAAGCACACGGACAATACATAGTCATCAAAGGAAAAAAAATCCACCGAGAGGATTTTGTAAGTTTTAGTATCTATGAACCAAATACAAGGGAATCGAAGTTCATAAAAGAAACAGTAGTGCAGCTTAAACCACAAAATAATAGTTCTCACACAATATTAGTGAGCAAGGTCAGTATTCCACTCTCGCCAATAGAGCACTTATCTGGGTGAGAACCAAACAGGGAAAAGCTGGAGCTATTGAGGTAATAAATCAAATGAACCTAACAGGTATTTAGAGAACATTTCACCCAAACACAAAAGAGTGTACCTTTTTGTGATGTAAGGCCTACTCTATCAGACAGAACACCTGACACTGTTTAGGTTTCCAAGAACCTGAGACTGGACAGGTCATGAATCTAGGGGAAAATAAAATAATATGCATCAGTTAAAGAAGCATGTTAATAAAATTACTCCTAATAATATTCTGCTATACTCATCGATCAATGCCTTGCTCACCTTTCATCAGAGAAACTCTTTCCTGCAGTAGATTGGAACAAATATTGAGACCCACAGCCAGACCATGTGCAGAAAGTAAGAGACTTTGAAACATTCAGCCCTAAATGAAATGCTTCACTGAAATCCCTCACATTATCACACAAAAATCTCAGCAGAAGAGGAGGTAGGAAGGTTGTAACAGCCAGCTGATAGGAAAAACTGCAAGTAAAACAAGATTAACCATGGAAGGAAAAGCACATATAAACACAGAGAGACGATGGCAGGATGAACAGGACTTGCACCAGATATGGTCCTAGAACTGAGAAGAGATGTAGACCCCATCCCTAACCCAGAAACTAACTCTATGTGATAACCATTTGGAAATGAAAAATTAATTTTCTTTGTGGGATCCTCACTGGGAAAACAAACCACTCCTTTTTATTATTATTAAATTTTTATTTTTTATATTAATTACACTTTACTTTGTATCCCAGCTGTAGCCCCCTCTCTCATTCCCTCCCAATCCCACTCTCCCTCCTTTATATCCTCCCTGCCCCTCTCTAAGTCCACTGATAGGGGAGGTCCTCCTCCCCCTCCATCTGACCCTAGCTTATCTGGTCTCATCAGGACTGGCTGCCATGTCCTCCTCTGAATCCTAGCTAGGCTGCTCCTCCCAGGAGGGAGGAGAGGTCATAGAGCCAGCCACTGAGTTCATGTCAGAGACACTTCTCTGTTCCCCTTACTAGGGAACCCACTTGGAGAATGAGCTGCCATGGGCTATGTCTGAGCAGGGGTTCTAGGTTATCTCCATGCATGGTCCTTGGAGATACAGTCTCAGAAAAGACCACTGTGCCTAGATGTATTTGGTTCTTGTGGAGCTCCTATCCTCTCCAGGTTTTACTTACTCCCCATTCTTTCATATGATTCCCTGCACTCTACCCAAGGTTTGGTTATGAGTCTCACCATCTGCTTTTATATACAGCTAGGTAGAATCTTTCAGAGGCCCTCTATGGTAGGATCCTGTTCTGTTTCTTGTTTTATCCTACTTCCAATGTCCATCCCTTTTGTCTTACTGAGTGAGGATTGATCATCTTACTCAGGGTCCTCCTTCTTGTTTAGCTTCTTTGGGTGTACAGATTTTAGTATGTTTATCCTATCTAGTATCCATTTATGGTCTAGTGTCCATTTATAAGTGAGTATATACCGTGTGTGTCTTTCTGCTTCTGCGATACCTCACTCAGAATGATTTTTCTAGAAATTTCATGATTTCCTTGCTTTTATTTTCTGAGTAGTATTCCATTGTGTAAATGTACCACAATTTCTGTATTCATTCCTCTGTTGAGGAACATCTGGGTTGTTTCCAGGTTATGGCTATTACAAATAAACCACTATTCACAGTAGGCTCTATGCCCAGTAAAACAAAACTCAAAAGCATCTTAGGAAGTTTGTTGTCTCATAATGTTGTATAAAGGCATTTTCCATTTGTATTTTACATTATATGAACTGTGTAATATATATACAGTGATTCAAGCTTTGTGTTTTTATGGAATTCTTCTGTGTGATAATGTGTGTCTCTGCATCTTCTGCCTTTTGTTCTGCTCTTTATCTTGTTAGTTTTTTTAGTCATTCCATTTATTTTTAGTTCTTGTTTCATCTTATGCTATTCTATAATTACTTCCCTTTAGATGGTTGCTTTCTAAAGAGAAAAAGGATATGAATATTGATGGAAAGGAAGGTGGAGAGGAACTAAGAGAAACTGGGGTAGGAAAAGCCTGGAGTAGAATATATTGTATGAAAAAAATATTTGCAATAAAAGAGAAAAAAAAAATTACGGATCAGATCCCCAAGAATTAAATCAACACAGATATTACAGATTTTATGCATTTCTTAACTATCTGTTATTATGCTCATGGTTGTTCTATTTTAATGTAAGAAAATTTTAATTTTAGTAATATTACATTCTATTAATATTGATGAGAAGTGATAGGATATGTATCTCATTCATAATTGTGCTCTAAAATGGTAACATTAATTAACTCATGAACTGAAAATCCCAATGTGCCCTGCAGCACTCTCCCTTCCAGAGCATATTGTAGAGGCTGTCTACACTTTTTTTCCTTTTTAAAAAAATAATTTATTTTTTATTAATTACAATTTATTCACTTTGTATCCCAACACTTCCCTTCCCATTTCCACCCTTCTTCCATGTTCACCTCCTTTGCCCCTCACCTAGTCCATTGACAGGGGAGATCCTCCTCCTCTTCCCTCTGACCCTAGCCTATCAGGCCTCATCAGGATTGGCTGCATTGACTTCTTCTATGGCCTGGTAAGGCTGCTCCCCCCCACCCCCCTCCACTCAGGGGGAAGTGATCAAAGAGCCAGCCTCTGAGTTCATGCCAGAAATATTTCCAGTTCTCCTTACTAGGGAATACACTTGGAGCCTGAGCTGCCATGGGCTACATCTGGGAAGGGATTCTAGGTTATCTCCATGCATGGTCCTTGGTTGGAGTATCTGGCTCAAAGACCCCTGGGCCTAGATATCTTGGTTTTGTTGCTTTCCTTATGGAGCTCCTGTCCCCTTCAGGTCTTTCTTTTTTTTTTTTTTTCATTTATTTATTTTTTTTAATTTATTTATTTTTATCTCAGTCACAGGTTAGGTACTTTGAATCCCAGGCTTAGCCCCCTCCCCCATTCCCTCCTACCCTCCCTCTCCCTCCCTCATCTACTTCTTCCCCGCCCCCTCCAAGTCCACCAACAGGGGAGGACCTCCTTCCCTTCCATCCAACCCCAGCTTATCCTGTCTCCTCAGGGCTGGCTGCAAAGTCCTCCCCTGGGATCTAGCCAGTCTGTCACTCCCAAGCTTGTATGGGGGAGGGTCAAAGAGTCAGCCATCAAGATCATGACTGAAACAGTCCCTGTTTCCCTGAATAGGGTCTTCAGCCCTACACCAAGTTATCATGGGCCCCATCCGTGCGGGGGTTCCAGTCCACATCCACACATGGTCCTC
>CM053753.1:92144487-92157446 GCA_028658305.1 Pachyuromys duprasi | reverse complement strand
TCCCTGTTTTCTCCCTCTTCTGATGTCTATCCTGTTTGCTTTTCTGAATGAGAATTGATCATCTGACACAGGGCCCTCCTTGCTTAGGTTCTTTAGGTGTACAGATTTTAATATGTTTATTCTATATTTTATGTCTAATATCTACTTATGAGTATATACCACTTATAAGTGTGTCTTTTTCCTTCTCAGATGCCCCACTCATGATGATCTTTTTTCTAGCTCCCACCATTTGCCTGCAAGTTTCATGATTTCCTTGTTTTTAACTGCTCAGTAGTATTTCATTGTGTAAATGTACCAAAATTTCTTCATCAATTCCTCTGTTGAGGGACATCTGGGTTGTCCTTAATGTTGCAGTAATGTACAGTAGAGCTGGCTGGCCAAGACTTTAAGCTATATATGGTGCAATGTCTCTTTGAGGTATTTATTTAAAAAAATAATAAATGAATGAAAAAATTAAGAGGAGGACATGACTACTCCTAAATATAGAAATTTATTGTAGATTTAAGGAAGAAAGCAGTCAGAGTGCAGAGTCCAGGCTAAACATGGAGAGAGGGAGAGCAAGAGAGGAGTTGCTGACTTAAAGGCAGCCAGGGCCACAGGACTAACAGCCCAGTATAGCCAAAATGGGCGCATTATACTAAGGAGGAAGGCCTTGGAAGTGAGAGGTTTAGGGTAGAGTGCGAGTGAGAAGTGCTGGAAGGAAACCCAGATGGTGCAGGGATAACTGGCCTGTATCCACTTTCGTATGTTAACAGGCACATTAGTCAGCCATTTTATTTTCTGAGATCTAGCACTAAACTCTTCCTGAGATTTGTTGATGGCTGTAGGTCATCTTTAAGAAGGAATATGCAGGTTTGGTGATGCACACCTGTAATCCCAATATTCTGTGAGGCAGAGGCAGGTGGATATCTGTGAGTTTGAATCTAGGCTGGTCTAAAAAGTGAGTCCAGGGCAGCCAAGGCTGCAGAGAGACATCTTGAGAAAACAAGACTAAAACAAAACAAAACAAAACAAACAAACAAAAAGACCGAAAAGAAGTAGTATGCTGTATTAGTGACGACTCCAATTTTTGTGAACCTTGTATTCTTTAAGAATAATTGAAAATCTCAGTGTAGGAGCCAGCAAGATGGCTGAGTGAATAAAGGCACTTGTTGCTCTGATTTGGAGACATGAAGTTAATTCCCAGACCACAAAGATGGAAAGAGAAAGCAGGCTTTTAAAGTTCCCCTCTAAACTCAGCCCTGGCCAAATAAATAAAGAAAATAAAGTATATTTTTAAAAATAAAAATACAGCATACTTTTGAATACATATCTGAGGTTCAGAGTCTAACACAAACTTTATTAAGACAAGATGTCCTTTGCTGGAGAGATAAATCAATTGTTAAGACTCTTGCTCTCTTCCAGAGGTCCTGAGTTTGATTCTCACTCCTTAGTGGGTGGCCTACATCCTCCTGTATATCCTGGTGTCTATAACCCTATTCCTTTAAGTTCTGCAAGTATCTGTACTCAAATGAATATACCCACACAGACATATAAAAGATACACATAATAAACAAACAAACAAATAAGTAAATATGCTCAAATACATCTTTTTAATGTAGTGAATTGTCTGGTTGATTTGTTGAATAAAAAATAATTTCAATGATTAATCAAGGAAAAAGCCTACCTATTTGGCTACAACTCAGTCTGATAGAGGCTTTTCTTCAGTTGATATTCCCTCTTTCCAGATTAGATTGTGGCTTATAACAAGGTGAAAAGAAATAAACTAATAAATGGAAGGGACAAAAAAATTCAAATAATTTCTCAAAATGAGCAATTGACCAGCAGAAATTATCATTTGACAGCTTTATACTCGAATATGTCACTATTAAATCCTAACCTTTCTTTGCTCTTCTCCACTGCAGCTAAGGCTGTGCTTTCACTAATGGCCTCCTGAGAACTCTTCAGTTTCTCCAACTCTACCAATGGTAATAAGTCTCAGTTTCTTTTTACAACCTTATAATCCAGGGGTTTTGGTGCAACCAAAGTCCTTTTATAACAGAAGTCACTCCTGGGCTCAGAAAGTACCAAACCTAAACTTTTCAAGGTTCTCCATAATCCATTTAATCTACAGTATTCCTGTCTTCAAACTCAGCATCAGGTAGAAGACTATTACACGTTCCCAAATTTAGCTATGCACTTGAGATACACATTTGGATGCTTTCTAGAACACAGCTTCTGTGTGCTGAACTTGAGTAAATACTCCCAGATTACCTCATTTCAACAATGCTATTATCATCTTAATAATAGCTGGTTTCTCACCAGCAACTAACAAACATCAACTATCTCATTAAATTATATATTTCACTTATAGTACTGATCTCTTATTTATCACAACTAATTTTTCAGCTGAAGACTAGAAACTACAAATTCTCAATCCAATGTATCATATAAATGGTCTTGATAGAGTATTTGAGACCTCAAATATTCCTCTAAAACAAAAATATTCCTCTGAAACTTCCAAATCACGCCTCCAGCATCTATATTATTCTCATGTTCCCACATCAGCTCATTAAGCTCTGATCACAAAATGGATTTTCAAGTGTAAAGTTGAAAATATTTCCACAAAATTCCCAGAAAGATACATGATAAGAAATGTCACAACCAAGGGCCCCCAAACATGGCAATCATTTCTTTTCTACTTTACTTGATATTGTTATATTGCTTTAATAAACACTATCACCAAATTAACTCAGGATAAAAGGGTTACTCTATTTATGCTTCTATGTTCACCACTGAGGAAATTCAAGGCAGGAACCTGGAGCATGAAATAAAACAAGATATGTGGAGGAATTCTCACATAATTGTTCTGTGTGGCTTGTTCAGCTAGCACTTTTATGAAACCAAAGATCACCTCATGAAGGAGTGCACCACCCGTATGTGCTGTGTCCTCATTCAAAATTCTTTAATCAAGAAAAGGCCCCCACAGGCTTCCCCACAAACCAATCTTATATAGGCATTTTCTCAGTTGAGATTCCCTTCTTACAGGTGATTCTAGATTTTATCAAGGTTATAAAAGCAACACAGAGAGAGATATGAAAAATTTTAATTCAGCAACATGGCTTCACTAGCAAGAGATCAAATCTAAAGGCCTAGGTTGTGTGATCAGGCTGGAATACAGATATCCACTTAGTTCACATATTTACCCCCTCTGGCTGGAATACACACCTATAATCCCTCTGGCTCGCTGGAATATAGACATGACACAGCTTTACCCCTCTGGCTGAAATTTAATACACACCTTTAATCCCAAACAATGATACCTGGTTAAGGGACAGACAGTGACCAATCAGAAAAAGATTTAACAAAATGAATCAGAGATAGGATATGCCCAACTCTCATGAGAAGCTACTGAAGAGCAACGCAGAGAAAGAGCAAGAGAGTTTGTGGAAACAGTGCAGTAGAATCCAGGAGCACTATACAGTTTCGTGCATTTCAGTTGAATGTAGCTGGATGCAGTTCAGTTCATGCAGTTCAGTTTAAGGAGTTCAAAGGCAAAGCAATTCAGTCAGAAGCAAGGAAAACCAATTTGAATCAGTCAGCTTGGAGAGGAGTTTTCAGCCAGAGCAGCTGATTTGAACCAGCTTGCCAGACTTCAGGAAGAACTAGAAAGGGTGAGCTTACTCAGCAGTAAGTCTCAGAAGCTGAAAACATTCTAAGCCTATGTCAGCAGGTGGAGGCTGGAAGCTGAAGCCTTCAAGGCCCTGGTTTACAAAAGATTAGATTTTATGGAGACTAGAAGCTTCGATACCCAGGCCTAGGGGTATTAATGCTCTGGGATCAGCCCAAGACATGTATTCATAAAGCATGATTATGGCTCTCAACACCCTTCTTCTGAGACAATAAAAAGTATGTTTAGGGAGAGAGAGAGATTATTTGTAAAACTAAAACATTTACAGCAAGGTTTTCTTAGGAAAAATGTATTGTATTACTTGTATAGCCCTGCTTCTATCCACTGTAAGAATGTTTCGTTATAATTTTATGATTTATATATTATGATTTATCTGATCATATACCTTTTACTACTTTAGAAACTTAAAACTTAATTGTGTTTCCCATCAAAAAGAAAAGATTTCATCCTGTAATTATCTCTTTTTACATTTTGGCAGTAAATGAATCTTTATACATATGGGATAGACTTTATTTTCTAAATTTAAACATAAGAATGATTTTAGTACTTATGATTTTATTTACAAAACATCCTTGGGCTCTCATAGAAAGCCAAAACAACTGTTTAGATATCTTACAAATGATACTTTTACTTCTGAATACACTTTGCCCTGGGTACACTTCCACAGGGCATCTAAATAACTACTGTATGTTATATAGATTGACTGCATTGGCAAAGGTCACGTTCAAGCATTTCTTTCATTACACACCCCATTAATCAGGGAATCGCTGCCTAGTTCTACTTGAAAGCTTTTGGTGTTATGTTTGCTTTTTGGTTTTAAATAGGAACTTCTCTCTCTTCGTGGTTTTGTTTGCTTGTTGTTTCTTAACATTTCCCGTCTCATCAGTTCTTGATGCCCTCAACTCAATTGGCTTCGTCAGTTTAAGTGGCATTTATTGACAGGATTGTGTTGCTGGATTATTGTGTTTGTTACACTCTGAATTTTGGTCAGAGCCTGTGTGTGGAAAAGCTCATATTTTTATCTGCGATACCCGCTAAGTAACCAGAAACACTAAAACAATTGAGCAACTACAGTGCCTGCCTGTTTAACATTTTGTGAGCATTAATGCCCATGATATGGGAGATATCATTGGTTCTGAAAGCTAGCTAGTTTATGATCTTTGTCTTGATGTAGATTTTATTTTTACCTTAAACCTTGACTTTACTTTTTTAATTCATTCAGTTTCTCAATTTTATTTATTTTATCTTGTTTTGTCACTTAATTTTTTACTGATGCTTTGTGAATTTCACATCCTGCACCCCAATTCTATTCATCTCTCCAGCCTTGTGTATCCGCTCTCTGCCCTTCAAATTGTACCCCCCAAAGAAAAATCATGCCACAAACAAACAAACAAATGAAGAATCATTGTGGAAGTTGTAGTTTGTCACAGTGTGTCCCACAGTACATCTTTGTCCACACAGTTTCACTAGCAAATGTTTAATGTGATGAGTCATTAGCAGGTTCAGGACCTCCGGCTTTTGAGACACTGTCAGTATTGTATCCACACTGGTACTCCTCTTGGAGATCCTGTTTGTTGCCTTGTGTCATGGAGAACTTCCAGCTTTGGATCTGTAGGACTGGCCCCTTCACCTGCAGCAGCAGGTCATCAGTGGGGTAGATTTTTGTGTGGGACAACTCAGAATCCTGTGTCTGGGCCTGGGTGGAGGCTGAGCTGGTCAGGATGCCAGCTCTCCTGCACCTCCACCACAAGCGCAAGCTTTCCTGTCACTGTCCTGGCTTTCTCAGCCAGCATTACCACTGGCAATGGGGCGGAGCCAGCACTCAGGCTCAGGCTCACTTATGCCCACTCCAGCAGAGTCAACTCTCTTATACTGCCAGGTGAAGGGCAAGACCAGCTCTCCTACCTTAATTTCCCATTTTTAAAGATCAAGATAGAACCTTTAATGATAAATTAATCTCTTTTCTACTATCCAGGCTACAGTTAAGTAAAATAAGCAAAGTCATTGTTTTGCTGCGTTCTTATTCTCGAGTCTTATTTTTACACCTATTTTTCTTCAGTGTGATACTACATTGCTACACAATTCAGTTTTACCTGGTGTAACAATATGTAAATTCCCATAACAAATCTTGTACCTCCTCCGTAGCTGTTTTGTGCATATCTTCCTATTTTGAAAAATAAAATATTGGAAATTATATAAATCATTGAAATAATTTTCATTTGAATTAAAATCTGTGTAAAACTGTAGGGTCATAAAAATGACATGTAATTCTATGTTAGTTAGCACTGGTAATACACACTGTTCTGATTTCCAGATACTTAATTTATTCTGATCATCTCAATAATTTAGATCATTTATAAACATTCTTTCATGAGTTGGGATTTTTATGTTTAGAAATTTTTTCTTTGGTTTGAATTTTGAATTTTAGTAATATTACTTGCTTTATTATGATACTTTCTGAAAGAGATTATACTACAGCTCTTAATTTAAAATATAAGATACTACAGTGCATTTACAAATTAAAATTTTAAACAGACATTCTTGTCTTTACCAAATATAATAGAGTCTAAATATAAAAAACTGTGAAATACCTAATAAATACTTATAAATGCGTAGATGTTGTAGACATTCACATATGGTATATGTTATATATGTATGTATGTATGTGTGTATATATATATTTATATCCCTAAAATGTATGTGTTGAAATATTAACCTCTGTGTTGATGCTATTAGAAAATAATGTCTTTGTAGGGATTGTAAGTACCAAGGTCAGAGACCTTCCAAAAATTTGTGCCCTTACAAATGATTTCTAAGGAAGTTCATTTATTACTTTTGACATATAACTCCGTAGGGTCTTTGGGAAAAGGCCTTTGTCTATGAACAAAGCAGGACCTAGTTCATGAGAATGTGAATCTAACACAGACTTCATCGCAGATGTCATCAACTCCAGCTTTATGAGAAAATACTGAAATAAATTTCACATTTAAATGTATTTTTCTAAATGTTTTGCATGAAATATGACCTTCAATAATTTTACATATTTATAATGCATTCTGACCAAATTTATGCTGCCAAACTTTTCCTAATTTCTCAACCTGAGACATTTTGTTAATATATTAAAAACAAACATGAATAATATAGCTAACCATTCTGTGTAGTTCACTAAAACATAATATTAAGAGCCTGAAGGAGATGGCCAAACTCACAAAAAGTATAGCTGGCTGGTCTAAAAGGTATCAAAATAACCATAAGCTAACATTCAAATCCTGTGGCCCAGTTTTCTTTTGAGACACTAAGAATAGCATAAAGATTGGGAAGAATGAATTTGTGTTTGTCTGGCTTTTCAGTCTCTCCTTGTTGCTTTTAGCATACACTTACAAAACACTAGTCAGAAAGAAGATACATCTTGCAAAATCTGTGGAATTAAAAGTTACATGCTGAAAATGCAGCTGAGGGTGGATGAGTAATCTTTCAATCATCTAACATTAAAACAAATAAGAAGTAGATCATTAGATTTTATATTAAAAGAAAATAATTTAGTCGCTGAACAATAACATCCTGAGAGATTTACTGCTTCAATAGGAACAAGGTCTCCAGTCCTGTTCTCATTCTGGCCACTATTTAGCACTAAAGAAATAACAATGTTCTTTAGGCCTTGGACATGATTCCCATTTGGTACCATACACTATCCCATGCTACTTCTGCCACAATGTCTGGCAAACGTAAGTCTCAGATCAGCCTCTTAGAATGAGGTGGTATTTGTAATTAGATCTTTTCTTATTTGTATTCATAATTCATGGCAGTTTATTTAAATTTTCCAGTTATCTGTATTTTTATTGTAAGGAATGTACTATTAGACAAATAAAAAATTTTAAGAATGTATATTTTCTAAAATGAAAACTATATCTATATCCATTTATATCTAAATCTATATCTATAATACTTATAAAACCAACAGAAATACTTTTTGGTTGGAAGCTTAGGTTGTTTAGTGGTGTTTATCCAGATGTCAGCCAACTATGAAGGAGAGAGTAAAACTGATCTAAATAATTTTACATAAAAATAATGGAAGATATAGGGATAACAATAGCATCATTGGAAAGCTTTATTTGATTAGTGATTACAAAAGTAGTTGTGTTGATTTTCTGTTTTTATAACAAAGTATCCAGGATGAATCTGCTTAAAGAGGAAAGCTTTATGTTCATTTATAGTTTCAGTCAATATTTGCTTGGTCCTTTTTTGTTGGCAATTTGATAACATTCACAGAAAAAGCTCTTGGTCAAAATGGGGCAGCTGCTGACATTATGATGGTCAGAAATAAAGAGAGAAATGTAAAGTGACTGAGTCCGATTATTCCCTTTATTGACACACTCCTACGTGCCTAACTTTCTAGATCTCACCTTCTAAAACTTCTACCACCTCCCTACAACAACACCAACTTGTTGGCTGACTTAACACTGGATCTTGGAGGACAGACATTTTGGACACAAATTTTGGCAGTGCTAACTTGAATAAAGATTCCTTAAATAAAATCAATTCTTCATATAAGATAAACTTCTTTTTATCTCGTATAAAAAATTCACTAGGTAAACATCTTATAATTCACATTGTAAATTGATTTTAGTTTTTCTTTTTTCTTGATTATTCAAAAAATATTTAAGACCTGAAATTTTCAAATTGCTAGAAAATATGCATAAATAGTTTATGCATGTTTGAGATATTGAGATAGGCCAAAGAATTCCAAGTAATTCCATAAGCATAGCAGTAACCCTGTATTTTAACCAATGTTGTTACATGAACTTAAGAAGCTTCTACAAAGCCAAGAAAACAATACCTTTTAAAAAATAAAATTAATTACCCTTCTCTTATACATTACATACTGACTGCAGTTTCCCTTCCCTCTAATCCACCCAGTGACCCACACACCTACTGCTACTCCATCTCCCTTCAGAAAAGGGCAGGTCCAGGGATACCAACTGAATACATCATAACAGGTTACAATAAGTGTAGGCACAAATCCTTATATTAAGGCTGGGTGAGGCAACCCAGTAGGAGGAAAAGGGTCCCAAGAGAAGGTAAAAAATCCAGAGACCCCCCAACTCCCTCTGTTAGAAGACCTATAAAAACATCAAGCTACACAACCATACTACATATGCACATGGAAAAGACCAGCAGGCTCCATGTGAATGTTGCTTCAGTCTCTGTGAGCCCTAAAGAGACTTGCTCAACTAGTTGGGTCCCAATTCTGTGTGTATAGACATGTTCAACTTTACTGACTAGACAGCACTGATCTGATTTCCAAAACAAATTTACCCCACTACCATCAAAATGGTATCATAGTGATTTACAATGTGCATATCTTTCTTTTAAAACTTAGTCATAGAAGAGCAGACAGAATGAGCATATACTAGGAAGCAGGGAGGAGGCTGGGTATTTCATAGCTGTGTCAAGGAAGTCTGTTCTTAAAGACAAAGGTCACATGAAAATAATACAAATGATGAAGCAAACCTAGTGCTATACATGGTTATGCTGAATTCTTTTTCTCTCTACTCAGAGATCCTTACACAGTATTCTGAGGTATTATAAAATGATTTAATTATAATTAATTGTTATAGAATTGACAACCGTATTTTAATACAGATCAATGATATAAGGTACAAAGTGAGAAGTAATATAACATATCCTAAAATTATTTCAAACCATTAAGCAAGGCACTACTCTCTAGGCGCACTGTTAATTAACTCATCTACAGTCTCAGTAGCATTATTCTGGGAACAAGTTAACAGAAATGAATTAATAAAATTAATCAAATGAGTTTATATTGAATCTTTATTCATCTGGGATATTTTTCTCTATTGAAGATGATGTTCATGTCTGATTCAGTGGTGTTACAAATTCAATTTTGCCTGTCTTTCAACATAGCTCAAAATTTAAACTCCGTGAACCTCCAAAATAAGGATGAGTTAGAATGAGGAACTTGAGTTCAATATAATCAAAATTTAATATTTGAAATTCATTCACTTTTTTGCTCAAAAAAGATAATACTAATATTTACTAAAATATTTATCATAGGTTTAGAATTTATCCATAGGTTTATAATATTGATTCTTAATAGGAAGAAAATCATAAGTACAGACATAATGAGAAATATGTATCAGTATGCAACAGTCATAATATATATATATGCTGAGTTTAAAATATAATTGAAATCTTCACAGTTTAACAATATTATAATATTATACTTACTGCTCCTAGTTTGCACTATGGTTATTTTTAAATCGGTATTTTAAATTCAGTTGCTTTCATGCAATAGCCATGAAATAGAAAGCTATTCTAATTATATATACAGGGTTCTGTGAGAGTATCTAACAGGGATTCTACCTATTTTAATGTAACAGTGTCTCCTTAACTTCTGCATAATTACATTGCTATAATCATGTGCTATTATGCAGCAAATATCTATGTGCATGTGTTATATATACATATATAATTTTGAAGTTTAAAAATAGATAAGATTATGAAAAAGCATGTAGCGATTTAAGATAATTTTGAGAAGTAGTTAAATTGTAAATAACAATCTCTAAAATGTTTGCTGAAAGATTCTATAGTAGGATATTCAGTGCCTTTCTTTCCTGTACTGATAACTGCATTTTACTTTCACACATATCTGAAAATATATTTTTGTTTGATTAATGGAATAAAATATTTAAAAAACCTGTAAGTCTTGCTTAACTATAAAATTTACTGGTGAAAATTCCACAATGAAGTACATTAAGGAACAGTTTTACTGTATTTGGGGGACAAATTCTAAAGTAACTAGAAAGAATAAAACAGTTTTTAATTCTATTATTTAATTTTAAAATCTGAAGTTTTAAAGCTTACATTTTAGAAATGTCAGCTCTTAACAGCTGAGATGTCTAAGTGGTTGATAGTGCTCATTCATTGCTCTGAGTGAAAAACTGAGTTCTGTACTCAGAAATTTCTTGGAATCCCATCCCAAGGTGAGGTATGTCCACACACTCTTTTGGCCTTTATCAACAACACACATGTGCAGATGCACACACAAACACACACAAGCACATACAAGCACACACACATAATTAAATAAATAGATCATAAATTATATCATTATAAAATAATATTAAACCTTACTAAAATAAAAACTTTAAAGTATCACCACTACTAAGAGATAAGTTAGAGATATGCCAAAGTATTTATTAACATCAAATCATTAAAATCATAAATCAAAATCATAAATCAAACTTATTACCAAAATGGGAACCAGTGTTTAAGACATAATTTCCCCTAAAGTAGTATTTATAAACTTGGGTTTTTCCCACCGTATTTATTTGCAGTGTAGTAGAGGCAGTTTTTCCAAACTAGACTATTTTGTCAGAATAATATACTTTCTTTGAAAATGTGTTCATATACAAAAGGTAACATGGGATATATTGCTGCCAGATGAGCTGTCACCCTGATCTTCTGTGTCTTTGTGTCTGTGTCAGTACAATTAATTTAAATTTTGAAAACAGGGAAACACAGCAAGCAGAGGAAGTACATAGTATTCTGTGTCTAGAGATCCAAAGCAGTGATCTATCCCGAATTTTCCTTCTCAGATTCAAGTCCCAGGCTCCCTTAATGTTGCTGTATGTAAACAATTTGATAGAAATTCATTCATGATTTTTTCTATCTTTCTCTCTCTCAGTTCCAGGAATGCCTTCTGTGGGTTTCCGTTGCTTTCCATTCTTCTGTTTATTTTCTTGTTAGCTATTTGCAGTTTTACGATAGTTTCTCTGTTTCCAGCGTGGAGACCTTGCCACAGCAAATACAACATGCAAGAAAAGGTAGCCATTTGAAAAGGCTGATTTTTACATTATGTGGGGTAGAAAAATTGAAATTGCAGTCAGACAAAGTGCATTTAAATATGAGAATATGTAAAGTTATTCAAAATGTCATGCTATAAGTAAAAGTAATTAAAATATTATTTTCACACCTAAGTACAAAATGGAAATAATTAAATTATAGAAGCCAACATAGGAGATAGTCTAGATGTCATCGGCTCAATATGAGTTTTGTTACAGCCAAAATTTTGTCATCTATAAAAACAATAAAATTCCAACTCATTTAAAATGAAAGTATATATTTATTTTGGTAAACATTTTTAATTCAAGTTTTATTTTTATATTAATTACAGTTTCATTCCCTACCAGTCCCACTCTCCCTCCCTCCTTCATTTCCTCCCTGCCCCTCTCTAAGTCCAAGATAAGGAAGGTCCTCCTCCCGTTCCATCTGAACCTAGCTTATCAGGTATCTTTGGGACAGGCTGCAACGTCCTCCTCTGTGGCCTAGCAAGGCTGTTCCTCCCTCAGGGGGAGGGGAGATGGGTCAAAGAGCCAGCCACCAAGTTCATGTCAGAGACAGTTCCAGTTCCCCTTACTAGGGAACCCACTTGGATACTGAGCTGCCATGAGCTTTATCTGAGCATCTAGGTTATATCCATGCATGGTCCTTGGTTGGAGAATCAGTCTCAGACAAGCCCTGGTGCCCAGATATATTTGGACTTTGTGGAGCTCCTGTCCTCTACAGGTAAATCTGGCATTTTCTCAGACAATTAGAATAGTGCTTCCTCAAGATCCAGTTATACCACTTTTAGGCATATATCCAAAATACACTCAAGTACACAACAAGGACATTTGTTCAACCATGTTCGTAGCAGCTTTATTTGTAATAGCGAGAACCTGGAAACAACCCAGATGACCCTCAATGGAGGAATGGATAAAGAAATTGTGGTACATTTATACAATGGAATACTACTCAGCAATTAAAAACAAGGAAATCATGAAATTTGCAGGCAAATGGTGGGACCTAGAAAAGATCATCCTGAGTGAGGTATCCCAGAAGCAGAAAGACACACAGTATATACTCACTTATAAGTGAATAGTAGACCTGTAAGATAGAATAAACATATTAAAATCTGTACACCTAAAGAAGCCAAACAAGAAGGAAGATCTGGTGTAAGATGATCAATCATTACTTAGAAAGACAAACGGGATGGACTTCAAAAGTAAAAGAAAACAAGAAACAGAACAGGAGCCTACCATAGAGGGCCTCTGAAAGACTACCTAGCAGTGTATCAAAGCAGATGCTGAGACTCATGGCCAAGTTTTGGGTACAGTGCAGGGAATCATATGAAAGAAGAGGGAATTAGTTAGACCTGGAAAGGACAGGAGTTCCACAACGGAAACATTTTTTAAGAGAACAGAAATTCGCTAATATAGTAGTACAA
>CM053753.1:92130158-92144387 GCA_028658305.1 Pachyuromys duprasi | reverse complement strand
AAAATAAAATAAAATAAAATATCTGAACATTCACTCCATCTAAAAAGTTATTTATATATAAATATTGTATATACATATTATATACATGAAGAAAATTAACAATTAGAGAATATTTTCATTGTCATTCTCCATCAAAGAAATTCAAGCTAAATTAAAAATAGAATACCATTAAACAGGTATTAAACTGACTGAAATGTGAAATAATGTTAACAGGAAATATTGATGAGTACTTAAAGCTTAAAAGAAAAAACAACTTTCCTGTCTGGTGGTGAGCATGTGAAGAAGCTAACAGTACTATTTCCCCATGTAGAACTCTATGACAGCTCCAAAACTAAACATAGATGCCAATGCCTTCTTTGTTGATAATTACCAAAACTTAGAAGTAATCACATTGTTTTTCAGTTATGTGATTAGACAAGTAATCGTAGTATATCTACCTAAAGAAATATATCACAATAAAGTACTAATGAGAGAAAAGACACAAAGATGCCGTTGATATAACCAAAGATGAAATCTGAAGAGGAAATAAGAAAACACAATAAAATGATATAATGTTAAAAAGGCAAAACTAGAGAGAGAGGAAAAAGAATACTGTTTTGCAGAGTAATAGGTGAAAAAATTATGTATAGGTGACACCCTGTACAAGTATATTATAATTCTTTATAATTTTTTTACATCTATGTGTGTATGGCCTCTGAAAGTGTATGGCATATGTGTGCAGGTGTTCATAGAGGTTGGAACAGACTGGATTTCCTGGGGCTAGAGCAGGCAGTTGTCAGACACCCAACCTGAGCACACCAAACTTAGATATATTGAAACAGTTGAAGGTATCTTAACCTCTATACTTCTCTTAAGCAACAATTGGTATATTTTAAGGCAGTGAAGATGCCCTGCATGATAATGTAGTGCAGGATACATACCACTATACGTTTGTCAAAAAGGAATGTAAAAATAATTATTCTGGCTAAGTTTCCAGTACTAGGCATGCTTCCTCTCCTGTTGAGTGGGAATTAAGTCCAATTAGATATTTGTTGGTTGCCAACAACAGGTGAGTGACACTACTTTCACTTTGTGCATATTTTGCCATGCAGTTAATTGAGGTTCATAGGTGTTGCCAATAGGTATCATTGTTTAATTTCTTCCCTCCCCTGGCAACTTGCATGTATATTTTGGAATCATGGATACTAGACTGAAAAAAGAAAAAGAAAAAGAAAGAGGCTTCCATATCATATCCAGGTTGAATCATCTGAGCCATATGTCTTAATTGTGTCCAGTATTTAGCAATAGAGTCCTGCCTTAAGCCTAAGAAGCAACAAAAGGCTACAATGATAATCTATACTGTTTTGAGAATCACTTAGATTTTCTTGACCAATAATTGGACCAATAATTGACCAATTCTTGCCCAATAATTCTTTTATCTGGATTTTTTAATAGTCTATAAGATCATAGGCCTGGGGTGGGGGGCTACAGCTATCACTTTTCTAGACCACCATAAATCCTTACTGCATTCCAAATATTATCCTTATACCCATAATAAGTGAATCTACTACCCCTCATTAAAGAAGATGGGTACTGGTTACTTGCAAAATTCACAACTAGGCAATACATAGGTCATCAGGTTGCTAAGAGTGAAGCCCCCCTGCAGGTACATCTACTTCACAGAGCCTATGTCTATTAAACAAGGAAAATCAGAGAAGAAGGGAAAAAATGATTATAAGAGCCAAAATAATAGGGATATCTACTGGAGGTTGATCTCATGCTTCTTACTGGCCCCTAAGATATGGTTAATCCTAGCCTTGTTGTGTAAACCTATTCTTGTGTAAACCTGCCAACCTGCCAAAGTCATTATATTTGATTGATTGGTTAAACAACAAGGGCAGGGCACAGTCGAGTAGACATGGCTAAGGTTCCCAGGCTTCACGTTCAGGAAAATCAAGAAACAGATGGATGGGAAAAGAGGAAGAAAAAGGATCCACAATGGGTTAGGGTGGAGAAAGAGCTACGTGGGCCAAGAGGAAGCACACCATAATGGAGTGAGAAGGCCCAGATGAAGAATGCAACCAAGAGCCATGGGATTTTGGATGGAAGATAGGCCAGCTGAGGGAGGATTAAGGTGGATACATTGGCCGGGGGCTGGGAGATGGTGAGGATACTGAGACAGTGTGGTGAAGTATCTGCCCAGCCCAAGTTAAATAAAGCAGTCTATAATTCTAACAGGTGTCTGTGTCTTATTATTTATCACAATTTGTTAAATAATACCACCATAATAATCATAGGGCACATAAGTAACACTATATAGCCCAACACTTTTTATTTATTTATTACAACAGATATCTACCATGAGCAGCAGTCTCTACTAGAAATAGCTTCATTAAAAAAAATGAAAAATGCCAATACTAGTGAGTAATTTAAAGTGGAAGGGAGAAATGTGAGTGGGGTCCTACCACTAGAAGAAGAATTGCAGACCAATAATGACTGCTTGGAGAAGGAGCATGAATTAGTCTCTTCTGAAAATGAGCTCAGTTATTGGCTGGCCACTGAAGAGTAATCAGCCTGAAATGACAGACACACAAAATACAAAAACACACTCAAATGGTTGTATTTATGTGTTTGATTATATATAGATAGAAATATGTATGTATGTATGTATGTGTGTGTGTAATAATAATAAAAGAAAAGCAGTAGAGGGGAAAATAATGTTAATTTTATTTTAATCAAAATCATATTAAAATAAAAAAACACAATAAATGATTTACCATAGTAAATCTATGATCTTATAAAGCAAGGCACCAATATTATTTCTTCAATTTCTGTAAATATTCTGGGCTACTACTAGTGGGAGGAGGGAATAAAATATTATATAAAAATGTTCTGTCATTCTACCCTATTTTATATAACCTAAGAGTTGTGAAGCTAAGATTTATTAATATAGGGAAATTAATATTTCTTATATAAAACCAGCAGTTTTTGTTCTAAAAATTTCCAGTGCTAAAAGTGCATCTTCTAGGAAAATATTTTCTAACAGAACAAATATTCTAGTGATTTAAAATATTTTAAAAGAATGCACTTGACAGCAGGGCACAGTGGGACACGCCTATAATCCCAGCACTCTGGGAGGCAGAGGCAGGCAGATCTCTATGAGTTTGAGGCCAGCCTAGTCTACCAAGTGAGTTCAGGGACAGCCAAGGCTAGACAGAGAAACCTTGTCTCAAAAAGAAACAAATAAACAAATAAGCAACCAACCAACCAAGCAAACAAAAAATGGGCTTAACTGCTTTGGAACTGTTGTGCAATTTTTGTCTCTTGGATGAAGAAGTAAATAGTATCTTGGACTGAAAGTGGTGTTGATGACATCCCTTTACACAGCTGCTGGCAATGGGAAAATGAACTTCTTTAGGTGCAACCATGAAGTCATGTGATTTTATGAGGAACACTGTTATCAAAATATCTATCCACATAGTAAAAGTGACTCCATTATGCTTAGAGAGCTTTAGTACGCACACTGAAAATTATGAGTGTATTTCCTAAAATAAGAAGTCATAGACATGAGATAAACATTATGCATCCTAATTTTATTTGTTAAAATGACCTTTGAGTGTGGCACAGTGGTATATTCCTTCAAATCCTGCACTCAGGAGAAAGTATCTCTGAGGTTATGTCGGAGGCTAAGGAGGGTATCTCTGAGGTTAAGGGTGACATGATATACATAACAAGACATTGACGAAATTAAAATATTTTCAACCATCAGAACATATTAAATTTAGACTGAACTGTCTAGGACATGGCAGTCATGGGAGAACAAAATAGCAATGTAATTATGTAATGAC
This sequence comes from Pachyuromys duprasi, assembly GCA_028658305.1. Classification (NCBI taxonomy): domain Eukaryota; kingdom Metazoa; phylum Chordata; class Mammalia; order Rodentia; family Muridae; genus Pachyuromys; species Pachyuromys duprasi. The sequence continues at coordinate 92,140,560 of CM053753.1, read as the reverse complement.
TTAAACTGAGTTATTTGCAGACAAAAATGGCAAATTGCCTAAAATTTAAAATAATCCACTAGTAAATATCATAAAAAGATTAGGAAGGAAAAACTAAAGAGTAATGTTAATGTATTGATCATTAATTACATCTTCTTCACTTAAGAGATGTGTTAGTTTTAAATTTCCTCTTATGAACATGTGAGTAAAGAATAGAGTCATAAAGCACTCTGTTACTGAGATACACTCCCAGACCTTAAAACAAATGCTTTTAACAAATTCCTCCAGTACCTTAGAATGTTTATATGAAAGAAACCACTTTGTAAATAAACATGCTAGAAAAATTGACCAAAAGAAGACAGAAAAGCATGAAAGCAAGTCATTTTTTAAAAAAATTATTTTTATATTACTTACAGTTTATTCACTTTGTATCCCAGCTGTAGCCCCCTCTTTCTGAAAGACTCTAACCAGCATTATATAAAAGCAGACAATGAGACTCATAAACAAACTTTGAGCAGAATGCAGGGAATCTTAGGAAAGAAGGTGGAAAGAGCAAACCTAGAGAGGGCAGGAGAGAGACACAAGTCATTTCTAAGATATTAAAACAACCAATCAAGGCTTATAAAATTCTGACATATATATCAAATCTGTACACCTAAAGAAACTAATCAAGAGAGAGGACTCTGGCTAAAATGCTCAATCTCCATTCAGAAAGGCAAAGCAGATGGACATCAGAAGAAGAAGAAAACAGGAAACATGCTAGGAGCCTGTCACAGAGGGCCCCTGAAAGGCTCTGCCCTGCAGAATATCAAAGCAGATGCAGAGACTTATGGCCAACTGTTGGGCAGAGTGCATGGAATCTTACGTAAGATTTGGGAAATAGAAAGATAGGGAGAGGACAGGAGCTGCACAAGGAGAGCAACAGAACCAAAAAATCTGAGCACAGGGGTCTTTCCTGAGACTGATATCAAGTACCATATGCATAGAGAAAACCTAGAACCCCTGCACAGATGTAGCCCATGGCAGTTCAGTGTCCAAGTGGGTTCCATAGTAATGGGAACAGGGACTGCCTCTGATATGAACTGCTTAGCCTGCTCTTTGATCACCTCAACCTGATGGGGAAGCAGCCCTACCATGCCACAGAGGAAGACAATGCAACCACTCCTGATGAGAGCTAATAGACTAGGATCAGAAGGAAGGAGAGGAAGACCTCCCCTATCAGTAGACTTGGGGAGGGGCATGTGTGGAGAAGGGGGAGAGAAAGTGGGATTTGGAGGGGAGGAGGGAGGAGATTATGGGGGGGATACAAAGTGAATAAAGAATAATTATATATATACATACATACATATATATATATATATATAATTGACTTGGGTTTTCAAGTGAGACATACCAACTATTGAAGAAACAAGATGATTCCTGACAAACAACTACAGTATTATAAATATAAAGAAGTAAGTCACACATACTACATAGATTGCATTACCTTGCTCTTGGAACAATAAGACAAGAGTATAAGAATAAAGAATGTTATAATTTAAATAAAATCTTATTATTCCCCATATAGAGATAACATTCTGAGAGCAGAAAAGTTTGGCTTAAAAACATGGAAATGCATACGCATGGCATACTGCACTCAAAACTGTTTTTGTGTCAAAAGAACCTTGTGAAAGTACTAAATGAGTTTACAGTACTCAATGTTGAATAGTACTTTAAATCCAGTCAAAAATGTGTCATGCTGATAGGGGTCTAAGAGGTTAAAAAAGCTCATATAATCTAAAGGAATGAATAACTCTTTTTTAAATTATTTTATTTTATTTTTATATTAATCACTGGTTATGTACTTTGTATTCCAGCTGTAGCCACCTCTCTTATCTCCTCCCTGCACCTTTCCAAGTCCACTGATAATGGAGGACCTCCTCCCCTTCCATCTGACCCTAGCTAATCAGGTCTCTTCAGGACTGGCTGCAATGTCCTCTTCTGTGGTCTGTCAAGGCTGCTCCTCCCTCAGGGGTGAAAAGTCAAAGAGCCAGCCATTGAGTTCATATCCGAAATAGTTCCTGTTCCCCTTAGTAGGGTACCCACTTAGATACTGAGCTAACATGGGCTATATCCGAGCAGGGGTTCTAAGTTATATTTATACATGCTCAAACAATCTTTCACTGCTTGGTTAAAGTCACCCCAAGGTACTTTATGTTATTAGTGGCTATTGCGAAGGGTGTTGTTTCCGTGATTTCTTTCTCAGCCTTTTTGTCTTGGGTATACAGGAGGGCTACTGATTTTTCTAAATTAATTTTGTATCCAGCCACTTTGTTGAAGGTGTTCATCAGTGGAAGGAGATCTCTGATTGAATTTTTTGGGCCATTCATGTATACAATCATGTTATATGCAAACAGTAATAATTTAACCTCTTCCTTTCTGATTTGTATCCCCTTGATCTCCTTTACTTGTCTTATTGCTCTAGCTAGGACTTCAAGTACTATGTTGAAAAGATATGGAGAAAGTGGGCAGCCTTGCCCAGTCCCTGATTTCAGTGGGATTGATTTAAGTTTCTCTCATTGAGTTTGATGTTGGCTTGCTGGGTGTTGTCTTTACTATATTTAGATATGTGCCTTGTATCCCTGATTTCTTCAAGACTTTAAACATGAATGCATGTTGGACTTTGTCAAATGCTTTTTCACCATCTACAGAGATGATCTTGTGGTTTTTCTCCTTCAGTTTGTTTATATGGTAGATCACATTGATGGATTTCTCTATATTGAACCATCCTTGTATGTCTGGGATGAAACTTACTTGGTCATGTTGAATGATATCTTTTATGTGTACTTGGATTCAGTTTGCAAGTATTTTATTGAGTATTTTTGCATCAATATTCATAAGAGAGATAAGTCTGAAATTCTCTTTTTTTTTGGTTGGGTCTTTGTGTGGTTTAGGTATCAAGGTAACTGTAGCTTCATAGAATGAGTTTGGTAAAGTTCCTTCTGTTTTTATTTTGTGGAATAGTTTGAAGAGAATTGGAATTAGTGCTTCTTTGAAGGTCTGGTAGAATTCTGCACTAAAATCATCTAGATTAAGACTTTTTTTAGAAGGGAGACTGTTGATGACTGCTTCTATTTCCTTAGGAGATATAGGGCTATTCAATCATTCTACCTGAGATTAACTTAATTTTGGTAGATGGAATCTACCTAAGAAATTGTCGATTTCTCTTAGATTTTCATTTTTTTTTTTTTTGCCATATAGACATTTGTAGTACGACCTGATAATTGTTTAGACTTCCTCGGTATCTGTAGTTATGTCCCCCTTTTCATTTCTGATTTTGCTGATTTGGATAGTTTCTTGCAGCCTTTTAGTTAGTTTGGCTAAGGGTTTGTCTACCTTGTTGATTTTCTCAAAGATCCAGCTCTTGGTTTCATTGATTCTTTGAATAGTTTTATTTGTTTCTGATTGATTGATTTAAGCCCTAAGTTTGATTATTTCTAGCCATCTGTTCCTTTTGGGTATATCTGCCTCTTTTTCTTTCTAGGGCCATTAAGTTGCTTATATGAGAATAGTGCTCATCCAAGTGGTTGTCTTCATGCAGAAAAATGAAAATAGATCCATATTTATCACTCTGCACAAAACTAAAGTCCAAGAGGTTCAAAGACTTCAACATAAAACCAGATACACAAAATCAGTTAGAAGAAAAAGTGGGGAAGATCTTGGAACTTATCGGAACAGGCAACAACATCCTGAAAAGAACACCAACAGCACAAGCTCTTATAGCAACAATTAATAAATGGGACCTCATAAAACTGAAAAGCTTCTGTAAAGCAAAGGACATTGTCATTAGAACAAAATGACAGCCTGCAGACTGGGAAAGGATCTTCACCAACACGATTTCTGACAGAGGGCTGATATCCAGAATATACAAAGAACTAAAGAAATTAAAAAGCAATAAATCAAGCAATCCAATTAAAAAATGGAGTACGGAGCTAAATAGGGAATTCTCTGAAGGGGAATATAGAATGGTAGAGAAACACCTAAAGAGATGCTCAATATCCTTAGCTATGAGAGAAATGCAAATCAAAACGACCCTGAGATTCCACCTTACACACTTTAGAATGGCAAAGGTTAAAAACTCAAGTGAGAACACATGCTGGAGAGGTTGTGGAGAACTGGGAACCTTCCTCTACTGCTGGTGGGAATGTAAACTTGTAAAACCACTGTGGAAGTCAATCTGGCACTTTCTCAGACAATTAGGAATAGTGCTTCCTCAAGATCCATCTATACCTCTCCTAGGCATATATCCAAAAGACGTTCAAGTACACAACAAGGACATTTGCTCAACCATGTTTGTAGCAGCTTTATTTGTAATAGCCAGAACCTGGAAGCAACCCAGATGCCCCTCAGTAGAGGAATGGATACAAAAATTGTGGTACGTTTACACAATGGAATACTACTTAGCAATTAAAAACAAGGAAATCATGAAATTTGCAGGCAAATGGTGAGATCTAGAAAAGAGCATCGTGAGTGATGTATTCCAGTAGCAGAAGGACACACATGGTATATACTCACTTATATAGTCCTATAAGATAGGATAAATATAATAAAATATGTGCAACTAGAGGATAAACAAGAAAGAGGACCTGGGGTAAGCTGATCAATCTTCACTCAGAAAGACAAATGGGATGTACATGGGAAGTAGGAGAAAACAAGAAACAGGACAGGAGCCTACCACAGAGGGCCTCTGAAAGACTCTACCTAGCACCATATCAAAGCAGATGCTGAGACTCATAACCAAACATTCAGTAGAGTACAGGGAATCATATGATAAAAGGGGGAGTTTGTATGACTGGGAGAGGACAGGAGCTCCAAAAGGACAAAATATATCAGGATATAGGGTTCCTCTATGAGACTGTTTCCCCAACAAAGGACCATGTATGGATATAACCTAGAACACCTGCTCAGATGCAGCCCATGGTAGCTCAATATCCAAGTGGGTTACCCTAGTAAGGGTTACAGGAACTATTTCTGACATGAACTCAATGACTGGCTCCTTTACCTCCCCCACTCCCTGAGTGAGGAACAGCCTTGCTAGGGGGACATTGCAGCCAGTACTGAAGATACCTGATAAGCTTGGGTCAGATGGTGGGGGAGGAGGACCTCCACTAGCAGTGGACTTGGAATGGGACAGGGAGGAGATGAGGGAGGGAGGGTGGGATTGGGAGGGAATGAGGGAGGGATCTTCGGCTGTGATACAAAGTAAATAACCTATGATTAATATTAAAAAGAAAGAAGTGAAATAGTGCTTTCCTTATTCCTTTAAAACGAAGTCAGTGTCTCCTTAAATCCATTGTTCACTTCTGGAGTGTTGCTTCGTTATATCAAGACCTCTAACAATAATAATCATAGGAGAGAAGGGAGATTATTCACCCATACCTTTTTTTCTATGTCACATTGAAGAAGTGTCCTCAAGATAGTTTTCTTTAGGTCCTCTGTTCACGTTCATGAAGCCTTTTCCTAGTAGCAAAGAAAACTCAGCTTTTGGGGTGATTATAAGGCTGTAAGAGAACAAAAACATGAAGCTTTATTAAAGAGGATAGTAATAAAAGACTGAAGAAATATTATTTTAAATGGCAGCTAAAATCCCCATGTGAAGATTGAAAACATTAGGCAATATATAAAATTACTAATTTATAACTCACTGATATTAATTTTTTAAAAACATCTGATAATATTCATAAATGTTACAAACAGTATTGTTCCAGAAAAAGGCTTATAATGAATCATGGATGGATTCTTTAACTATAAGAGGTGCCTTACGTGAGGAGTAAGGGGTGTTTCGGATCCGTGATGGCAGTTGCAAAGGTTCCTAACAAGTATAATTTCAGGATATTATTTGTTAGTTACTTTGTTCGTGCAAATACATTATTTTAATTTAATGTTATTTTAAATAAAAATATACTTTTATTACATCTGAGTTCTGGGAGGTGAGTAATTCATTGTACCCTTAGGAACTGGTTAAAGCTTTTTTGCTTTGTTTTCTGGGTGGTTAGATTTAATTCATCTGTTTTCTATTTGGGATCCATAGCATGTGGGGCACCACCTTGAAAATGGACCAGGTAGAGAAATATCATATTCAAATGGTATAATAAAATTAGATGGCTTCAGTAGGTATGTGTATTATGGAATTGCTGTTGATTACAAAAGTCAAATTATCCACTAATACTGTGCTGTAACCGAATTTCTCTGGAGTCATTTTGAATATCAGAATAGTTTAAAATGGCTTAAAAAAATAAAACAAATGTGCTTAGAACAGCCAGAGTTTGAATTTCCAGTTTATTACAAGAGAACACGATTAAATTTCATGAAAATTAGCACTTTGTTCATGTGAGTATAATACAATTAGCTTTTACATTCTGAAATTAGTACATTCAAAATTTTTTTCTCTTAGCAATAGATGAAGTAAGGCTATTTTTTAAAATATGTATGAATATCTTGCATTTATACTTTCAAACATATTATGATTGCAAAGTTAAAAAGCATTATTACTGAAAAATGAAAATGCTATAATTAGGAAATATTGAAGGATGCTAATTATACTAAAGGGAACCTGAATACTAGCAAGGAACATATATGAATATCCTTGAATAGCAAATAAAGATCTCTTCCTAAAATGGCCTAGAGCTTTTAAATTTATGCTAAATTAACTATATTTATATTATATATTGAATTTTGCCAAAGGTAAATATTATAAGCACATGTACATTTATGTTTAAACATTTATAAACATTACATTAAGAAAAATTATAAGATGTGCTTTATCGTTCTTGCAATTGGTATATATTACAGTGAGCAAGAAGCAAACTTAAAAGCATATGGCCGTGTCTTTTGCTTTACAGAAGCTTTTCATTTTCATGAAGTCCCATTTATTTATTGTTGATCTTAGAGCCTGTGCTGTTGGTATTCTGTTCAGGAAGTAATCTCCTGTACCAATGAGTTCTAGGCTCTTCCCCAATTTTTCTTCTAACTGGTTAGTGTGTCTGGTTTTATGTTGAGGTCTTTGGTCTACTTGGACTTTAGTTTTGTGCAGGGTGATAAATATGGATCTATTTTCATTTTTCTGCATATAGAAATCCAGTTGGACCAGCACCATTTGTTGAAGATACTGTCTTTTTTCCACTGAATGGTTTTGGCTTCTTTGTCAAAAATCAAGTTTCCATAGGTGTGTGGGTTTATTTGTGGGACCCAGGGTGGGATGATCAATCCTTGCTTAGATGGACAAATGGGATGGATATTGATTGTAGGAGAAAAGAAGCAACAGGACATGAGCCTACCACAGAGGGCCTCTGAACGACTCTAACAATGCATCAAAGCTGATATTAATACTCACAACCAAGCCATTGCCAGAGTGCAGGGAATCATATGAAAAAAAGGGGGAGTTAGTAAGACTTGGTGAGGAAAAGAGCCCCACAAAGACCAAATAGATCAGGGCACAGGGGTCTTCTATGAGACTGTTTCTCCAACCAAGGACCATGTATGGATACAAACTATAATCCCTGCTCAGATGTGGCCCATGTAAGCTCAGTACCCAACTGGGTACGCTAGTAAGGAGAACAGGGACTATTTCTGTCATGAACTTAATGGCTGACTTGTCGACCACACCGCACCCCCTCCCCTGAGGGAGGAGCAGCCTAACTAGATCCCAGAAGAGGACATTGCAGCCAGCCCTGAAGAGACATGATAAGCGAGGGTCAGATGAAAGGGGTGGAGGTCCTCCCCTATCAGTGGACTCAGAAGGGGGCATGGAGAAGATGAGGGAGGGATGAGGAGATTGGGAGGGAATGAGGGAGGGTGCTACACCTGGGATACAAAGTATATAACCTGTGATTAATATAAAAATAAATAAATTACTTATAAAAAAAGAACAATAAATGGACACTTGATCAGTTAAAAAAAGCCCCAGTTCAATCTGGATTGTTAAAAAATCTTTTGTTTGACTTTTTAAAAAGAGGAAAAATTAGCCTAAAAAGTAGCTAAATATGGCAGCATATAAGTCCTGATGAAGTTAAAGAAATAAAATGATTCATTTTTTCACATGAAAAAAAAAGCATATGGCCTTATTTAATAGAGGATTTGTGTAGATGGCGTTGTAGTAAATAAAAATGAGTGATGTTTATTATTAGCCCTAGAATTATGGTGGCAATATTATTTAACCTGCTATCACAAAACAGGCACCTATTCAATTTTATAATTGCCTTATTACTTTGGGCCAGGCATATATTTCTACCTGTGCTATCTCAATAACCTCACTATTTACCTTCCAGCACCAATCCAATGCCATCTGCTTTAACCATCCTCATCTGGCTACCTTCCATCCATAATCTTATAATTACTTGCTTACATTTTCATCTTGGTGTTTTCTCCATCTGTGCCAAGCTCAAAGTCCTTCCTCCCCACCCATGTGATTGCTTTTCCACGCTACCCCATCACGGCGTCCTCTTTCCTACTCTCTTCCTATTTTTCTGTCTCTTGTGATTCTCTTGAACTCAAAGCCTGGGAACCTTAGTCAAGGCTACCTCATTCTACTCTGCCCATGTATAGGCAGTTTAATCAACCAATCAGATATAATGTCTTAGGCACGTTTACACAAAAAGGATAGGTGTATCGGGATCTTGAGTGCCAACAACTAGCATCAAAATACAAGTATCAGACCAATTCCCAACAATATGGCTTCTCTGTATTCACTGTTTGGTATCGTTCTAACATTCGTCTTTCTAATGTTCTTTTAGACATACCTGGACACACAGATGTGGAGAAATAGAAATTCTATTTGAGAAATTCTAGTTTGAGAAAGAAACAGTTGATTCTTCTTCATAAGAACCAGTGATTTGGAAATTCACCAACTTCATTATCTCTTTAAACCCTTAACACTTCCTTGGTGTTTGGAGTAGTCTTTAGTTAAATGGTATTAGGAAACTAAATATCCACTTGCAGAAACATAAAACTGATCTTTGCTTTACATACACCAAATTCATTCAAGTTGAATGAAATACTTAGATTTAAGGCCTGATCATAAAACTTTTAGAAAAAGTTTTCTTGTAATTTGTCCTGGCAATAATCATTTATAATTGTGTGAAAAGCCTAAGGGGAAAAATGCATTAAGTGAAACTAAACTGCATTGAAAAGCTTCTAATGAAAGAAACAACAAATGAAATAGGAAAAATGTCCAAGCCTCATTCTGAAAGGAGAACTACTTCATAGCAGTCATCTTATCTATCCACTAATAACCCCTCTCTTTCTTTAATATATTTTAAAACATACAAAAGGATTAAGTAAAAAAATTCTCTTAAATAAGATATATAGGACAATAGGTACATAGAAAGGTACTACTACACATCAGCGATTATCACAGAAATAAATTAGTAATTATCAAAATTACAAAGGAAAGATAGGGCTAGCAATGTTGTAAAGAAAAGAGTCCGGAGGATCCAAGATGGCTGCCATGAGAGAACACTGTGTCTGAGGAGTAGGAGAGCAGAAACAACGCAGCAACCAGGAGACTGAACTCTGGGACCTAAAACGCCAGCATTGTGAGTGCCAGGTGAGCGGAACTCCTACGGTGAGAAAATCAGGTGGGAAAACCCTAGGGACACCCAGTTATTACCTGGAGAAATTTCCCTGTGACCAGCGGCGCACAGCTCTGATCTGGACGAGCGGCTGCACTGGGCGCCCGCACCCGCCATTGTAGACTGTCTCCCGGGCAGTCTCAGGAGGAACCAGGTGCCGTTTTCACCGAACTGCGCCCTACGAGTGCACACTGCACCCGGGTTCTGCTTCGACCCACGGGTGTGCTGCGGGTTCGGTCCCATCATCGGAACCACACCAGACTGAGTGGATTGGGGGACCATTTTGACCAGTCCACACACTGCAGGGGCGCAGGCCAAACTCTTCGGCCAGCAAAAACGCAGTCGGTGTGTGAGTCCGCCAGCAGCAAAAACTCAGTCAGGGTGTGAGTCCGCCGGCGGATCTGGGAGGATCCTGAGTTCTGTACCAACCCACGGGTGTGCAGAGGGCTCGAACCAATCCTGGGAACCACCATAGACTGACTGGAGTGGGGGACCATTCTGACCAGTCCGCACACTGCGGGGGGCGCAGGCCAAACGCTTCCGCCAGCAAAAACTCAGTCAGTGTGTGAGTCGGCCTGCGGATCTGGGAAGAACCCGAGTTCGGTCTCAACCCACGGCTGAGAGGATCCTGGGACCATCTTGACCAGACCACACACTGAGGGCAAAAGCTGCACGCATCTGCCAGCAAAAACCCCAGTTCAGGTGTGTGTCCACGGGCCAGACAGAGAAGGCCTCAGGCACCATTTCTGACAGCCCTGCATACAGTGGATGTACACAAACCCAAACCCACTGTGTGTGCCCCAAATATCATCTCA
>CM053753.1:92106087-92129658 GCA_028658305.1 Pachyuromys duprasi | reverse complement strand
CGCTGAATTAAAAACTCCACTGCTTTTGGGTGTTTCCAGTTGGGTCATGGTGTCCTGATTTTTGTTGGGTGAGTTCTTTTGCTGATTTCTGGGCATTTGTTTATATATAATCAGGGAGCTGTTTGTGCTTTAAGGCTGTACTTCAGTCTGAATCTGTCAATCTCTTGTGTCACGAGTATTCTTCAAGAAGATCAGGGATTTCTGGTGGTTTGTCTCAGTTGAACTCTGTTGCGGGCTCTGTGTGCCCAGCTTCGTGCTCTGTGCTAGAAGCTGTGAGCACTGCAGGCTGGTCACCCCTCTGGTCTGTAGTCTTTACTCCTCACTCTATGCTAGAGTCTGAGTGTCCACGTTTGAGATGCCAGCTGGGAGATGTGCACTCTGCCCTGGGCTTGCTGCTAAGGGCTCTCCCCTGGAATGGAGATTTGGCACCTCCTTCTGTGCCAGGGGCTGTGCACCACGGTCTGAGATGATATTTGGGGCACACACAGTGGGTTTGGGTTTGTGTGCATCCGCTGTATGCAGGGCTGTCTGAAATGGTGCCCGAGGCCTTCTCTGTCTGGCCTGTGGACAGACACCCGAACTGAGGTTTTTCCTGGCGAATGCGTGCAGCTTTTGCCCTCAGTGTGCGGTCTGGTCAAGATGGTCCCAGAATCCTCTCAGCCGTGGGTTGAGACAGAACTCGGGTTCCTCCCAGATCTGCTGGCGGACTCACACACTGACTGAGTTTTTGCTGGCGGAAGCGTTAGGCGTGAGCCCGCGCAGTGTGTGGACTGGTCAAAATGGTCCCTCAATGCATTGAGTCTGGGGTGGTTCAGATGATTTGTCTGAGCCTGCAGTACACCTGTGGGTTGAAGCAGAACCTGGGTGCAGTGTGAGCTCGCAGTGTGCAGTTCAGTGAAAATGGCACCCGGTTCCTCATGAGACTGCCTGCTAGACTGTGTGATCCAGTCTATAATGGCGGGTGTTTGCACCCAGCATGCCTGCTCGTTCAGATCAGAGCTGTGCGCTGCTGGTCACCGGGAAATTTTTCCAGGTAATAACTGGGTGTCCCTAGGGTTTTCCCACTTGATTTTCTCACCATAGGAGTTCTGCTCACCTGGCACTCACAATGCTGGCGTTTTAGGTCCCAGAGTGCAGTCTCCTGGTAGCTGCGTTGTTTCTGCTATCCTACTCCTCAGACACAGTGTTCTCTGGTGGCAGCCATCTTGGTTCTCCCTAAAAGTGATTTATAAGAAGTCAATGTTAATTTTGATAATACTTCCAAGTCAATGTCTATCACTAAAGGAAGTGAAGACAATCTGCACAATATTCTTGAGGCAGGAACTGAAGCAGAAACCATAGTAAAAAGATTAATGTTACTTTGTATTAAATTGCTTGTTCAGCCAGTTGTCCCATATCTTCTCAACCAAGTTTTCAGTTTGCATCTCTGGTTGCCCTTCTTCCACCAAAACCCCCAGCACCTGGTAAACCCTACTTTCTCCAACCCTGCCCCCTTCAAGAAAAACTGCTACAGCCCTGCCATTCTTAAAGAATGCCCCAACCCACTCACGAGGAGCCACCATCACCCCATACCCCCAGTTCCAGTAGGAGCAGACACATCATCTTCCTTCATGCCTATAATCCTTGAAAGTCCCTCCTGCTGTAGTCAGGGTGCTTCTTCCTCTGGCCTTGTCCCTTGGTACCCTGAGGCTGCTGAACCCACCCAGAAACTTCAGTTCACCCTTTTTATAGTTTTACTCTGGCTCTGATTGATTTATTTAGTCAGCAGAGATAACCTATCACCAAGCGCCCAGGATGACACTGCCCAGATCTGGCTGGGCCCTTCCACATCAGTTATTAACCAAGAAAATACCCTGAAGACATCCCCATGGGATTTTATAGACATAATTCCTTAAGTAAAGGAAAGACAGAAATGGCAAATAGTACATGGGATCAGGCATCTCAAAACATCATGCTGGTCCCTTGGTCATTAAAAGGCTCCTTGCAGATTCCACTTTTAATAACAGTACGAAAAACAGACTTTTCGGCATTTAAGAGGTATTTATGTTTGAATTTTTGTTTTATTTTTTCTTTATGGCCTTTAAATAATGACTGCATCTCCACAAGTACAGTTTTTACTTTAATTTGGATAGACTACCTCAATAAAGTCTGTAAAGTTACTCTGCATTCGGCTTTACCTTAAAATGTAACTTCTCCCATTAACTGTGTCTCTTCCCGGTTCTTGGGGTCTTTGGTCCCCTGTTCTCTGTGACAACAGAGTAGAGGAGACAAACTGGGGGTCCAGTGGCCCATGAGCATGATGTAAATGACCTTCTTAGATCGGCTTCAGGGACACAGATCAATTTTATTTGGGGTGAATGAGGTTTATATAGAACATTGGGGAAGGGGTGGAAGTATCCAGGGTGGGAAAGTGTCATTGGCTGAAGGGCTAAGATAATGAGATACCTCCTTAGCATGGTGAGGCATTCCAGGAATTCCAGATGTTTGATGAACAGGTTTTCCCAGGAGAGAGGAAGTTGGACTTGAGATTTCCCTATGGACTACTTGACATACCTCAGATCCAGGGTCCCCACAATGAGAGAAGAGGAACCCTCACTGACAAAGGCAGTTCACCAATTCCCATAGACCCGAGACTTTCTGGTAATGCCAGACTACAACCTTAGCAGCAGGGTTTTCCAACAATTAACAATTAGAGAGTACCTTCAGATCATTAGAAACCACTACTCTGAATTTACTGACTATTTATTATTATTGTTTCACAGAAGTTTCCTATGAACTAAAATAGTCATTCCAGGAGACATTGAGATGTTCATGAGTGAGACTCAAATAAGGTACCCTAGGGTCATAAGAAACAGAAAACACTTGCTCAGAAAGTTTTTTTTTCAAAATGTTTAATATTTTATTTTTTATATTAATTGCAGTTTATTCACTTTGTATTCTGTCTGTAACCTCCTCTCTCATTACCTCCCAATCTGTTTCCTCCTTCATCTCCTTCCATGATCCTCTCCAAATCTACTGATAGAGGAGGACCTCCTCCCCTCCCATCTGACCTTAGCTTATCAGGTCTCATCAGGACTGGTAGCATTGATTTCCCCTAGCAAGGCTGCTTCCCCCTAGGGAGAAGTGATCAAAGAGTCAGCCACTGAGTTCATGTCAGAGACAGTCCCTGTTCCTATTACTAGGAAACCCACTTGGATATTGAGCTGCCATTGGCTACATCTGAACAAGGGGTTCTAGGTTATTTCTATGAATGGTCCTTTGTTTGAGTATCAGTCTCAGAAAAGACCCTTGTGCCCAGATCTTTTGATTCTGTTGCTCTCCTTGTAGAGCTCCTGTCCCTTCCAAGTCTTACTATCTGCCCCTTATTTCATAAGATACCCTGTACTATGCCCAAAGTTTGGCTGTGTGTCTCAGCATCTGCTTTGATACCCTGCTGGGTACAGTCTTTCAGAGGCCCTCTGTAGTAGGCTCCTGTCCTGTTCCCTGTTTTCTCCTTCTTTCAATGTCCATCCCATTTGTCTTTTTGAGTCTTTTGATCATCTTACCCAGGGTCCTCATTCTTCCATAGCTTCTTTAGGTGTACAGATTTTATAGGTTTACCCTATATTGTATGCCTAATATCCACTTATAAATAAGTATATACCATGTGTTTCTTTCTGCTTCTGGGATACCTCATTCAGGATGATCTTTTCTAGATCCTACCATTTGCTTGAAATTTTCATGATTTCCTTGTTTTTAATTGCTGAGTAGTATTTCATTGTGGAAATGAGCTGCAGATAGAAGATTCGGTGCATGTTGAGCAGCCTGCAAATCATGTTGAGAACTCCATGGATGCAGCTTTCCTGTGTTATCGTCTCTGTTGAGGTCAGCTTTTCAGCGATGTACCTATTTCTATGAGTAAATCCTCACCTGTAGGGGAAGTTTTGGTGTCTTTAAAAACTCAGTTATGTTATATATTCATGTTTTTGTTGTAATCCTAGGAGTGGGATATGGGGCTAATTCAGATTGTACACAGCAGCAGGCTTTTTGTTCTATATGGGCTCTGAGAGAGTCTCTTTGCCAGCTGCAGATAGCTTAATTCTGAGGACTCTGGAAAGGGAACAAATGCCAGAGCCTGGGGTAGGAAATGGAGTAAGAAGAATGTTGCTGCTGCTCCCTGCTGTCCCTGGTTGCTGTTGATGCAATTTGACAGAGGAAGTTGGAGATGTCCTACAAGGAAGATTGGCCTTGCCCAAGGAACCTAAGGGCCCTCATGGGCTGAAATTAGCAGAAGAGAACTACGCTCCTTCTCCCCACTAACCTTCTCTCTCTACATCTCAGGAGTGGGAGGTTGGAAGGGAGGTAGAGATATAAGAAACCCAAATGCAATAGATTTTTACAAAGAGCACCAACACTCACCTATAATTCTGTAGCTGATTTTCCTATTAGTGACCCCAATAAATTATCAGTGCCTCACTAAACTGGATGTTGGTATACTCACTTTGGTCTGTTGTGGATTCTTTCTTTCTTTTGACTTGAGCAGACATGTGTGTGTGTGTGTGTGTGTGTGTATGTGTGTGTGTGTGTGTGTTGTTTCCTTCCAGGAATAGACTGTCATAAAGCACTTGTCAAAATTTTGGTGTTATAACTTTCCCTTGTATTGTTACCTTCAACAGATCATACTTTAAGAAGGGTTTGAAAAATATAGTAATAATTGAAGCAAAATTCTCAACCTTGAAATCAACTGAAAGTTTTTAAGAAAAATATGCCATCAGTTGTAAAATTAAGAAATGTTTTTTTTCATATGAAGTTTATAATTTTTTCAAGGTCTATAAAGATTTGTCTTGGTATTTTGATGGGGATTGCATTGAATCTGTACATGGTTTTTTATAAGATGGCCATTTTTACTATGTTGATCCTATTGAACCATGAGCATGGGAGATCTTTCCATCTTCAGGTATCATCTTCAGTTTCTTTCTTCAGAGACTTGAAGTTCTTGTCATACAGTTCTTTGACTTGCTTGGTTAGAGTTACAACAAAATGCTTCTATTATTTCTGACTATCTTGAATGGTGTAGTTTCCCTAATTTCTTTCCTTTCCTACAAGATGTGAAGGGAAAAGGATAGAACAGAGATTAAGGGAGTGTCCAACCAATGCCTGGCCCAACCTGAGGTCCACCCCATGGGAGAGAGCCAACCCCTGACACTATTAACAATATTCTGCTATGCTCACAAAGAGGAGCCTAGCATACCTATTCTATGAGAGGCTTTACCGAGCAGTGGATCAACACAAATGTGGAGACTTGTAGGCAAACGTTGGGCACAGCATAGGGAGTCTTGTAAAAAAGTGGGAGGAAGGATAGAAAGACCTGGAGGTGACTTGAACTCCAAAAGAAGACCAAGAGAACCATCTAACTAGGGCTCAAAGGGGCTTGTGAAGACTGACATACCAACCAAGAACCATGCATAAAATGGATCTAGGCCCATACACAAGTAGAGCAGATGTGCAGCTCAGGGTAGAGGAACAGGTCAGGCTTTATGCAACTTGATGTACTGAGGTGAGTGGGGAGGAAGGCCGCCCCATTTTCTGATAAATAGTGAGGGATGAAGGAAGAGGTAGAGAGAACAGGACTGGGAGAAGAGGAGGAAGGGAACTGCTATCAGGATGTAAAGTGAATAAATAAATGAATAGATAGATAGATAGATAGATAGATAGATAGATAGATAGATAGATAGATAGATGGATGGATAAATGTAATTTTTAAAAAAGGGATGGGGTAGTTGTTGAGTCAAAAAACTATTTACTGCACAAGTATGTATGAGAACCTATACTCACTCTGCAACACAGACACAAACTAGCAGACCCAGTGCTCACCTGTCCCTTGTGCTTATTGAACAGCTGATATATCCAAACACAGTGAGAGATCCTGTTTCAAAGAATAAGTTTGAATGTGTCTAAGAGAAACCATTATGTTGGCTTCTGGTATCTGTAAGCATGTGTAAGGACATCTTTAAATGTGTGAATAGAGACATAAACACACACACTAAAATAAATGATTAGGTAGTAGACAAATTACTTGAAACATAACATCATTGGCATTAGGGTAAAATAATGGTAATAATCAAGATGAGAGGATTCCTTCAGAATGTTTATTTTAATCACAGAAAAGGAAGAAAAGAGGTAAATAAGGATGTCAAACTTAAACAAGGTGGAAATGTCACTTAAGTAAAAACAATTATCTTCTTTATTTTCTTGTTTTATATTATATACTATTTATTATTTATTATTATTACTATTTATTATTTATATATACATATTATACATATACATAATATACATATTATATATATACTATTTATTATATATATATACTATTTATTCTCTTTGTATCCTGGCTGTAGCCTCCTTTCTAATCTCCTTTTTATCTCATTCTCCCTCCCTCTGGTCCCCCTATGTCCCTCCCCTAGTTCTTCTCTACTATCAGACCCTAGCCTATCAGGTTTCATCAGGACTGTAAGGATTCTCTTTCTCTGTGGCCTAGTAAGGTCACTTTCCCAGGAAGCAGTGATCAAAGAGCAGGCAACCAAGTTCATGCCAGAGACTGCCCCTGCTCCCCTTACTGGTGAACCCCCAATGGAGACAGAGTTGCCTGTGGGCTACATCTGAGCAGGGGGACTATGTCCTCTCCATGCATGGTCGTTGGTTGCTTCATCAGTCTCTGCAACACCCTTGGGCCCAGAATTTTTGGCTCTGTTGGTCTGGTTGTAATACTCCTGTCTTCTCCAGGTCTTTCTATTCCCCCCTACTTCCATAAGATTCCCTACACTCTGCCCAAAATTTGGCTGTGAGTCTCAGAGTCTGATTTGATACCCTGCTGGGTAGAGTCTTTCAGAGGGCCTCTGTGGGAGGCTTCAATCCTGTTTCCTTTTTTTCTCCCACTTGTGATGTTTGTCTTGTTTGACCTTCTGAATGAAGATTAAGCTTCTTCCCTAGGTTCTTCCTTGTTGAGCTTCTTAAAGACTGTAGATTTTAGTATGTTTAGCCTATATTATAGGGCTAATATCCAATTATAAATGAGTGTATACCATTTGTGCCTTTCTGCTTCTGGGTTACCTCACTTAGGATAATCTTTTGTAGTTCCTTGTTTTTAGTTGCTGAGTAGTATTACCTTGTGTAATTCTGTCACAATTTCTGTATCCACTTTCAGGTTGAGGTACATCTAGTTTGTTTCCAGGTTCTGGCTATTATATGTAAAGCCACTATGAACATAGTTAAGCAAATATCCTTGGTGAATGATGGATCATATTTCAGGTATATGCCCAGGAGTGGTATAGCTGGATCTGGGGTAGCACTATTCCTAATTTTCTAAGAAAGCATGACATGGATTTCCAAAATGGCTTAAAATGTACAGTACAGCTAAAGAATTTTCTCTATAACCTACTTAACTTTATCTTCTACACACACACACATATATATATATGTATGTATGTTTCAGTATCCTGCCAGACACCAAAGCAGCTACCACAAGTATTCTATTCTAGTTTGACCTCACAGACTTCCATCATGCTGGACCTGCGTTTTCCCTCCCAGCCATGGATGTTCTTCCAGACCCTGGACAGCATCTAAGCAGCCTGTTTCCTGGACTTGGCCAGCATTTCAGCCTTTTGACCTCCCCACAGTGCCCCCAGTGTCAGCAGGAAGTAGCCAGAAGAGAATCTATGCCCATTATTTATTTATTATTAACAAAAGGCTTTGGGCCCAGGACAAGCAAGCTCCAGGTTCTCCCAGCGTTCCTCAGTCCCTACCTGCTGCCTTGCATGACTGGCAACTCTCTACTGGCCACACTCTGCCCTAAATTTTCCAGGGAAGAGGCTTCTCTTCTCCTCTTGACAATGTAATTTGACCATTTCGTTGCTATTATTTCTTCTCTCTCTCTTAACCCCTTGCATGGCAACCAAGAGCCGCTTCCAATGAACCTAAATGAATACTTTAACTTACCTTACGTGAGAAGCAGCCCAAGTTCCTCATTTTTTAATTATAGAAAAAGGGAGGAATGTTAGTGCTTGGGCACCTGCTTCTGGGTTGCCTAGCAACCTATGATGTCATCATGTGTCTCCAGTCAGGTGGCCACACTGGGAAAACATGGTTACCTTGCCCCTTAAGGGGAACAACCCAACACATGGTCTCCCTCTTGCTCCTCTTCTCTTGTCTCTTGTTCCTCTTGCTCTCTCTTGCCCCTCTTTCCTTTCTCTGTTGGGGTGCCCCTCTTCCTTTCTCCCCATCATGTCCTGCTCTCCCTTCTCTCGCTCCTTCATCTCCATCTAATAAACCTCTTTTATATAAAATCTGCTGTGTGCCTAATGGTCATTATTTAATTTGTCCCCAACACTTACATCTCCACCAGCAGTAAAAGAGGGTTCCCCTTTTTCCACAACTTCTCCGCTATGTTTTGTCATTTGGGTTTTTGATCTTTGCCATTCTCTGGAATCTCAGGGTCGTTTTGATTTGCATTTCCCTGATGACTAAGTCTGCTTAACATTCCTTGAAGTGTTTCTCTGCTATTCAATATCTCTCTCTGTTTAACTCTGTACCCCAATTTTTAATTGGATTACTTGGTTTGTTGGTGTCTTCTTAAACTGCTTTTAAAAATATACCCTGAAGCAGCACATGCTAAAAAAGAGAATTGTCATGTTGCTTTAAAAATCATGAAAGTTTTTGAACTGCGAAAAATTATAGCATTGCCTTTCCTGGAATTCTCAGGATGAAGTAAAATAATAAATTGTCTTAGAGAAGTCAGGGAAGAGAGAGACTAATTGCATTCTCAAGGTCTTTTCCAAACCTGTAATTTTATGAATATTTTGTTTGATACAGTCATATTAAATAAAAACTGTCATAAAATAAATATCCATCTCACAATCACAGAAATAACATTTTTGGCCAAAGACCTTCTCATTTAATAATTACAGAAAATAGTTTCAGTTACATAGAAGAAAAATTATTCGGTAAAGTAAATAATACATTAAAAAAAATTAAGCAGTAGAAAACTAGGGTTAAAAACTTACACAGGGGTCCTATATGAGACTGTTTCTCCAACCAAAGACCATGGGTAGATATAACCTAGACCTTCTGCTTGCCTGTAGCCCATGGTAGCTCAGTATTCAAGTGGGTACCCTAGTAAGAGAAATAGGGACTATTTCTGACATGAACTCAATGGTGGGCTCTTTAACCTCTCCACCTAGAAAGGGAGGAGCAGCCCTCCTGGGCCACAGTGTACTTTGCAGCCAGTCATGAAGAGACCTGATAAACCAGGGCCAGAGGAAAGGGGAGGAGGTCCTCCCCTACCAGTGGCCTTGGAAAGGGGCAGGAAGTAAATGAGGGAGGGAGGGAGGGATTGGGAGGGAATGAGGAAGTGGGATTCACCTGGGATACAGAGATAATAAAATCTAATTAATAATAAAAATTAAAAAAGAAGAAAAAAACCTTGACATTAACACAAATTAATACTGTGGATATATATATATATATATATATATATATATATATATATATATATTCCTTTAAGTGTACATATAAATATATATATATATATATATTCCAAAATTGCAAAGTTTGGTTCTACTAAAAATTTTTATTTCTATGTAATTATTTTAATGTTGCTTTTAATGTTTTATTTTAATCGTTTCTCTTTTTTGTTTTGGCTTTCAGGTGTTTTGTTTATTTGTTTGTTTGTTTGTTAGTTTGTTTTGAGACAGGGTTTCTCTGTGTTGCCTTGGCTGTCCTGGGTTTACTGTGTAGACCAGGCTAGCTTCTAACTCACAAAGATCTGCTTACCTCTGCCTCCCAGGGGCTGGCATCACAGGCATGTTCCATCTCTCAACAGTCTTATTTTTATTTTTGTGATCATAATTGAATTAAAAAATTCTCCCTCTCTTTTCTCCCTCCACACACTTCCATATAACCCTCCCAACTTTCCTTGAAATTCATCGCTTTTGGGGTTGAATAACTGTTATTGCATAAAATATGTATGTACATATAAAAAGACTACCTTCTGCAATAACAGTTATATTGATCAATTTTACTAAAATTCTTATTTATATGTAAATTGCTTTATCTCAATGATTGTGTAACAAAGGTTTTATGGTGTTTTACATTTAAACAGAATGATTTTACTGATGTTTACAAAGGGAAATATTTTAATTCATGTTTAAAACTGAATTCCAAAAGGTCCTTTAATTCATCTCAAATTGGTAGTAGCCACCTGCACTGACTCATTCCCACTAAACATATATTAAAAATTATCTCAGTTTTCTTTTGTATAGATTTAATTTTATAGTATACTTTATACTTTAATGATTCCTAATATTATCAATAAAAAATCCAATTGTAACTATGTAACTATTACAATGACAGATAATGTAACTTCCTATATAAAAACCTAAATGTTAAATTTTTATAAAAATAAAAATCTTACTTTCATGTAGCATAAATGGCATCATTCCCCCAAAATACCAAACTACCCAGTGCTTATGGAACTCTGACCTTTAAAGTACATCCTAGTTTACACTGATATTTTAAATTATTGCTAGTATTCTTCATACATACTATTAGAATACCAATTTACAAGTCCGTATATTTTCTTCTTCTTTTATTATTTAATCATATAAAGATATGGCTGTCGTTTTCTCTAGGACCTAATTTTACATGGTAACATTTATAATTATGTAAAACATTATTAATTAAAAAAATTGTCAATATTTTATGAGGTGAGGTGAGTGACGTCGGCTTTACATAATTAGCAGAATGCCCCAGCTGTTTCATTTCCTGATCAATCAATAAGAAATGATCTGAGGAGGAATGAGGTGATTCTTGAAGTAATTATACTGATGTTAATGAAGTTAGACAATCTCCATTCAACTTGACCTTATGATGGTGTTAGAATTGATTATGTACTTAAATATTGCAATTACTGTTTAAATAAAGTGCTTTCATATTTGAGATTGAAATAATCTTTTAAATTTATATATTTTTTAACATCCAGGTTAAATTACACTGAATATGTAGAAAAATATATGGTAATATGAAAACATTAATATAAACAAACCTTCATGTATAGAATGAGGATGTTGAAGATATAAAGGCTACAATGCTATTAACACTATTTCCGAGTTGTGGTGGTTAACTTCATTATCTAATGTGGGTTTTATTTGTTCTTTTAGAACTGTTGTGACTTAGCAAATAATCATTCTTGAGGCATGTTGAAGATTGGCTAGGTTCAGCCCCATTTTTTTTCACATTTATAATGATACCAGAATTAGTAAAGGGCAGTTTGTGATTCATCCAGCTCAATTAGTGAAATAGTGTCAAGCCAAACTGCTTTTAATGATAAAAAAATTTAGAAGCATCAATGACTAGTGTTCAATGATTATCTACACACACACACTGGCTTAGGAAAAACATAGCACATCTCTGGTACAAAATATTACTCAATTTCCAACTCTAAGGATAATCTGTCCCTTCTTTCTTGAGAGATGAGAGCATACAAGTTAATTTTACGTAGAGGATAGCAAATTGTGGTGTGTAGATTCAACGAGAAACCCTCTATCAAAGGACTAAAGTGCAAAGTCATGAAGCAGACCTAATATCCTTCTCTGACCTCCACATGCACAAACATGCATATCCCATATGCACACACACGAATTTACCACATATACAGTCACAGAAAAAAAATATTTCAGAAGAGTGTTTGTAAAGGCCAAGTGAGTTAACAAATGTATTGCTATTTTTATTCAGTTTCAAACACAATTACAACTTGCATGCAAATAGTATCATATCTAAAATAAGCCTGACCAGCAGTGATTCCCAAACTCTCTGTGCATTTCTGTGTCCTCATTACATTCTGCAAAATGTTCACTTTCTCTCAAGGGCTTAACTTCCATCATTGTAGGTTGAGTCCATAGTTCAACTGCAACAGATCTTGCTAGACTAATTGGTGTCCAGGTCTGTGTTTACCGTCCATAAGCCCTTTTGGGCCCTTGGACTCTGTCTGAAACCTTTTGATTTTAAAGTAAAAGCTTATACTAAAGAATTAATTGTAAGAGTATAGTTCTACCGTTAACACCACCTCTGATTATTCTGGGTGTTTAATTTTGAATCTTAACATTTAGAAACGTTTTCATAATTATTTAGTTAAGTCAATAAAACCACATAATATTTTTAAATTTTTGCAAAGAAATGTAATCCTTGTATATTGTTACTGAAGATTTTGAGAGTATTGCTACCCATAAATTTACGACCTAAAATGAGAAAACATATGGACACAGTTCATCTTCCATTGCAGAAGATGGCTGACCATGAGTGAAGAATGAAGATGTGGTATATGTGCAATGCACCTTCCTCTTGTATTAGAGGAGTATATATAAAAGGCAAAACATAGCCCAGTGGATAAGACCACATAATTAAAAATTAATACACTAGCTTAAAAGTGTAGAATAGATTAAGTTAAGAGAAACAATAGAATATCAATAATGATACATTGAAAACAACAAAAGGATTCTTTTAGAGAAAGTAGATGGATTATAGCACACGACTATCCTGGTTAGTTTTCTGTCAGCTTGACACAAGATGGGATCATGTAGGAAAAGTACTCTCATTTGACAAAGTAGATCCATGAAATATTGTCCATAGGCAAGTCTGCAGTGCACTTTTTTGACTAGTCACTGATCTGGGAAAGTCCAGCTCACTAAGGGCAGGTGGTCCAGGGGTGCATAAGAAAGCAAAACCAGCAAGTCTCAAGTAATAACATAGTAAACAGTGTTCCTCTACTGTCTGTGCATCAGTTCAGTTCCTACCTGCATGTTCCTCAAATGGCTGAATTCATGCCCTGTGTGCAAGTATAGGCTGTTACATGGAATTGTAAGAGAAAATAAATCCTTACCTCCCCAGGTTGTTTTGTGGAGATGTTTCATGACAGAAACATGATGTTTTGTGACAGAAATAGAAACCCTAGCTTTGTAGGTTTCCTTGTGGGGCTCCTGTCCCCTCCATGTTCTTCTATCCCTAACCCCCTTGTTTTCCTTAAGACTCCCTGTGGTCTGGCCAAAGTTTCACCCTGAGTCTCAGCATCTGCTTCAATCCTCTGGTGGGTGGAGTCTTTCAGAGGACCCTCTACAGTAGGTTTGGGAGCTGTTTCATCTCTTCTATCACTTCTGTTGTCTCTCCTGTTTGCCATTCAGAATGATATTTAAGCATTCTCCCTAGAGCTCCTTGCTGTTTAGCTTCTTTAGGTCTGTAGATTTTAGATTTTAATATGTTTATCCTATATTATAAGGATAATATCCACTTTTAAGTGAGTGTATACCATGGCTGTCTTTTTTGTTTCTGGGTTACCTCACTCAGGATAATCTTTTCTAGTTCCATCCAATTGTCTGCAAATTTCTTGATTTCCTTGTTTTTAATACCTGAGTCATATTCCATTCTAAAAATATGACACAATTTCTGTATCTATTACTCTGTTGAGGGATATCTAGGTTGTTTCCAGATTCTGGCTATTACAAATAAAGCTGCTATGAACAGAGTTGAGCAAATGTCCTCATTTAAACCTAGCCCAAGAAGTCCTACAGAGACTAGACCTAGAGAAAACCTAGACCCCTTGATCAGATGGGTCCCTGAGTAAGGGGAACAGGAGCTGCCTCTGTCATGAACTCCTGATCACTTCAAGTGATCAAGACTGCATCCCCAGGGGCAAGAGATCAAGAGTTCATGACAGGATCCAGGCAGTCCTGATGAGACTTGATAGGGTCTGACAAGATGACAGAGGAGGAGAACTCCCCTTTTCAGTGGGGAAAGAGAAGGGGAGAAAGAAGGGTGGGTAGGACTGGGAGGAGTTAAGGGAAGGGACATCAATCAGGATATATAATGAATAAATTGTGAAAAAAATTAAAAAACACTTAAAAAATGAAATAGAAATGCTAACTCAGACACCCAAGGAAACTCTAAGACACCCAAGAAAAACTTTGACAATGTTAGATCAGATGTTAATAGTTATTTTATTTCTTCTTTCTTGTAACTCTGATCAAGATTTTAAGTAAAGTTATTTACAAGGAACATAATATCATTTTTTTTCTCTGAGATTCTGTTTTGTTCTACTCAGTTGTCTCTCTCTTCTGAACTGCATTTTGGACTTGATCATATCTATGTCATAGCCAGACTTGACTTGGTAAACACCAAATAGCTTCAGCAGATAAGCTCTTGCCCATGACATGAATCAGATGTGCTAGATATGTATGAATCAAATGTGGCCCTTTCATGAGTTCCTTGATTGTTTCTCCCATCAAATCCAGTGTGTCATCAATTTTTTAAGGATACATTTTAAAATACAGCAAGATATAAATTTGTCAAGTAAAAGACAGCAATGATATTATACAGAATTTTTGTGAAATCTTCATGCACTTTACCTTATTAACAATGTGTTACTAACACTTTGAAGTGCTAAAATTGATGAGCCAAATTTTGATGCATAACTATGTAAAGTATAGAAATTTTTACACTCTGACCTTTTTACTATTGTGGTTATATCTACAATATTACCTTGTCATGAATCTTCGGTTCCTCTTGGATATAACTTTTCATCCAGAATTTTCTTACTTTTTATTACATAGAAGTAGTGGCAGTATCAAGCACATGTTTAAAAATATTCTCCTCAATTGGCATTTTCATCTGATTTTCTTATGATTGAACTAGGTTAACTGTCATTGGAGAATAGCCACATCATTGGAGAATAGCCACAAACCATAGGATCATTTACATGATATAATATTGTATTGCTGGCATATATCACCATACAATGAACATGATTTATATTTATTAATTTCTAATAACTGCCTTCTGAAGTGGTTTCTATCAGATTTCTCTAACAATAACTTCTGTCATCCTTATATTTGAAAGGAACCTGTTTTATAGGGTGGTAGCATAGTAGTTAAGAATTATATTTCCATATTTTTAAACTTATTCTCATAACTTGTCAGTGATATTGCTCAGCTGTGTTCCATTAGTAAAATTTAAGGTATGCTCTCATGACACCCATAAATGAATGTTCTAACTACTTGCTCATACTTAGCAAAACTGGAGACAGCCACAACATGTTTGGACAAGCTTTAAAGCTGCAGCATATCTCTACCTATAGTATTAATATTCTGTGATAAAAGAAAACAAATAACTGAATGAAGAAAAGCTAGTTGGTGAATCAATCTTAAGTGCATATTGTTAAGTGGAAGAAGCCAATCTTGCAAGGATCTATACTCAATGATTTTCTCTGCATGACATTCTAGAAACGGAATAAGGTCCAATTACATAGACACAGTACTAGAAAATAGACAAGCTTCATAGATCTTCATAGTACAAACAATTAACCTTAATATGATTGATAACAGGGATCAGACCTAAGAATTTGCACCTACTTTACCATTTAGCAGAATGCATAGCCATCCAAACACACTTTTCTTCTCTAAGAATTATTTAAATGTTCAGAAGCATAGAATGCAGTGCATGAAAATAAATAACTGTACAAAGAAAACTCACTAAATTCTGAGAATAAGTAAAGTTTTTAAGATTAAAAATGTAAGATTTTTAAAATTATATTAGCACTTTGTTATAGTCACTAAAGTTGTTCCTATGAGTGCACTTGCGTGATAGCTCTCCACATTTACAGAAAAATTTAATAATTAACTTCATGGATGAAGGATGTTGGAAGCTATGTCCCTAAATTTGGAATACTAGTGTATTGTAAGGATAAGAGAATGGGTAGCAAAGCCTTTATGACAATAGGTGAGAATGGGGTTTGCTAGTATTCAGTTATACTTTTAATGTGGATTAAAGTCATTGTATATAGATACAATCATAAATGTGCTTGCACATCTGTATAAAATCACACACATATTTAGCTAATGCCAATGGCATTTATTCATTAGTTGGCAGGGACTAGAAGCAATGACCACTCAGTTGCAACCAGCTCACCAACTATGCTAGATCAGGATTTCCAACACTGTTCTCTAACTAAGGAACTGGAGTCCATAGACTGAAGGAAGATTCTGAGCCAGAAAATACAGAGAGGTCAGAACATCTTATAGAAATTAAAATTAAAGAAAGTGATAATGGCAAACATTTTTCCCTTTTTGTTTACTTACATGTTTTGTGTTTGATTTGGTAAGAAAAAACTAAGTGTTTAAATAATTACAGCAACTGTGAATGTAGAGCTGATACAAAGATATAAGGATAAAGACTTCATCTTTCACCTTTTTAAAATATAAAGAACAGAAAGGCACACAGAAAATCACAGTAGCTATTGTTAACCTCAAGTTCCCATGGTACTATTACTGAAATCATAATTCTTACTTTCTCAAAACTCAAATATATTATAAAATATTTTTAATATTTTTTTTCCTCAAGACAAGGTTTCTCTGTTAGTCTTGGCTATCCTGGACTTGCTTTGTAGAGCAGGCTGGCCTCAATGTCACAGAGATCCTCTTGCCTCTCCCTCCCTGAGTGCTGGCATTACAGGCGTGTGCCACCAAGCCTGGCTCCTTTTCTTCTCTTTTGTTGATCTTGCTGCTGTTCTCATCTATTCTACAAAAGCATTACTAAATGTTTGCACATGTTGACATTTACCTATTATTTCATAACAATAAAACCTCACTCCTAGGAGGAAATAGAAATGAAGAAGGGTGATAGAAAGAGTGATGAAAGAAGAGAGAAAGAGAGTCTAATATGGCTGTAAGTTTGAAGGAGAAAGATTAGCTTTGTAAAAAGCTGGAAACTAGACTGGAAAAAACAACCACAACAAAAACCTAAAGATTGTTCACCTGACTGAAGGTTTATATTGGCTCCTGCAGTTAGGGAATCTATATAGATAATGAATTATTATATTTCTTGGAGACTAGATAAGTGACTTTAAGAAACATAAACAACAGGTACTGTAATATGTTGAACATCTTGGCCTTTAATTTGGTGGAAATTACTTTACAGTTTAAAGTGTAAGAGTCATTGCTCCTTACTCATGAAATATAAGCCAGAGATTACATATTCATTATCATCTTTCATATCCATTTGTGATCATTTCAATTAACCCACAAAGCAAGAATGAGTAGTCAAGAATTTTAAAATTTCTTTTACTTTTGATATTTAAAAATATTAGATCATGCCATCCTTCTCATTCCTCCTTCAAAACCTTCCCAGATACCTCCTCTATTTTTAAGATTCACGTATTCACGGTAACCACTTTATTAATTGTAACTATATATTTATATATACATGTATAAATATGTTCACCTATACACATATGTAGTAAATACATAAGTATGATGTGCCCACTCAGTCTGCCTAGTGGTATTTGTATGTTTATTTTCAGGGATGATCATTTAGTATTTGATAACCAGTTGATGTACTCTTGTTTTTGAGGACTTCTTCACTCCTAGCATCCCTTGCTTGCCTGTAGCTCTTTATGTAGGGTTAATGCCCATGGTTTCCCCCTCATCTACTTTAGCATGTTGACTGTTGTTGGGATACATTGGCACACTCAGTAAACCACACAGTGTTGTATAACTTGTTTTTACCTACTATGTAATCAAAATAGTCTATCATTTACTGTTTATTCATTTGGATCTATGTTTACTTATTTATACTTTATTGATCCTATAGAGCTTATTCAATGAACTACTTTACTCTTCATCACTTTCTTCAGTTTTATCTACCTTTAGTTTTCAATTTCAATATCCAGATTGTACAGCCTCACCAAAATATTCACTTATGTAGATGCCTCCTAATATTTTTTTTTTACAGATGAGATTCTTGTACTATTTCCTCTTCTACAAATGTGGTTACAAAAAAATAAAATGCACCAAAAAACCTAGAGAAGTTTATTACTATTATGTGTTTATGCAGTTATTCTTTATTGTTATTTCTAAGATGTTTAAATATTAAATTTTGATCTCTGCTTTTCTCTATTTGAAATTCTAGTATCTTTGGGAAATCTTTGAATTCATGACATTTTTTTTTCTAATCCAGTTGATAAGCAAAAATTTATCAGATATGTTTAAGGGGAAAAAGAGTTATACTCTAATATGACCTGAAATATCTCTATTAACATGCTTATGTATCTTTTAAGTATGGATATTTCAGCTTCAATAAAATAGTAGTTAGTTTTGGGGAAATATTCAAAGAAAGGATTATTTTCATTAAAAGTACTCTATTAGATGGCTTATTTCTGATGAGTGAAAAGTGACACATACAAATTATCTTCATAGTTAAATCAAGCATTACATTTTCTTTTCCAGAAGTTAAAAAAGGAAACAACTATTATTATTCATTTACTTAACACAAGAATTATAATTACTAGCACATATTTATATATTTGAATGTATAATCTGAGAATGTTTACACATATACACCATGAAATATGATCATGCCTACCACATTTCCCCTGCATCTACATCTGGATACCCACAAATTTATCCTCTCTTTCTCTTTCACTCCATAATCTACTAATTTTTTTTTAAGTTACTGAATTGATATGGGCCCATCCCCTGAAATAATGGGAA
Organism: Pachyuromys duprasi; assembly: GCA_028658305.1. Classification (NCBI taxonomy): domain Eukaryota; kingdom Metazoa; phylum Chordata; class Mammalia; order Rodentia; family Muridae; genus Pachyuromys; species Pachyuromys duprasi. Next base: position 92,111,089 of record CM053753.1, on the reverse strand, counting down.
ATCTACCAGTGGCCAAATGATGAATGCCTGAAAAGGAATGATTGTCCCTATTCTAGTAGCTATGACCCAGGGATAGTCCCTCACTAAGGGGTGGAAGATTTTGAGTTCTCCCTTATTCATAAAGGCAGGCTTGATTTTGTGCAGGTCCTGTGAAGGCAGCAGTTTTGGTGGGGGTTGTGCAATAACCAGGGTAAGCCTACATGTTTGCTCAGGAGTAGAGTAGCAGTTTATATTTACTCTTATACATTTATTTACTATTGGCCAGCCTTTGTTCATAATAAGAAAATGTATAACAAAAGAGACAAAGAGAGGTAATACTAGACAGCAATGTAAGTTACAGAAGAATATAAGGAAAATTATCACTAACAATTTTTCTGTACTTTTGACACACATGCATGTAAGTGGTTTGTATCTCTTGGTATATGTAAGAAGTTTAAAAACATGTTGTTTGAAAAACATGAAACACCTGTTTGTTCTGTTTATTTTTTTCTCAGTGGGAGTGAAATAGAGGTTCAACATTTACATTCCATCTAGATCACAAAGGGAAGGACGTTTCCAAAGCAAAATCCCATCAGAGAATATAAATTGCTTCAAAGTCTTCAGAGTTCAAATATAATAACCATTTACAAGAGCAATGTAGGGAATATCAGCTGCCACTGAGATTACACTCACTTGAGGAGGACATCAAAGGAAACCACAGTTCTTACCCCTTCATGATTTATGGGCTTAGCTAAAATACTTGTCATTAATTCCTTAGCACAAGAAGATGAGTAAAGAAGCATGCAACTTCATGCCCACACTGAGATTCCTAGGAAAACACAATGAACTCTTTTTTATTTCTGATTATTTTAATGGCATTATAATAGTAAATGGGTCCAAATGTTAATTCGTGCTTTGCATATTGAGGGACAAATTATACCACAAAGACTACTTATTTTATCAATTAAAAAAGCTTTCAATTATTGCTATAAACATACTTAGAAAAGGTATTCATGTAATACAATTCTATCGGCAATTTTCATCAAAACAAAGGAGCTAATTATACCTAAGTAAAGAAAGTATTAGCAATTTTAGGATGCATATAAAGTCTGTTTTACATATATTTATTCGGGGAGATGCATTTTGTACTGCGTCTGTGTTGTGGTCAGAAGGACACTTTTTGAAGTACTTGTTCTGTCTTGTGGGTCCCAGGGATTGAACTCAGGTCATAGGTCTTAGCAGCAGGCAGAATCATTATCCACTTGCTGAGCTATCTTGCAGACCCCAACAAAATATTCCAAAATCCTTAGCACCAGATAGCTAATATTGGAGTTTATTGAGGAACTCTGCCACCTCCACTCCCCCACACCAGATAACCAGCACTTTGAAAAACTGAAACAAGTGGATCCTGATTAGCAGACAAAAGAATAGGACCTGTGCTGTCTCTCTAGCACAGTGATTCTAAACCTGAGGCCCACCATCTCTTTTGGGGGTCACATATTAGATATCTAATAAGTGTCTAATAATTCAGATGCTTAAATTATGATTCATAACAAATAAAAACTACTTTTATGATGTAGCAACAAAATTCTTTTCTTTTGGGGGATCACTATATTCAATGGTTGTAACATTTGGGCAGTTTATATCTGCTGGTGCTAGATGAAAACATAATGTTTTAATTCACTTTGAATATCTAAAGATCTCAGTTTAGCTGAAGGTTTTCTGGTAAAGATCAGGGACATGTCATTGTCCTCTCCCAAAAGAGCGAATGCAAATAAACCCGTGAAGAATCTCAACAATGCTATGCTCTCAGGGAAAGCTGCCTGCTTCAGAGACTTCAGAAGTAGTACAAAAAACACCTAAAATATAGATCAACTCAATGGTCTCTCTGGTCATTGTGAATTCTTACTCCTAGACAATACACATTTCTTTGCAGTGGTCACTTTGTATGCTGTTTATTCTCTCTATTTCAGAGTATATCAACCAAGTTTGTACCCACCATTCTTCTACACCCAAACACTGTATGGCTCATTTCAATTTTTTCAAAGGAGATAACAAAAATTCAGTCAAAAAGAAATCCAAGAGAGGTTCTAGTTACAGTGGAATTACTCTACAAAATAAAAGACTTAATCTTTGTTTCCTTCCTATGACACGTAAAATCAGAAGTACTAGGAAATCTTCCATTTTGTTTAATTTTTGAAAATATCTATCTGAAACTGTTAAATGAAGAGACTGTATAAATGATCTTAAATATTCAGGTATATGAAATTATAATATTTTCCTTTTGTTCAAGTCTTTGGTAATTTACCTCTGCCAAACTCTACGTAAATTGTAAACAGGCGTTAGATAACCAAAGGAATCTATATAATTAGGTGTGTTTCATGTTCTGGAATGATTTTAGCATTTGAAATTGATCAATGTCTTATTTACTATTATTTAGTCACCAGATACCTACTAAGGATCATGGAAAATGTTGCATTGGTAAGCAGGACGTGATATTACAACCTATGATATGACACCGTCCTAAGTCCCTGAATTAAAGATAGCATAGATCTTACAAGCAAGGTTTCTCTGGTATTTTCCTGCCCTGCACAATCATTTCTTTCCAGTCTTTATCCTTTCATGTGAAACACAGAAAGCAAAATTCTCTTCTTTAAGATAGATCACAGAAACTAAAACTCCTTTTTGAAAAAGCCAACCTCAAAGAAGAAAGGTCACCTCTCTTCTTTTTCCCTTGGAGACTCACTCCAGAGGGTCTTCAATGAGAGGAACACAGACTACACAGAGATACCATGAAAAATTTTGAGAGGCTTTGTGGGATTTTCCACTCCTCACCTCAATGTTATTAGGTCATGACCTTTTATGCAATTATGTTTTTTCAGTGGCTAATCATATTTTATCAATACTAAGCATAAAAATATAAATCATCCTTTCCCTAACTATGTTGCTCTTCATTTCTGAATTCTAGAATAACACAAGAATGTGGCTATGTGAATTTGTTATCCTTTTCTCTCATTAACCCATCTTTATTTATAGAATTGTCAGTTGTGACCTACGAAAGCTAAGGGAAAAAGTGCATCTTTCTTTTCTTGCAGTAGTAACATGAAGAAGAAGAATAAGGGCAATATCTTACAAAGGTTAAACTGGGCACACATGTACTCAAATTATGTATGTCAATTACAGAGAAAACCCTGTATTCCCTCCTGACTAGTAAAGTGGGTACTGGTTAATTTGCCTGCTCTAGTCATGTAGCCAAAATGATTCAGCTTTGCATTTTCCTTGTGCAAACTGTGTCTCTGCTGTGTTCAGCTCCACAAAGAGCTAACTTATTCATATGATTTCACATTGATTTTCAATTCCTGAGATACTCACCATAGAATTGTACATGTATACAGATGCAAGCACTCTATAAAATCTATTGTGTATATATATATATATATATGCTTTTTATAAAACTATAACATACTATAATAGCATATTCATATGCATTATTATTAAAGTTTATATTATTATTACAAATGGTTTCAATAATATTTTAGCTATGTTATCTTCAACCATTGTTATTTAGTAGTATGCCTTTTTCTTCTTTGAAAATTTTATGATTATATATAGGTATCATGATCATATCTATCTCCTACTCAACATATCCATTTCATCCTTCAACTCACAGAATACATATATTTCCAAATTACATGTTTCCTTTATTTATTTTAACCTACTGATCCAGAATAGTGGTTCTAATATGTAAATGGTTGTAGGACTATCCACTTGGACATTGTGCTTCCTGCAAAGAAAAATTAATCTCCATCCACCAGCATGCATCTGCTACAAATAACTCTTGCAGCTATGTGTGGGCCTTAGTAAGCCCCTCTGAGTCATGCTAGAATTTGTAACGATTTGACCTTACCAAGATCTTGTGTAGGTAACCACAGTTACTATGGGATAGTTCATACAACAGCCATTGCACAACTCCTGTCCCTATCTTCAAATACTTTCTTTCTGACACATTACCCTTTATGTTCAACGAACTTTAGGGGTGTAGATGGGCATTCATGAGAATGCTCTTCCCATGACTGAGCACTCACAGTTGCTAAGTCCCAGGACATGGAACAATTATAAGTTTCTATAGTAACCACTATTTCATTGCAATGAAGGGTTAAAACCAGTATAAAATCTATGGATATAAACAAGAGGAAGACAGTTTGACAACATCGCCAGTAGATCTTCTCCCTCTTAAGGGTTCTCCCTAGGGCCCATTATCTTCTTGGTCAAGTGATTTTGTTCAAGTTTTTAGTACTAGATTTGAAAATTTTCTGAGAATCACACCTCAAATCCAATCAAGAGAGTCATCATTTACCCCATAAACAGTCATTCCACTATTGTACCTATGGTAACTAGAAAGTTATCGGCAGGATGGTGTTGTAGCATTCAAGGCCCAGTGCTGGCAAAACCTTAGGTCTCTTTTCCCCTCCAGTGGTTCGCAGGGGACCTGCTAACACCATGAAAGCTAGCCAAAAAAGGAGTTCCCTGATCCACTGGAGATTGATTGGTCTAAGTCCAGCAACCAAAGCATTTGGTGTCTTTAGCAGCATGGCCAATTTTGGGCTACTGCAGGCCAACCAACATTAATGGTAATAGTCTGTATTATTCTGAATATTTCTTGTTTCTCCCCAGCCAGTAAGGAGGTATTATATGTCTGACACTGAGACGTTTTTAATTAAAACAGAAGTATTCTAGGACCAACATTGTTCAACAATACAGAATACCCTTATTCATACTCTTTTTAAAAATCATACTGGACCATGTGTGGATGTGGCCTGGAACCCCTGCTCAGATGGGGCCCATGATAGCTCGTTGTCGGACTGAAGACCCTAGTGAGGGAAACAGGGACTGTTTCAGTCATGATCTTGATGGCTGACTCTTTGACCCTCCCCCATACTTGCCGGGGAGTGACAGACTGGCTAGATCCCAGGGGAGGACATTGCAGCCAGCCCTGAGGAGACAGGATGAGCTGGGGTTGGAT
>CM053753.1:92093005-92105987 GCA_028658305.1 Pachyuromys duprasi | reverse complement strand
TATTTCCTTACATCAATCTGCCCACAGTTCTTTTTTCACTTCCTGCTTAATCTTTAGATATTTTTAACTCAAGACTGAAAGAAATGAAGAAAGGAAGGGATATGAGCAGAAGCAGTGAGGACAAAAATATACAGTGTACATCTCAGTTAGTAGCACATAACATAGGAATACCTTTGTTGTGGTAATGGTTTTGCTATTAATGTTTTTAACATTTATTTAATTACTTGTATATGAGGGTGTTTAAACATGCAGAAAAATGAGGGCATGTGCGCACATGCTCAAACATATGTGGCAGTCAGAAGACAAATGAAATTATTTGGTTATCTCCCTTATTTTGTGGTTTCTTGAGATGGAATTCTGGACCCCAGCTTGGTATGAAGGACCTTCATCTGCTGAACTACCTTATTGTGGTCAAATTAATGTTTTCATTTTTCAGAAGAAAGTAGTTCACAGTTACTTATAATTTTTATGTTTTTTTACATTAAATAATAAGTTTAAATATTTTGTAATTTTAAATATATAGAGAATCAAAAAGGAGTCTTTAAAATCTGTTTCAGTGATTTTTATTCTTTTTGTAAGTGCTGTGTCAGCTGTGCAGGGGAAATCTGTCTTTCCTACTAATTCCACTTTCTTTGTAATTTAAAATCTAACAGAGATTCCATCCTGGTCTCCTCCTTTCAGTTAACATACTCGTGGGCAGGAACTCAGTAGAAAAACTCCCATCATCTTGTCCTTTACATTTGTCTGACAGTTCCCATTAGCCATTATACAGCCTTAGTTTATCAGCATTTCGTATCAGAGACCTCCTTTATCAAGGACTGAACCAGCATCAAAACCCGGATCTGTTTCTCCTGTGCAAGAGTCACTGTCTTCACTAATGATATTTTGAATACCGTTCACATTAACAATATTGCTATTCTATAACTATTTCAACTACCTTCAAGTTCAGAGCAAAGAACTCAATTTGTTTATTTGAACCTCTATAGGACAGTGACTCAGACATGACTCTGTAAACTGATTTCCTAAATTCTAAGCTTTGAACTTTTAATCTTTCAAATAATATTAATTAATAATTAATTAATTAATGACCCGAAGGAAATCACTTTAATTGATTTATATGTAAGATGAGAGCATTATAATATTCATCATAAAATTTTTATTAATAAATTATACAAAGCAAATAAGTTGTAATAAATAAACCTATAAATAAAGTTAAACAGAAAAATAAATTATATAATCTTGTTTCAATCTAGCCTACAGGATGACATCACACAAACAAGGCTTTGTAGATGTATTTGTTGTGAGGTTTGTTAAGTCTCATTAAGTTCTGACAAATGGCCAGGTACTAAGGGAAAAGCAATGTTTTAGAACACTTTGTTTCTTCTGGAGGAGAATGCAGTTGTTCTGTTGGTCCAGTGTTTTTCTGCACAAAATTCTTACTTTGAGACCCAACACCACACAAGCCTGGCATGGTAGTACACATGTAATCCAGTACTAGAAAAATGGAGGCTGGAGTAGTTTAAACTCATCTTCTGCTAAATAGTGCATAGTGAGTTTTCAGGCCAGTCTTGGATAAATAAGACCTTCATTCAAATAAATAAAACATAAGTTAAGGAACTATATGGTTCCTCTCCATTTATATTCGTGTATTTTACCTAAATATGTATGTATATTTCTGATCCATTTTTCCATTGACATTTCATATATGTATATATATATGTATATATATATATGAAATATATATATATATATATTTCTCAGGAAAGTGAAGGAATTACTACCTAAATACAAAAAGATTTGTAACACAATTAATTAGTTAATACATAATATTTCTCTAATGAGGCTATGTAAACAATATTTTTCAAGAACATTCAACCCAGCATAAAATAAATGTGTGGTTTTATGTTCCTTAGTAAAATCCTTATTAACTTTAGGTTTTCTGATGGCAGAGGTGAAGTCATAGTTTTATATCTTAGACTAAAAAACTAGTACAGTGATAAAGTACTTAAGATTCAGGAATGCTGAGATGAAAACTGTTTTTTTCAGACAACTTTGTAAGATCTTCATCTCCTGCCTTTTGTTTCATCTGTGATGAATACATTTCTATCTATCCTAAAATTCTTTCATGACATTACATATGATATTTTGGAAGCGTGTGTGTGTGTGTATGTGTGTGTGTATGTGTGTGTGTGTGTTGGAAAAATTTGGATAAATATCTTCTCGAGCTCATTTGTAAGAGCTTAGTTGTGAGCACAGTGGTGTTTGAAAATACTATAAACATTTCAAGAGGTACTTAGATTATTGGCGGTATTCCCAAAAATGAGTCTGTAGAATTTCACCAGAGCCTTCTACTTCCCCTCCACCTTCCTCACTCAAGACAACTTGACATTTGACCTTAATGCATGCTCTAGTCAAAATGTGTTATCCTCAGTGGAGGTTCAACCCGATATGGGATATGGTCACTCTACCAAGATTTCATTTCCAAATTCCAAATTGCATGCTTGATAAATTGTTTTTCTATATAATTTAACTGTATCAATTCATGGTAAATACAAGACTGACTAATACACACCATGCCAACACTAGCACACACACACACACACACACACACACACACAAAAACCCCCAAACACTACAATATATGCTAAGACAATGGTAGAGAAACATCCAAGTATTTTAAAGCATAATCAAACAGAAATTTAATGCTGATGGTTTTATAAGTAGAATTCTCATAGCATTTCAACTCATAGTGCATTATTTACAAAGATTAAGTAAAAGTGAGTTATTTATATGGATAATGCCTCACTTACCTAATCTTTGTAAATATATCAGTTATTGCTAAGGGACATGTTGTAATTGAATTGGACTTAGCTCTTTATATTTAACTTATCCTTCCATGGTGAGGTCCAGGGAAGATTATGCATATTTGTATCTTCTGTGCTTCTTGGAAGAGAGCTGCGTTAATGAGATCATTATGAAGTTCACATACTTATGAGTTGGAAGCACAATATGAATTTTCTCATGGCTTTTTTGTTACTTGTTATAGTGATAGAAATATGGTCCTGAAATGGATGTACTGTCAGTGAATATTACAATGACTCTGTCACTTCCAAGACATTATGACAGGGATGGTATTTAATCATTTAGTTAAAAGTGGGAACGATGAAAACCTTCCTCTTTCACCTTGACAATGAAAGCATGATTAAAAACTGATTATATAACAAGGACCACAGAATCAATCATTTCTTAGTATACTCTTTCATGAAGAATGAAATTATCATTTAAAACAGCCTAGTGATTGAAGATAGGGAACAGATCAGGAGCTTTCAGTAGATGTCCTCTGAAAAACTCTACCCGGCAGAGGACCAAAGCAGATGCTAAGACTCAAAGCCAAACTTTGGGCAGAGTGGAGGGAGTCTTATGGAAGATAAGGGGGATAGAAGGACCTGGAAGAGACAGGAGCTTCACAAGAACAACAGAGCCAAAAAATCTGGGCCCAGGAGGTCCTGCAGATACTGGTGTGTCAACCAAGGACCATGCATGGAGAGGAAAAAGGCCCCCTGCTCAGATATAGCCAATAGGCAGTTCAGTCTTCATGTAGGTCTAGAAGGGGGCTAGGGGCTGCCTCTGACATGAATTACATTGCCTGATCTTTGATCACTTCCCCTAAGCCAGATGGCCATTCCAGGTCACAGAGGACGAGGATGCTGGGATAGTCCTGATGAAACTTGAGAGTCTGTGATCAGTTGGTAAGGGAGGAGGGCTCCCCATTTCTGAGGACTTTCTGGCAGGGATGGGGAGGAGAGGGAAGGAGGGTAGGACCAGGAGGAGACAAGGGAGGGGACTATGATCAGGATGTAAAATGAAAAACGTTAACTTAAAAAAAAATTAAGAAAAACCAGCCTAGTGGTTATTGATGAAAAGGAAAGACAGGGAAAGCAGGATTTGCATAAGTTAGCCTCATGTGTTGACCTTTGGCATCAGACCAAATGCGACATATTCAGAATTGCTCAATACTGAGAAAAACACTTGTCTGGTAGGAAAATATCTACCTGCCTTGTGGTGAAACAAATAACATCAGATTTCAGCAGTGTAGGTAGCTTGCCTGTTTCTTGTGTACAAAACATATCATTTCAGGTGTTATATCTTGAGATGTTCCTCAAAATGCACTTCAAAATGGTGACATCAACTGTGTGACTGTGCCTGTTACCTCTACCAGTTTAGGGCTTTGCAGAGGTACGGAGGTCATGAGCCTACAGAGGCTTCTGTGGTTAGGAATGGATTTATCTGTAATTTATTTAGAAATAGCTATTTATATACAAATAGCTAGGAGTAGTCACTTCCTAATTTCATTAAATGGAAAAAAAAGAATTAAGGTTCCCTGAAATCCTTATGAGACATTCTGGATATAAATCCAAATAAAGTGAAAGCACTTTTGACCTTGTTGTTCAATGATGATTAGATCTGAAAATATAATTTGTCGTTTATTACGTGGACTTTCAAGTAACATTAGAAAATATAACTCTCATCATCACACCATTGCAGTCTCATATTCTCATGAAAACATGCCTTCTTTTTCTCAACTTTTTTAAAGTAAATAAAAGTAATATTAAGACTTTAAGATATGGTTCCCCACCCCCTTACCATTCACCAACTGTAGCAGTTGGGGGAACCAGTTCTGACATCATGAGAGCATGTGAGCTGGCTCTGTTTTTTATTGGTATTAGCACTAGGGAGAGTAGGTCCTGCCTCTTAAAGGCATCTTGGTAGAGCTGGCCCTTGTGGAAGGGATGTAGGTGAGCCAGGCCCATGGGGAGAGTGCAGAAGAACTGGCCTGGCCTTTGTCATGAGATGGCATGCATGGAGCGTGTGGGGGGTGGGGGGAGATGCCTGCCCCTTTGTTATGTGAAGTAGTTTACCCTAGGGTCATAAGAGCAAGAAAGCTCCTTCTACATCCTCACTGTTTGTACCACTCAGGAGAGCAAGCCCTGCCCTCAACCTGGCAATACAGTGGGCTGGCCCTAAGAAAGAAGTCACAAGTGAGCCAGCCCCACATTTGCCAGAGCAGGAATGCTGTGCCTACCCCTCATAAGTTACAGCTTGGAAGAGTAGGTCCTGCACCCTGATTGGGCAGCACTGTAGAGCTGGCTCAGAAGGCATGAGCATGCATAAGTCTGCCCTGAGGGCATGAGAGCAAGAGAGCTGACTCTGCTTTCTGCTGGTGGAGGCATTGGAGGACCTAGCTAGAACAATGTTGGAGAGCATGCCCTCGAGGTGCCCATAAAGGAGAGGTGGTAACCTGACCAGTAGCTGAGCTCAGCAAACACTCTAGTCAAGGCAGTGAAATTCTTGTCTTCAAAGGAAAAATTAATTTTAAAAAGCTAGATTTAGGATTTAAAAATATGGTTCCATTAAGATATATATTTAATAATTAAATTCAAATTTCAAAGTCAATCTATAGCAATAATTTTCACATCTATCAAATAGTATGCATCTTAAAGTAAATATAGTAATCTGTTACCATATTTTGTTGGCTCCAAAAGATGTGTGGTTATACAGGTAAGTAAACGTCTTAGTGCTTAAAAAAATAGATGATGAAAATTGTCACTTAAAAATTCTTCAAATACAAATTACAGACTGAATTTCAGACCGTTTGTGTTAGGTCACAACTGCTGTTCAAGTAACTTCATATTGATTCGTTGTACCTTAAACACTGCATTGATTGAGAACAGTATTTAATGAAGGAAGTTCCTATCTCTATTTTATGATTCATAAAGTAATTTGGTGTGTGCATTTAGAAAAAATGTTTCTTTCTGCCTATCTAGTAATAAATCATTAAAGTTTTATCAGATCCATTATCAAAAGAAGCCCAGAATACATAACTGTAAAATATTAAATTAATTGAAAGTAGTTGTATGATTCATATATTTTCAGTGTTCACAAAATGTCTCTTCATTTCTCATCTCTGTTGCTCTATAGTTTCCCATTATTTCCAAAAAAGATATGATTTCATAGACACTATTTAGGCATGTTTGCACATGTATTTTTCTGGCTTATATCTGTTATTTTTTCATTTCATTATGTGACTGTCATAATTAAACTCATTTCTTTTCACTACATTCTGAAATTTTGTATACTTCAGTCAATGTTTTCTTTTATTCAATATTTCTAGTTAATTTTCTGTGTGAATATATTTTGCAAGATTGATGTGGTTGAACTAAACAGCTGACAACTGAATATCAAAATGATAAAAAACATTCTCCAAAGCAGAGTTACCACTTAACTATGCATATCTGTCTTTGCCAGTTTTAGGAACTATGGAGAAGGCTTTTATGATCTTTGAAATGCAATTGAATACAGCAGATGAGGCTCCTTGAGACAGGACACAGCTCATGCTTTTGTTTATTTAAAAAAATAAAGAAAAGAAGCCCCAGAGGCCCAAAGTACATCAAAAATACAATTTACTTAGAGCGAACTCTCAAGGAACAGACACCATATTTACAAATATCACATACTAAGATGTTAACCTGGGAGATTAGATCCAAGTTAGAAGTATAAGATAAAATAGGGTTGTCTTTGAAAATTTGAAACTTTATGGGGAAAGACATTAAAAACGTAGGTGAAGAGCTGCAATAGAAACATTCAAAAATGTTTTTTTTTCATTTCATTTTATTTTATTTTGTATTAATTATTATTTTTAATATTAATCAGAGGTTATTTACTTTGTATCCCAGCTGTAGCCCCTTCCTCATTCCCTTCCAATCCCACCCTTCCTCCCTCAACTCCTCTCTGTCCCTTTCCAAGTCCACTGCTAGGGGAGGTCCTCCTCCCCTTCCATCTGACCTAGCTTATTAGGTATCTTCAGGACTGGCTGCAATGTCCTCCCCTGTGACCTAGCAAGGCTGTTCCTCTGTCTGGGGGAAGGGAGAGGTAAAGGAGACAGTCCTTGAGTTCAAGTCAAAAATAGTTCCTGTTCCCCTTTCTAGGGTAACCCACTTGGATACTGAGCTACCATGGGCTACATCCGAGCAGGGGTTCTAGGTTATATCCATACATGGTCCTTGGTTGGGGAAACAGTCTCATAGAGGACCCCTGTGTCTTGATATATTTTGTCCTTGTGGACCTCTTGTCCTCTCCCGGTCATACTAACTCCCCCTTCTTTCATATGACACCCTGTACTCTACAGAAGGTTTGGTTGAGTCTCAGCATCTTCTTTGATATGCTGCTAGGTAATGTGCAACTAAAGAAGATAAAAAAGAAAGAGGACCCGGGGTAAGATGACCATTTCTTACTTAGAAAGACAAATGTGATGGACATGGGAAGTAGGAGAAAACAATAAGACAGGAGCCTACTGCACAGGGCCTCTGAAAGACTCTACCTAGCAGCATATAAAAATGATTTTAATAATTGGCAAGTGACATTCTGTCATGGTAGAGGTCTGTTTTATTGTATCAAATTACAAAATTCTTTTTCATTCAGATTTTCTAGAGGTACTGTAAAATTTTACATACTTCATGGACATACAAACCATATTTATATTATTCACAGATCATTTTTAGTCAGTGCCTAGAAACAAAACAGTTAATGAACAATATCCAACCTTGTGGGAGGATAAAGATATTATATATATTATAAACGTCTTAAGACATGTGTCAAATATTTTTAAAAAATAAATATATTGTAAAATAGTTTAAATAAAATAACAAAATGTAGAGTGAACTACAATATTGAGTCTATTAATTCAACAAACCTAAAATAAAGCCTTGAAGGCTTGGTAGAAACTTCAATTTGTAGAATGCTTGCCCACCATGCAAAAGGTACTGTGCTTGATTTTGGCCATCTCTTAAACAAGCATGATTCATCATACCCTTAATGCTAGTCCTTAAGAGGTAGAAGTAAGAGGATCAGATGTTCAAGGTAATCCTTGGCTACATAGTGTCTTCAAAATCATCCTGGGTGGGGGTAACTTTCTAAGCTTTCTCCTTCAAAGCAACTCCTAAAACATAGCATATAGCTATTGCCTTTGAATGCCTCTCAGAATTTGAAGGTAACTTCACATAATAAAAGACTCCTCACACTTAGAACAAAGAATTCAGATCATTTGACGTGGACTTACTCCAGAAGCCTACTTCCTGCTGTTTGGCTTCCATACTACTTGAAAGTAGTGTGCAAACTGCCAAGGGAGAGAGACAATTGATGATTCTTAACAGCTGCAATACCTATGAACATCAACAATGGCCATCACAACTGTAAAGGAGCAATAGCGGAATTCACATGTTGAAAGTAATTGTCTTAGGCAGTGTTCTATTGTTGTGAAAAGACATTATGGCCATGACAACCCTTATAAAGGAAACATTTAATTGAGGATAGCTTACAGTTTCAGAAGTTTAGTCCATTATCATTATGGTAGAATGTGTGGTGGCACACAGGCAGACCCCGTGCTGGCAAACTCACTGAGAAGTCTACATCTGGATAGGGGAGGCATAAGAAAGAGAGTCCATAGGGCCAGCTTAGGCTTCTGACATTCCAAAGTCCACCCCCAGTAACATAGCATCTTTAACAAGGCCATAGCTACTCCAACAATGGCACACATCCTAATCATTTCAAATAGCAGCATTCTTTATGAGCCAATGGGGTCATTTTTATATAAATCAACACAGTAACCAATAGCTGACTAATTGGACTTCAAGTCTACCCCATAGCAGGTAAATTATGCCTTGTATCCAAAACCTAGCCAACTACACAGGAGTAGCAATGCATAGATTTACAAGAGAAACTGCTACTATCATTTGGCTAGACAAGCATAATTTATTAACCACATTCTTAAATCTTATCTTTATACTCCAATGGTAAATGTGTCTTATTCCTCTCATCAAAAGCTTCTCTCAAGTGTGAATGGAGTGGGTATAGCTGGATCTTGAAGTAGCGCTATTTCAAAATATGCTCAACTATACAAAAAAAGGACATTTGTTCAATCATGTTCACAACAGGTCTATTAGTAATAGCCAGAAGCTGGAAACAATGAAGATGTCCCTCAATAGAGGAATGGATATGTGAATCATGGTACATTTAGACAGTGGAATACTACTCAGCTATTAAAAACAAGGAAATCATGATATTTGCAGGAAATGATGGGAACCAGAAAAGATCATCCTGAGTGAGGTAACCCAGAAGCAAAAAGACACACATGGAATATACTCACTCAAAAGTGGATATTAGCCATATAATATAGGTTAAATATAATAAAACTTATACTCCTATAGAAGCTAAACAGCAAGACCCTAGGGGAGATGCTCAATCCTCATTCAGAAGGTCAAATGCAATTGAAATTGGAAGCAGGAGACAGGGAACAGGACAGGAGCCTACAATAGGGGACCTCTGAAAGACTCTACTGATCAAGGCATCACAGCAGAGGCTGAGATGCAGAGTCAGGGAATCATGGGGAAGAAGGGGGCATAAAAAGACCTGGAAGGGACAGGAGCTCCAAAGAGAGGCTAACAGAGCAATAAAAACTGATCCCTGGGGCCCCTGAAAAGAATGATACCCCAACCAAGGATAAAGTGTGGAGAGGACTTAAAACCCAGGCTCAGATGTAGCCCATAGATTCAGTCTCCAAGTGGGGTGCCTAGTAAGCAGAGCAGGGACTTTCTCTGGCATGAACTCAGTGGCAGGCTCTCTGATCACCTCCCCCTGGGAGGTGCTGCCTTGCCAGTCTATAGGGGAAAACAATGCAATCAGTCCTGATGAGACCTGATAGGATAGGGTTAAATAAAAGGGAAGGAGGACCTCCCCTATCAGTGAACTAGGGGAGGGGCATGGAGAGAGAAGAAGGAGGGAAGGTGGTTTTGGGAGGAGGTGAGGGATGGGGCCAAAGCCAGGATACAAAATTGAATAAATTGTAATAAATGATAACAATAACAATAAAAAGAAAATAGTGAATGGCGACCATTAAAAAATCAGTAACTGGACACCTTGCATATGTCAATGAATTTAGGGCAGCTAATGGGTATATTAGTAACACAGCTCCTCCACCTACAGCTCATGAAACATCATGGAAGATGGGAGAGAGTGATTGTGAGAGTCAGAATACCAACTAGTCTATAGTGTGACTGCTTCTCTTAGAATGGGCTGCATGAACAAGACTGGAACCATGGCACTATTCATAGACATGGTAACATGAAAGAGGGATAGTCTCACAGATTCCAACCACTAGAAAAAGCTACAGGTAACTAATGACTGCTGAGTTCTCTGATTTGTTATTCAATACACATTTTTAATTAATTAACTTTTTATTAATTACAGCTTATTCACTTTGTATCCCAGCTGTAGCCCCCTCTCTCAGCTCCTTCAATACCACCCTCACTCCCTTTTCTCCTCCCATGCTCCTTTCCCAGGCCACTGACAGGGGAGGTTCTCCTCCCCTTCCATCTGACCCTAGTCTATCATGTCTTATCATGACTGTCTGCATTGTCTTCTTCTGTGTGTCTGGAACTATTAACTACAAAAATGGACTCAGAGATTTTGTTGTTGTTGTTGTTTCTATGTGTAAGTTGTATATAAAATTAATAATAAAAGACACATCAGTCTGTTAGTGGAAGGAATTGGGAATCTAGAAAGATCATGGGAAGACCTCCTGAGAGGAAAGGGAAGAGGAGTGATGTGCTTCCACTTCTATTAAATATGTAAAAAATAAACAAAAGAAATAGTTTTTATAACCCAGGTATGGTCATCTATGTTAAAGTAGAATCTGTAAAACCCACATTTTAAAAGTTTTGCTTACTGTTTATAAGAACACTTTTTTCTTTTATTTATTTATTTTTATTATTGTTACATTTTATTAACTCTGTATCTCAGCTGCATCCAGCTCCTTCATTCTCTCCCAATCCCACCCTCCCCGCCAAATCTTCTCCCTGCCCCTTTCCAAGTCCACTGACTTTTTAAAGACAATATTAAATATATAACTTTTTACTCAAAAAGCATAAATTTCATGTGTAACTGAAACAAGATTGAGCAATCTTGTCTGTATAGAAAGAATGTAGGGACTGTTGTTGAGAATGTAAAAGTACTGCCTAGAACCTGACTCTAAAATAAAAATAATAATAAAATCTTGATTGTTAAGTAAGTTTCTATCTAGTAAATAGCTGGTATTTTGTGGATGTATCTTCTACATGGTGTTTAAAGGATTCTATCTTACAGCAAATTCTCTGATCCTCTGGCTTTTATAATCTATTCTTCTTCTCTTTCATGATGCTCCCCAAGCCTTAGATAGAATTCATATAGCAGTTGGTACTGTGTGCTCCAGAGTTTACCACTAAATCTATATATCTTGACCAGGATCTCTGTAGTATTTTGTATCTGCTTAAAGAAGATTATATTTTATGGAGCTTCATGGTAGCCTGTGCTTGATAAGGAACGGAAGCTTTAATATTTGCTTGCATAAAAATAGACTTTAATAATAAATAGAAAGCTATATTTACTTAGCAAATATACCAATAAATGGCTCTCCTCTAGGATATGACATTTCTAGCCATAGATAGTTGGTTAGTTTTACAGCACCAGGTAAGAATTCCATCCAACCAATTGGGCCTAATGTTTGATTAGACTGTTGATATGTAATATTAAAAGGAAATTTTATTAGCATGGTGTTGATATAGTGTTCTTGTGGAATGTAGACAATTTACTCTTGTTCATACAAATGCTGATTTCTCTACCCCACTATCTGGTTTCAATCCAGACATTGCATTATGATGCTTATTGTAAACATCACCTGTCTCAAATTCTTGTAAGCATGCCACCATTTGTTCTCTGTAATTGTCAGTTAAAACAACCAGCCAGTGCTGAGCAATGGAGAGAATAGTTTGGGACATCCTGGTCCAGAGGAGAGGAGAAGAAAGCAAGTGGTAAGTGGGAGGAGACAGGGAAGAGAGATTGGCAGGAGAGGACTTGGAACCAAGAGGACCTAAGATATCACAAAAAAGCAAGTATAATGTGAGAAATCTGAATGGGAGGAAACTATGTAGGCTTGGAGGTTTAGGATAGAGTAACTATTGTCCAGTATATTGCTCTAGGTTAATTAAATCATCTTTGTCTCTGTGTGGTGATTTGGGTATACAGCTGGTTTAGGAATAACCACTGTTTAACTAAAAGATAAATAAATAATAAAACTTAATAATCAACAGTAAATGGTGCCAAACATGATTCAGTTCAAAAATATAAATTATATGCATTTCTCTTGGTTTTACCAGATTTTCAAGAATCTCTTAATATACTTACTGACTCTCAATACACAGAAAGAGTTGTTCGGCATGTAGAAACTGCTGATCTAATTCATCATAATTCGTACTTAACTTCACCATTTCTTCAATTACAAGTAACCAGAAATAGAAATAATCCATTGTATAAAACACGTATCAGAGATCATACAGGTTTACCAGGCCCTCTAGCACAAGGCAATGACAAAATTGATCAGCTATTGATAGGAAGTCTGTTAGAGGCCTCAGAATTTCATCCCCTTGTGGGATATAAGTCTATTCATTTTTCTACCCGATCTTGAGTTAATTAGGTAGATGGAATCTATCAAGAAAATTGTCCATTTCATTTAGATTTTCTAATTTTGTGGCATATAGGCTTTCGTAGTAAGACCTAATGATTGTTTGGATTTCCTCAGTGTCTGTAGTTATGTCCCCCTTTTCATTTCTGATTTTGCTGATTTGGATATTTTCTCTTTGTCTTTATATTAGTTTGGCTAAGGGCTTGTTTATTTTGTTGATTTTCTCAAAGAACCAGCTCTTGGTTTCACTGATTCTGTGAATAGTTTATTTGTTTCTAATTGATTGATTTCAGCCCTGAGTTTGATTATTTCCAGCCGTCTGCTCCTCTTTGGTGTACCTGTTTCTTCCTTCCTTCCTTCCTTCCTTTCTTTCTTTCTTTCTTTCTTTCTTTCTTTCTTTCTTTCTTTCTTTCTTTCTTTCTTTCTTTCTTT
>CM053753.1:92072733-92092505 GCA_028658305.1 Pachyuromys duprasi | reverse complement strand
GAAATTTCTCCAGGTAATAACTGGGTGTCCCTAGGGTTTTCCCACTTGATTTTCTCACCGTAGGAGTTCTGCTCACCTGGCACTCACAATGCTGGCGTTTTAGGTCCCAGAGTTCAGTCTCCTGGTCGCTGCGTTGTTTCTGCTCTCCTACTCCTCAGACACAGTGTTCTCTCGTGGCAGCCATCTTGGATCTCCCCAGAGTTAATATGTTTTTTAAATAGTGTAACCTGTCTTAGGAAAATTATATAGAAACACAACAACTAATAAATAAAAAAAGCCTCTCTCCACAACTGCAATAAGACATTTTGTTATAAAAATACAAGAAATAATTGTTGATCTTAGAGCCTGTGATATTGTTATTCTGCTCAGGAAGTTCCCTCCTGTTTCAATGAGGTCAAGATTCTTCCACACTTTTTTGAGACCAATAGATATTAGTTAATTGATATTAGTGATGTTAATAGATATTAGTGAACAATGTTAGTTCCTTTTATTGTGGAGTTGGTGATGCTGTGTGTTTATTTTCTTTTGCTTTTTTGATGTGATGGTGTCTTTATCCTGTGTTTTTTTGGGTGTCGTTGATCTCCTTGGGTTGAAGTTTTTCTTCTAGTATCTTCTGTAGGGCTGGGTTGCTACATATATATTGCTTAAATTTAGTTATGTCATGAAATATTTTGTTTTCTCAATCTATGTTTACTGGGAGTTTTGCCGGATATAGTATTTTGGGTTGGCATCTCTGATCTCTAAACTTCTGCATGATGTCTGACTGTAAGTAGGAGAAGACAAGGAACTGGACAGAAGCCTTATACAGAGGACCCTTGAAAGACTCAACCCACTGAGTTACCGAAGGAGATACTGAGACTCATACCCAAACTTTGGGCAGAGTGCTGGAATCTTTATGGAAGAGGAGGGAGAGAGGAAGACCTGTAGGGGACAGGAACTCCACAAGGAGAAAAAAAGAGCCAAAATTCCTGGGTCCAGAGGGTCCTGCAAAGACTGATAATTCAACCAAGCACCATGCAGGAAAAGGCCCTAGACCCCTTGTTCAAAGGAAGCCCACTGGCTGCTCAGTTTCCAACTGGATTCCCTAGCAAGGGGTACAGGGGTGGCCTCTGAAGTGAACTCAGAGGCAAGCTCTCTAATCACCTCCCCCTTCCCTCCCCCCACCCCCGGCAGGAGGGTGCAGCCTTGTCAGGACAGAGTGGAAGATGATGCAGCCAGATGACACCTTATAAGCTAGGGTCAGATAGAAGAGAAGGAACTCCTCCCCTATCAGTGGACTAGGGAAAGGGCACAGGGGGGAAAAGGGAGGGAGACTGGGACTGGGAGCAGACAAGGGAAGGGGCCACAGCAAGGACAAAAAAATGAATAAATTGTAATAAATAAATACAGAAATAAAATTAAATTAAAAATACAAGAAATATATAATTTATACATTGGGCAGTCAATCCCTTCCATTATTTAAAAGTAAGCCATAGGCTTTGGACCATTGCGTCAATCTTTTGTTTTCTAACTAACTGCCTCCACTGCAGACTTACCAAATGTAAAGTTAGCAGTGAGTTTTCCAAGCCTTGTTTGTCCGTGCCTTTCAGTGTCCTTTCTTCTAAATGTAACATTTCATTCTGTCCCTCTTGTACCAGTCACGAGGTCAAATGATTGTTCTGTGGAACACTAAGTGCAGTCAAATGGCCTTACAAGTAAACATCCTTTACAAGTCAAGCCGCTAGGTAGTCCATAATTCTTCTACCTTGTTGAACTTAACGTGACAGAGCGAGAAATACTGCTTTGAAGAGCTGTAGCCAACAGCACTTTAAATTCACAGGCTGACTTCCACTTCACTTCCCAGAAGCAATCACAGGCTTTCAAGGGATATCTTCCCATTTTTAGGAGTTCTACTTTTTCTTTTTTAAAAGATAGGAGGTGAGGATGTTTTTTAATTTATGTAATAATGAAAAATAGATGATTAATGGCACTAGGAAGTACTACATAGTAAATAACAGTGATCTAAATGAGACTTTATCTACATTTCAAATCTATATAAGCTTACATAAAAATCAACTAAAACCAAATGGGGTTTTCCCTTTAAGCCAGTGTTTAAGTTCTAAAAGGAAAATACAGTATTTCTTTTAATTTGACCATTATAGTGACTGCTTTATTTCATCATTATGAAAAGACACCTGAGAAGAAGCGCTTCTAAAGAGGAGAGGCTTTTTATGCCTAGCTGTTTGAAAGGAATGCACAGGAGCTTGGAATGTGAGGCAGCTCAATCTCAGCAACCCAAGAGGGAACAAATCAGGAATAAGCAGCTGCCATATTCATCCCCAGAGTGTGGCTGTGTGCATGTGTGTCTGTGGGTACGTGCATGTGTGTGTGTGTGTGTGTGTGTGCGCGCGCTTACAGGTGGGCACATCTGTGACTATATATATATACGAAGGAAATGCATCTCCACCTTGTTTTGGAGATCATGTCTTTCACCTGGAATTTAGGATTTCAGATAGATAGACTGTTAGCCCTGTAGATTTATTGGTCTGCTTTACCAGCACTGGGCTTGTTATTGCATGTTACCATAGTCAGGCTTTTTTAATAGATTGGGAAAACACATTCTTGTTTTTTCACAATAGGCCCTTTGGCACGAAGGTTGCTTTTGAAACTTTGGGTTTTACTCCTTTCTTCTTGTAAAATGAGGTTAGTTATAAATTGTTTCACAATTTGAAGGGATACGGCCCATCATACCATGGAAGCCATATGTTCTGAAAAACTATAACTGTCCAAACATACAATATGATTACTCCAAATAATAGGGACTGTTAGTAATGCTCCATTAACCAACAGAGCTTAATGGTAAGATGCTATTGCTGAATTTTTATGCACTCTCCTTACCAGACAGTCCTGATGGATCTGGATAGGTTGGAGTCAGATAGTAGAGGGAGGACTTCTACTATCAGTGGACTAGAAAAAAGGGATAGGGGAGTAAAAGAGAGGGAGGGATTGAGTTCATGACAGAAATAGTCCCTGTTCTACTTACTAGGGAACCCAGTTGGGTACTGAGCTACCATGGGCCAATTCTGAGCAGGGGTTATAGTATGTATCCATACATGGTCCTTGGTTGGAGAAACAGTCTCATAGAAGCCCCCTGTTTCCTAATCTATTTGGTCTTCGAGGAGCTCTTGTCCTTGCCAAGTCTTACTAACTCCCCCCAATTTTCATATGATTCCCTGCACTCTGGCGATGGCTTGGTTGTGAGTCTTAATATCAGCTTTGATATATTGCTAGTTAGAGTCTTCCAGAGGCCCTCTATGGTAGGCTCCTGTCCTGTTGCTTGTTTTCTCCTTCATTCAATGTCCATCCCATTTGTCCATCTAACCTATGATTGATCATCCCAACCTGGGTCCTCCTTCTTGCTTATCTTCCCTAGGTATATAGGTTTCAGCATGTCCATCCTATCCTATAGGTCTAAATAAGTGAGTATATACCAAGTGGTTTTTTTTTCTGCTTTTGGGATACCTCACTCAGGATGATCATTCCCAGGTCCCACCATTTGCCTGCGAATTTCATGATTTCCTCATTTTTAATTGCTGAGTAGTATTCCATTGTATAAAAGTACATAATTTCTGTATCAATTCTTCGACTGAGGGACATCTGGGTTGTTTCCAGGTTCTGGCTATTATGAATAAAGCTGCTACAAACATAGTTGAGCAAATGTCCTTGTTGTGTACTTGAGCATCTTCTGGATATATGCCTAAGAGTGGTATAGCGGGGTCTTGAGGAATCATTATTCCCAATCGTCTAAGAAAGCACCAGATTGATTTCCAGAGTGGTTGTACCAGTTTGCAATCCCACCAGCAATGGAGAAGGGTTCCCCTTTCTCCACAACCTCTCCAGCATGTGTTGTCACTGGAGATTTTGATCTTAGCCATTCTGGTGGGTGTAAGGTGAAATCTCAGGGTCCTTTTGATTTGTATCTCCCTGATGGCTAAGGACATTGAACATTTCTTTAAGTGTTTTTCTGCCATTCTACAATCTTCTACAGAGAGTTCCCTTTTTAGTTACATACCCCATTTTTTAATTGGATTACTTGATTTGTTGCTTTTTAACTTCTTGAGTTCTTTATAAATACTGGATATTAGCCCTCTGTCAGATATAGGATTGGTAAAGATCCCTTCCCAGTCTGTAGGCTGTTGTTTTGTTTTGATGACAGTGTCTTTTGCTTTACAGAAGCTTTTCATGAGGTCCCATTTATTTATTGTTGCTCTTAGAGCCTGTGTTGTTGATGTTCTGTTCAGGAAGTAGTCTCCTGTGCCAATGAGTTCTAAGGTCTTCCCTACTTTTTCTTCTAACTGGTTTAGTGTGTCTGGTTTTATGTTGAGGTCTTTGATCCACTTGGACTTTAGTTTTGTGCAGGGTGATAAATATGGATCTATTTTCATTTTTCTGCATGTAGAAATCCAGTTGGACTGGCACCATTTGTTGGAGATGCTGTCCTTTGCTGCATTGAATGGTTTTGGCTTCTTTGTCAAAAGTCAAGTTTCCATAGGTGTGTGGGTACATTTCTGGGTCTTCTATTTGGTTCCATTGATCCACTATTTTCTTTCTATGCCAATACCATGCAGTTTTTATTACTATTGCTCTGTAGTACAGCTTGAGGTCAGGGATGGAGATACCTCAAGATGATCTGTTGTGGTACAGGATTGTTTTGGAAATTCTGGGTTTTTTGTTTCTCCATATGAAGTAGAGAATTTTTCTTTCAAGGTCTGTGAAGAATTGTGTTGGTATTTTGATGGGAATTGCATTGAATCTGTAGATTGCTTTTGGCAGAATGGCTATGTTCACTAGGTTAATCCTAGCAATCCATGAGCATGGGTGGTCTTTCCATCTTCTGATACCTTCTTCAATTTCTTTCTTCAAAGATTTGAAGTTTTTTAAAACAGGTCTTTCACTTGCTTGGTTAGAGTCACCCCAAGGTACTTTATGTTATTAGTGGCTATTTTGAACGGTGTTCTTTCCTTAATTTCTTCCTTGGCCCTTTTGTCTTTGGTGTACAGGAGGGCTTCTAATTTTTTTGAGTTGATTTTGTGTCCAGCCACTTTGCTGAAGGTGTTTATCAGTTGAAGGAGTTCTCTGGTTGAATTTTTGGGGTCATTCATGTATAGTATCACATCGTCGGCAAATAGTGACACTTTGACTTCTTCCTTCCAATTTGTATCCCTTTGATCTCCTTTTGTTTTCTTATTGCTCTAGCTAGGACTTCAAGTACTATGTTGAAGAGATAGGGAGACAGTGGTCAGCCTTGCGTTGTCCTTGATTTCAGTGGGATTGATTTAAGTTTCTCTCCATTGAGTTTGATGTTGGCTATTGGCTTGCCGTATATTTTCTTTACTATGTTTAGGTATGTGCCTTGTATCCCTGATCTCTCCAAGACTTTAAACATGAATGGATGTTGTATTTTGTCGAATGCTTTTTCAGTATCTATGGAGATGATCATGTAATTGTTGTCCTTCAGTTTGTTTATATGGTGGATCACATTGATGGATTTCCATATATTGAACCACCCTTGCATGCCTGGGATGAAGCCTAGGCATGGTGGATGATATATTTTATGTGGTCTTGGACTCAGTTTGCAAATATTTTTGTGTCAATGTCCATAAGAGATATAGTTCTGAAGTTCTCTTTTTTTGGTGTTGGTTCTTTTTGTGGTTTAGGTATCAAGGTGACTGTGGCTTCTTAGAATGAGTTTGGTAATTTTCCTTCTATTTCTATTTTGTGGAATAATTTAGAGAGAATTGAAATTAGTGCTTCTTTGAAGGTCTGGTAGAATTATGCATTAAAACCATCTGACCCAGGGCTTTTTTTTTTTTTTTGGTAGGGAGGCTGTTGATGACTGCTTCTATTTCCTTGGGGAATATAAATCTATTCAATCTTTCTACCTGATCTTGACTTAATTTTGGTAGATGGAATCTCTCAAGAAAATTATCCATTTCATTTAGATTTTCTAATTTTGTGGCATATAGGCTTTCGTAGTAAGACCTAATGATTGTTTAGATTTCCTCAATGTCTGTAGTTATGTCCCCCTTTTCATTTCTGATTTTGCTGATTTGGATAGTTTCTCTCTGCCTTTTTGTTAGTTTGGCTAGGGGCTTGTCTATCTTGTTGATTTTCTCAAATCAGAGTGGTTGTACCAGTTTGCAACCCCACCAGCAATGGAGGCGAGTTCCCCTTTCTCCACAACCTCTCCAGCATGTGCTGTCACTGGAGTTTTTGATCTTAGCCATTCTGACTGGTGTAAGGTGAAATCTCAAGGTTGTTTTGTTGATCTTAGAGCCAGTGTTGTTGGTGTTCTCTTCAGGAAGTAATCTTCTATGTCAGTGTTTGTGTTTTATTTATAGATTCTAATACCGTTTTCATGTTTTGTACCATTTTTTTTATCTGATTGAATGTGGCACCTATTTTTTTGTTTGTTTCCTCTTTGTATGTCTTTAATTGTTCCTCTACGTTGGCAGTTATATTCTTCTGTATTTCTTTGAGGACCTTGTTCATTTCCTCCTTTTGTTCCTCCAGTAACTGCATAAGCATAGCTTTAATATTATATTCCTGTGTCTCCACTGAATTAAATTTTCCATTTCTTTTGGGTGTTTCTGGTGGTGCCATGGTGTCCTGATTTTTGTCGGGTGAGTTCTTACGTTGACCTCTGGCCATTTGTTTATTATAATCAAGGAGCTGATTGTTCCTTGAAGATGAAATTCAGCCTGGAACTATCAGTCTCTGGTGTCTGGAGTATTCTTCAAGAAGATAAGTGAGTTCCAGTGGTTTGAGAGTGTCTGTTATCGCCTCAGTTGTCCCTGTGGGAGGAAAGGCTGCTGGCACAGTATCGTTATTGGGGAGGGGGGAGTAAGTGTGTGTGTGTGTGTGTGTGTATGTGTGTGTGTGTGTGTGTGTGTGTGTGCAAGCCCGCATGTGCGCTGGGAAGGTGTCTTGAAGGGGAGTGCTAGGGGAGTGTATATGGTTGAACTATGGGGTTTGGGAGCAAGCACAGGAGGAGAGGAGGGTGCTAGCGTGTTTAGCAAGTGCAGTCTGAGGGCAAGCGCCTAAGCAGGTTTCCTGAATTCCCAGTGTTCTTCATTCTGTTTCTGGTTGTGCAGGCTGGACTCTGAGCTCAGTGGGTAGTGCTTTGGGCAGGGTACCTACTCTGTTGTGAGCTCTGTGTGCCTGGCTCTGTGCTCTGTGCTAGAAGCTGTAAGCACTGCAGGCTGGTTGCCACTCTGGTCTTTAGGCTTGGCACATCACTCTGTGCCAGAGGCTGAGTGTCCCAGTTTGAGCAGTTGGGGAGACTGCTCTGGTCTGGGGTCTCCGAGTTCCAACCTGCACTTGCTGCTAAGGGCTCCCCTCTCATGTGGGGACTTGGTGCTTCATTCTGAACTAGGGGCTATGCACCCCAGTCTGGGATGGTATCTGGGGACACCTCAGTCTGGACCGGAAACTATATGTCCTGGTCTAAGATGGCAGCTGGTGGCACTGTGGGAGGTGCGTGTTCAGATCAAGGCTAGCAGATGTGTGCCCACCTTTTTTCCCAGGTCTAGAAATGGTATCTGAGGTGCCTTAGTCTGTAAGCGGAAACTGTGTTCCTGTCCAAGATGGCGGCTGGCAGGGTGGCTGGAAGCTGCAAGGTCAGATCAGGGCTAGCAGATTTGTGCAGATGATGCAACTGGTCTGGAATGGTATCTGGGGTGCCTCTGTCTGGCCGGGTGACTGTGTGTCCTGGTCCAGGGTGGCAGCTGGCGGCACCAAGGGAAACTGCATTCAGATCAGGGCTGTGAGCAGCCGGTCACCCGGAGTTTTTCCAGGGAATAACTGGGTGTCACTAGGATTTTCCCACTTCATTTCCTCACCGTAGGAATTCTGCTCACCTGGCAATCACAAACGCTGGTGTTTTAGCTCCCAGATTTCAGTCTCCTGGTCACTGTGCCAATACTGCTGTCCTACTCCTCAGACACAGTGTCCTCCCGGGACTGCCATCTTGGATCCTGGAATCAAAAATTATGTTTTTAAATAGATTAACTGTACATTAAAGTTTTTATTCAATTTGTAAAATAATGGTCAGAAGAATAACAGGAAGATTAACTGTAAAAATGTTTGTCTAGCACATATTTTCATATTAATCATATAGAATATAGAAATGAGACCACTACTCTGTACAGCACTGCCTTCCATTCTCAAGAGCAATAAATTCATTGGGAATATTTTCTCCAGGCCAGAGATCTATGAGTAGAGTTGCAAAATCCCCGTGGCCTTGCATCATTCAGTGTGATGCAAGGTCAAAAAAGGATCAGTTCTTTTAGACAGTTAAGTAATCCATGTGTGGGCCTCTTAATAGGACTGTAAAATACAGAATATACATAGATAATTTCTCACTTTATTTCCAAGGCTTAGTTTGTATGTTTCCTTCTATCTTCCTCTATTTTACTATCATCTGAATGTCACTTATAATATCATTTCACTACCATGTTGGAAGGTTTTAAGGTGGTTGACGATTATTCACAAATAAATACAGCTTCACTTAACATATACCTATAAGGTAATATGTCTATCAAGATATAAAATGTTATAAGCTACATCTCCCAATTATTTCAATATTTGTAGAATGGTAAAAGATATTTAAAGCTTTAGATGATAAAATTAATAAACACGGAAGGTAAACTATTTAACTATAATACTGCTTGTCTTGAGAGTGCCCTCATACAATAAAAATAATAGAAAATTATTTCAAAGATTAAGACTAAGGATCCTCAATGCTTGTTTGAATGAACAAATGGGATGGACATTGAGTGGAGGAGAAAACAAGCAACAGAACAGGAGCATGCCAAAGAGGACCTCTGGGGGTTGGGGGGTGGTCAATGTAGCGATGTATCAGCGGATATTAAGACTCGAGATCAAGCCTCTGACAGAGGGCGAGAAGTAATGATAGATCTGGGGGAGGTTGTTGAGACTTAGGGAGAACAAGAGCTCCACAAAGACCAAACTGAGCGGGGCACAGGGGTCTTGTATGAGACGGTTTCTACAATCAAGGACCATGTGTGGATGTGGACTGGAACCCCTGCACTGATGGGGCCCATGATAACTCGGTGTAGGACTGAAGACCCTATTCAGGGAAACAGGGACTGTTTCAGTCATGATCTTGATGGCTGACTCTTTGACCCTCCCCCATACAAGCCTGGGAGTGACAGACTGGCTAGATCCCAGGGGAGGACATTGTAGCCAGCCCTGAGGAGACAGGATAAGCTGAGATGGGATGGAAGGGAAGGAGGTCCTCCCCTGATGGTGGACTTGGAGGGGGCGGGGAAGAGGGAGATGAGGGAGGGAGTGGGAGGGTAGAAGGGAATGGGGGAGGGGGCTACGCCTGGGATTCAAAGTACCTAACCAGTGATTGAGATAAAAATAACTTTACATAAAAGAAAAGACTAAGGATCCTGTAAAACAACCATTAAATTCATGAAAACCTTTGATTTAAGCTCTATGCCTTAAACACGGTAAGTATAAAAATTGATAAAATATATTCCAATAATATTAGGAATAATTTTTCAAGTATTATGCTTCTCTAAGTTTTTCTCTTTCCATGAATTTGGAAGTATGTTTTGTGATATGTTGTTCTACTCTGATAAACTTTCATGAATATATATGGAGGTAATAAAATCATGGTGATCATGGTTTTCTTCTACAACAGAAATTATCCTAATTAAGTTTGTTTTTTTCATGGTAAAGCATGATGCTAACTTTGTCATCCCTCCGTGCTCACTCAACTACACTGATGGTTCTTAGTAACTTAAAAACTTGCTGAAATAATAGTTTAACATAAATTATATCTCCAGTGTTATTTTTAAACATTACCATTGGACAGTATTGTATCAAGAAAACAAACAGTTCTGCAAATGCAGTGGTTGTGTATTTTTGAGTGTGGTTCAAACATTTCATCATTTTAAAACAAAAGACACTGGAAATGAATGAAATATGCTCACAGGATTTAATAATTCGTTTTGTATTGTTTCAGTTCCTTTATAGTTTTTCTTTTCCCCAACATCCTTTTAAATTGAAGGGAGAAAAGAAACAATTAACAGACTTAAGTCATTATGCACAAAGGGAAATGTTCAGGTGAACTCCTGACTCTTTTCTTCCACTACTTAGAAGGATGAAAAACGTGCTTCCTTGAAGTTTTCATTGTATTCTGAGCTCTGTTTTCTATTTATTCTGTTTGCTCTTGGGAATTAATCATTTGTATTGACTAAGGTTGCTAGGATACATTAAAAAAAAAACAGTAGTAACAATTTACTTAATTGAGAAAAATCTCATTTCAGGATAGAAAATCAAAACAGTTCCACTGTGATTTTTGTGAAGTTATTGTTGTTAAGAGGTCAGTGTTTTAAAATATGCAACTATGTGCTGGATAGGAATACAACAGCACTCACTTATTCATAGTTTTACTTTCTTTATGTTGAGTTAAGAATGGCCAAACAAAGTCTGCAAATGTTAACTGAAAAATTTCCATAGTAAATAAAATGCAGCTTTAAAATAACTTTTACCACAGCATTGTTATAGCCATCTCACTTGCTATTGTTGCTAAATTAACTGACACTATAACCTTTATTACCAGAACTAGACAAATGTAAACAAAACATTATATCTGAAAGTTTATCCCATATCTGGTTTCTAGGGCTTTTGAAAGCATATAATATATTTTTATGCAGTATTCTTCCCATGTTCATTCTTGAGGTAGGAAAGTAAAATTTAGGACAAAATCATAGTTTAAGTCATAAATCTAAAAGTCTTTTTATATTTTTCAGAAAAATATGGTTCTTCTTAAAAATAAAAAATAAAATTTTGCTTTTGAAAACTGAAACATACACAATTAATAAAATTTCTTTTATTCATCTTATTTAACATCATACATTTCTTTCCAAGTTCTCTTACATATGTTTAATTACTACTGCATGGCCCATTCTTCTCATAAGACAGAACTGACCAAAGTGCTTTTTTCAATAAAATATTGTGCAGATTATATAGAAATGTTCCCATATTAAGGAAGTATGGAAATAGTCAACTGCAAATTCAAATGTACACTCATATTCTTTATACATTTCCAAACAAAAAAATAACTTGCCTCAAAGAATGAGGAAGTTACTTAAAGCCGTTCCTGTTAAAACATGATGAGTGTGTTCTTTGAATTGTGATTTACACTGAAATTATAAGGTGACCCTACAGTATACATTTTATGCTCTAATTATGCCTGCCTCTGCCTTGTCAGTTAATATGACTGTTGAATTTTCAAAGGCCTGTTCAAAGGCATCCAAGATGGAGAACATTCACATGAGAGGGATACTTTGAAAACTTTAGAGTAAAATGAATGTGACATCTTTATGAAAAAGGAAACATGGAGAAAGTTTCAATTCAAACAGAATAGAGAAGGAAACTACACATGAGAAAATGGACTGACTTTTAAATCCACAGTGCTTTGTAGAATGAGGGGTATATACTGGGATTTAATGAAAGTTCAAATGGTGAGCAAATTCAACACAGTGATTAATAAGCCTTATCTGTTCTCTGTAGAAAATTTCCAGTTCTAGTCACAAGGACAACCATGAAGGTATCACCTAGCCCTGGGTATCTTTTCGGAGTCCATTACCACTTCACCCAATATTTTTTCATTCATTTTGAAAAAAGTTCTCTGCAAAAGACAGAATAACCAAAGTGAATAGAAAAAGTTGCAACCCTCAAGCACATCATCTTCACATTCAGTTCATCAAAGTGAATGCTGGCTTCTGACTTGCTTTCTCCCACTGAACGTGTCAGCAGTGAAGCAGAAAGAGTTTTAAGACTTCTTTCCCTTTTTTTCCTTGTTCTCTGCTGAAAGGATGTCTTGGTTGTCCTGTCAGAGAGCAGGCAGAAATCAAATCTGGGAGACCTGAGCCATCTAAAACCAGATGATGTCAGTCATGGCACAAACCATGGCAGAGCCAGGCACCACACTCAGAGCTCTGTCTAAAAGAGACTGCTGCAGATAAAGTACTGAGTCATCTCAGACACAAAACATTCTCTCTACTGAACTACAGCCTTGTGAATAAAGGCCAATGGCATAGCTTGTATTAATTGATGCTGCAAAAAGGTTAATCATGAGAGAGAAATGAATCCCTTATGAAACTATTTTTGAAAGTCGTGCACTCAGGTAAAAGAGGCTGAGTGTTGCATAAAAAGGCAGAAGAATGAGCCTAGACAGAGACTTCAAAATTGAACTCTGTGAGCACGAAAAATTTCCAGTGAGCTCGAAGAGGTAGGTAGGCCAAAACCAGAAAGAAATATCTGTGAGTGGAGAACAGCAGCTTTGAAAAGATAATGGGAAGGAATTGAAGGGTTCACATAAATTCATGAACAGTGTTAATGTGTCTTTAATCATTTTGTTACTTGATAATTAATCGTTGTATTCTTTATCGTTGCTACAAATCATTCATTAGCCAAGATGACTTCACTTTTCATACTTTTTCAGTTCTGAAATAGTTGAACTAATTTAAAATTAATGAAATATGCACATTTAACAGTGCATTAGATATATATTGATTTGTAAGGCATTAGTTTATGGAGTTCCGTTAAATAGCTCATAGAAAGCACAGGAACCATATAAGGGATATTTACATGCTTAACCTAAGATGAATATTAGTAAAAAACTATGAAGTTAAGGGCTTTTATTCTTTTACAGTAAATTGACATATAATAATTGTGTAAGGACTTTATCTGAATTATCAAAATAGAGTAAGAATCACTTGTATGTGAGTGCAGTGAGTGATATCAACCTGTATTTCCAGCATTTAGAAGACAGGAGGGAGGATTCCAATTTTCAGGCCATCTTGGACATATAGCTGACTATGTGTCAAAGCAAAACCATCACAGCAACACACAATTTCTACTTTGGGGAATGAAACATTAAAGTAGATGTGTACTATTATTTTTGTTGTACACTATATTGTATGTAGAAATTATTCCATCTCAAATTAATGCTTTCATTCCACAATAATACTGTTCTTTACAACAGGTAGGATTTAGTAGACTCTCATTTGGTGTTAGTACATATAAAGCCAGACTCCAAAAGCTGACCTTTGTGAGTGCAAGCAAGCCAAGTCTATACAGTGAACCAGAAGATGCTACATAATCAGTCAAGAATTTAGTAATAGATTTCATTTGAATCTAACATGCATGATTTTAACAAAGATGACTATAAATTATTTTACATTTATCTGTGTAATATTTTGCATCTTTTATACTTTACATCTATTTTTGTTATAAAATCTACAGTAATATGTAATATTCATTTAAAAACCGTACTTGATATAGGCATTTTGTAACATGGGTTAACATTCAGTGTATGTAATGCTACATACACTGTGTAACATTACAAGGCATACAATGTCAAGAATTTTTGTTGGACATTTTGCTATTTTCTTTGTTGTTTCTTTTCTGTTTTTATTAAATTCTTCTCTGAACATATTGCAGCTGGACCTCATTTATCCTCAGTCTACGCCTTCCAGCACTTTCCCTCATCTCACCTCTTCTCCAAATCCATTCTTCCCTATTTATCATTCATAAATGAACAGATCTCCCAGGGATATTGAACCAACATGACATATCAACTCAAAATAAGATTAGGAACTATTCTCATATTAAGGCTGTTCAAAGCAACCCAGTATGGGGTATATGGTCCCAACAGCAGGCAGAAGAGTCAGCGACGCCTACTCCCATTGCTAGAAGTTTTACAGAGTACTAAGCTATAGAAAAATTAATTATATGCAGAGGACCTAGCTCAGAGCCATGACAGCTCAGAGACTGCCACTGCAGTCTCAATGAGCCCCTATAAACCCTGCCTAGTTGATTCTGAGGGCTATGTTCTTTGACATTCTTGACCTTTCTGACTCCTACAATGATATCTCCCTATCTTCCACGAGATTCCCTGAGTTCCACCTAATATTTGGCTGTGTTCTTTGTATCTGGTTCCATCAGCTGCAAAATGAAGCCTGTCTGATGACAGCTGGGTTAAGTTCTAGTCTATGAGTATGTATGGCGAATATCATTACGAAGCATTCTGTTTACTTTTTTATGGCAGTCATGCTTGGTTTTGTCCTAAGTATCTAGTATATTCAGTCAGAGGTTACTGGAAGTATCACTCAGGCCTGGGTCATTTCTCCTTTTTAAGAATATCCATGTTTCTACTCTTGCTCTGGCCCTGTAACTTAGCCTCTGTGGGTCTGTGGATTGTAACATGATTATCTTTTGTGATCTTTTTATTATAGACAATAAAATATTTTCACATCACCCTGTATTCAAGAGAATTTGAATTTTCTTTTTTTTCCTTTTTCTTATTTATTTATTTATATTAGTTATAGTTTATTAACTGTGTATCCCTGGTGTATTCCACTTCCTCATCTCCTCCCTGTCCTTTTCCAAGTCCACTGATTGGGGAGGTCCTCCTCCCATTTCATCTGACCCTAGTTTATCAGGTATCTTCAGGATTGGCTGCAAAGTCCTCCTCTGTGACCTAGCAGGGCTGCTTTTACCTCGGTGGTGAGGGGATGAGAGTTCAAAGAGCCTGCTATTGAGTTCATGTTAGGAATAGTCCCTGTTCACCTTCCGAGGGTACCCACTTGGATACTGAGCTACCATGGGCTACATCTGAGCAAGGGTTCTAGGTTACATCCATACACGGTCCTTGGTTGGAGAAACAGTCTCATAAAAGACCCTTGTGCCCAGTATATTTGGTCCTTGTGCAGCTCCTGTCCTCTCTAGATTATTTTAACTTCCCCTTCTTTCATATGATTCCCTGCACTCTGCCAAAGGTTTGGTTATGAATCTCAGTATCTGCTTTGATACACTGCTGGGTAGAGTCTTTCAGAGGCCCTCTGTGGTAGGCTCCTGTCCTGTTGCTTGTTTTCTCCTACATCCAATGCCCATCCTCTTTGTCTTTCTAAGTGAGGATTGGTCCTCTTACCCCGGGTCCTCTTTCTTGTTTGTATTCTTTAGGTGTATAGATTTCAGTATGTTTATCTTATAGGTCTATATAAGTGAGTATATACCATGCGTGTCTTTCTGCTTTTGGGATACCTCACTCAGGATAACCATTTCTAGGTCCTACTGTTTGCCTGCAAATTTCATGATTTCCTCATTTTCAGTTGCTGAGTAGTATTCCATTGTGTAAAAGTACCACAATTTCTGTATCCATTCCTCAACTGAGGGACATCTGGGTTGTTTCCAGATTTGGGCTATAACGAATAAATCTGCTATGAACATGGTTGAACAAATGTCCTCGTTGTGTACTTGAGTATCTTTTGGATATATGCCCAAGAGTGGTATAGCTGGATCTTGAGGTAGCATTATTCCTAATTGTCTGAGAAAGCGCCAGATTGATTTCCAAGGTGGTTGTGCAAATTTACATTCCCACCAGCAATGGAAGAGAGTTCCCCTTTCTCCACAACCTCTCCAGCATGTGTTGTCACTTGAGTTTTTAATCTTAGCTAATCTGATGGGTGTCAGGTGAAATCTCAGAGTTGTTTTGATTCGCATCTCTCTGATGGCTAAGGACGCTGAGCATTTAAATACTTCTCTGCCATTCTGTATTCCTCTACTGAGAATTCTCTGTTTAGCTCTGTACCCCATTTTTTAATTGGATTGCTTGATTTGTTTGTTTTTTAAACTTTTTTAGTTCTTTATATATTCTGGATATCAGCCCTTTGTCAGTTATTATCAATACCATAATATTGATAATAACTTTAATTTAATAATATTTAATTTTAAGTTTTCAAATTGAGATAGCTCCTGAAAGAAGCATATGGTAAGGTATAGAAACTGTAAGGATGATGTGTGTGTGTTTAACTGAAAGATAATTTATATGTTTCAAAAATATTTAATATTTACATGCCATTAAAGTATTTATTGCATGAAATTTAAAGATTAAACAAGCAAAAGGCTGGCCAAAAGCTGCATAGGAAATGAATCCTATGTGGGTTAACATCAAGGACTTATTTGCATGAAGAATAAGACCTAAACCAGTCACTTATTGGTGAAGCAGATAGCCATAATACAGTATTGACTTAAAGTTTTTTCCCAAATAAAATTAAACTAAACTTTCACTTGACTATATTGAAATATTTGAAAGCAATTAAATGGTTATATTTGATAAACTATTTCTAATATGCACTTAACTTTCATTTCTATAGTCATTCACTTCATGGATTTCTGTGATGAACTTCCACAGAGATTTTATTTTTAATCTTTAAAACACCATATTCAGTGGTATATATTCTCATATTTCCCATTTCCTTCCAACTTACAGATGATAAGTCTTGAGTAAAAGTGCATTTTATATAAGTTAATGTTGCAAGAGTATATCACATTTCATTTTTATTTAATTCACCTCTATTTTTAGGTCACTTTCTCCTACACCAAGGATTTTGGAATCTGTTTCAGTATTGATTTGTTCTTTTCACAATAATCTTCAGAGATTCAAGTGACTATTCTGTCTCTTATAATGTCTTATAGTGCTTCAAAATTTTTGATATATTTTTAATGAAAATGTAATGTTTCTGTGTGAAATATAGAAAGAAAAGAGTTGAAACAAATGCCTTGCTGGGCCCCTGGATCAGGGAAAGATTTAAAAAGTGAACT
Source organism: Pachyuromys duprasi (assembly GCA_028658305.1). NCBI lineage: Eukaryota > Metazoa > Chordata > Mammalia > Rodentia > Muridae > Pachyuromys > Pachyuromys duprasi. Next base: position 92,075,819 of record CM053753.1, on the reverse strand, counting down.
AAAGATGCTTACGTCCCATAGATGACAGTACCAGAGAGAAGACATGAAGGAAGAAAACCTCTTGGATTAGGCCTAGTTCAGAACACATAACTCTAATAAGACTCTTAGCAAGGTTACATTTAAATTTATCAACTTGACATTGATTTTCTGTTCATTTCATCTATTACATATTCCCTTTTCCCTGTTTCTACTTTTTAATTAGTATGGATGTAGAATAATTGATAATCATTTTTTACCTGTGCTGTGTTATTGGTTACAGTAACTTCTATTGTGATGCTTTTGTTAGAATTCGTGGGAAAGATTTTGAAGTGTTGCAAGCAAAAAAAAGACAAATTAGTTGGGGATGCTTCTCTGATTTTGGTTAGTGTGAAAATAAATACAGTGTTTGAGTAAGTTATTGCATATCATCTGGCAGCCTTGACTTTGTCCAGTTAGAGCAGCCTTGCCTCAGCCAACCTGAAGCTGTCAAATAACCAGACCACATAGAAAGTGCCCCAGCCACTAGAGGTCCAAACAAGGAGGGGAAAAAATAAGTTGTAAGGTAAACATAATTTTTCAGTATGGAAAAAAAAAACCCAAAACCTCTATGCAGTTTGCAGAACTGAACTCCAACTGATTAACCCGTCTTCCTTGCCTCCAAGTAAGAAGTTTGATTTCGCTCAGTTTTCTGTTGAATTGTGTTTGTTCCTCTCTCTCTCTCTCTCTCTCTCTCTCTCTCTCTCTCTCTCTCTCTCTCTCTCTCTCTCTCTCTGTGTGTGTGTGTGTGTGTGTTTGTGTGCATGTATGTATGTGTGTGTGCTTTTGTGTACATGACTGTCTTTATGCACACATGCATGCCTGCTGGTCAATCCCAGGTTTACTGGCTGCAGGCATTAAGGATCATAAATCAGCCCACATTTTAATTTATTTGGAATACCATAACTTTTTCTCTCCTAAAATGCATTATGGAACATTTCACACGTTCTCCCACCATTGTAAGTTTGCTCAGCTTTCTCTAAAGCCTGTCTCACAGTCATGTGGATGGTAGTCTGTCAGGTGTCTGACCTGAAGCTCAGCTTCAAACACATTCATTCTGTCTTCCCCCCTTCATTTACCTCTTCCAGGTAGCAGATGGGGGTTCACAGCTTTCCCGGCCTGGCCTTTTCCTCTTAAACTGAATAAGATATTCCTTGTGCTTCCATCTTAGTACATTCTTTTCTCTATCTGTCTATGTATCTATGTATCTATGTATCTATGTATCTATCTATCTATCTATCTATCTATCTATCTATCTATTTATCATCTATCTATCTATACTTGCTCACTCACTTACTTACTTACTTATTTTTCACCCATACTCCAATATTAACTAGACTCCAAGGAACTTTGAGAGGGGACCCTTAATTTCCTGTTTCAGCAAATTGTATGAAAACTTCACAACTACATGCTTCTAGTGCTCTTCTCAATGCTTATACTCTTGTGTTTTAGACTTTTATCTTATAAAATGAAAGTTATCATTCTGGAAATAGGATTACATCAGGGGCTCTGTTCCATTTATGTATTTATTAAATTTTAATGATTTTTCCCTATCTTTAATATGAAAATTACAGCTTACTCATTTTTTCAAAATAAGTAAATCGGATTCAGAAACTCGAGAGATGGCACATTATTTAAGGCCATGCACTGTTCTAGCAAAGAACTGAGTTCATTTCTAACACCCATATATGGTGACTGAGGACTACCCACAACTACAGCTCCAGGGTTTGTGCCCTTTCTGGAATCTGCAGACACTTGCACACATACGTAGGCACATAAAACACCAATAAGCAAAAACAGCAGTAACAATGCAGCGACCAGGAGAGTGAACTCTGGGACCGAAAACACCAGCATTTGTGATTGCCAGGTGAGCGGAACTCCTACAGTGAGGGAATCAAGTGGGAAAATCCTAGGGACACCCAGTTATTCCCCGGAAAAAACTCCGGGTGACCAGCAGTGCACAGCCCTGATCTGAACGAGCAGCCACCCTGGGTGCCAACAGCCACCATACCAGACTGGGTCACACAGTCTCCAGGCCAGACTGAGAAGGCTCCAGGTACCTATTCCTACGGGACTGCATACTGCAGGCGCACAATGCTTGGCTCCGCCTGCAACCACCTCAGTCCCTGTGTGTCCACTAGCAGGTCTGAGAAGACCCCGGGTACTGTTTCAACCGGCAGGCATAAGGCAGGCACACACCAATCGGTTCTGCCAGCAACCACCTCAGTCCTTGTGTGTGTGTGTGTGTGTGTGTGTGTGTGTGTGTGTACACGGGCCAGACTAGGAGCACCTAGGGTACCTTTTCGACTGGCCTGCATACTGAGGACACACACCACTCGGCTCCCACAGCAACCACCTCAGGCCATGTGTGTGTCCAGGGGCCAGACTGAGAAGGCCCCGGTACCATTTCAGACCAGCCTACATACAGCAGGTGCACACTATTCGGCAAAGCCTGCAACCACTCCAGACGATGTGTGTGTGCTCCCAAATACCATCTCAGACCGCGGTGCACAGCCCCTGGCCCAGAAGGAGGCGCCAAGTCTCCAGTCCAGAGCAGAGCCCTTAGCAGCAAGTCCAGGCCAGAACAAGGAGCCTCCTGACCAGAGCCGCACCCCCAGCTGACATCTCAAACAGGGACACTCAGCCTCTAGCACAGAGTGAGGAGCTAAACCTCCAGACCAGAGGGGTGGCCAGGCAGCTGGGTTCACAGCTTCTAGCACAGAGCACGAAGCCGGGCACACAGATCCCACAACAGAGTTCAACTGAGGCAACAATACACATGATCAAACCACTGGAACTCCCTGATCTTTTTTAAGAATACTCCTGACACAAGAGATTGACAGTTCAGTCTGAAGATCAGCCTTAAAGCACAAACAGCTCCTAGATTATATATAAACAAAGGCCCAGAAGTTAACATAAGAACACACCCAACAAAAATCAGGACACCATGGCCCACCAGAAACACCCATAAGCAGTGGAGATTCTAATTCAGCAGAGACACAGGAAAATTATGTTAAAGCTATGATTATTCAGATATTAGAGGAACAAAAAGAGGGACAAAAAGAGGAAAT
>CM053753.1:92007352-92072233 GCA_028658305.1 Pachyuromys duprasi | reverse complement strand
TCTTGTCTCAGGTTTTGGCTACTCAAATCATAACTTTGTTGGTTATAGTCATAACTTTGTGTCACTATTGTATCGTGTCACCATTCTATATCAAAGAGTTTGTAGCTGGGTTGGTATTTACCTTTTTCCTTTGGTAGTCTGCAGGCAGATTGACCTGACCATTGTTTTATTGTGGCTGTATTTTTTTTTTTTTTAGGAAGAATTGTGGAAACAACTGGGACTTTGGAATGTAAGTGATCTGATCTTACTGAAGTGTTTCTGTAAGAACCTGAACACAAGAATGATGCTCAAGTGTAGATGATAGAGCCTTGCCTTATGAAGTTACAGAAAAAAATGCTTGAAACTTTCTCAAATATTTTTATTATGTCTGTTTTTGTGATATATTCTTTAATAAGAATCTGTAGATTGAAAAGTAAATGGTCAGCCTTGCATACATGTATGCGAGTAGTGTTTTGAAGATTTAGGATTATGTATGGATATATAATTCTTATATATGCTATATATTATATACATATATAATATTTTGATTGTATAAATATGTGTATAATATATACATAAGACAATTGATAAAATAGTACATAGTATGTGAAAGGAAGGTTATACAGAAGTATCTGGAGGAAGAAGATAACATGGAGAAATGATGTAAGAACATTATAATATGAAAAGCTAAGAGAGAAAAAATAAACAGAGGAGCCTAACAAAGAAAATCAGTAAAAGCAAAGGTTCGTTTTCCTGGGAAAAGGTGTGCTGGTCAGCTAACGTGAAAGTTTACATGTGATTAACAAAATACTGAAGTGATCTCTCCTGGGCCCTAACATAGAAGCAACGGTCTAGACAAGGCCATCGCTACACATCAAACTAGAAGCTGAACTTAGAAACGTGTTAAGAATTTCCCTGATAGTAATGGATCAGAAAGGATCAAGAAGTCTTGGAGACCTGTGAGTGCCACTGTATAGCATGATTAGTGTGTGCCTAGAGAAAGGCAAGGAGGAACCATTGGTGAGGGTGCAACTTCAGTGGAAGTGGATCTCCACTGTTGATGAGCTCATGCAGAGAAGCTGAGTCTTAGAGTCTGTGGCAAAGTCAAACTCCCTAGAGAGAGGCCAAAACAAAAAAGAACAAGTGAGTTTAATTTAGAGATCTTACATTATGGGAAACCTTACGTTTTCAGAAACCTAAGTTTGCAAAAGACAGCAAAAGTGTTGTCTGCTTTCCGGACTCTCAACATGAATATTGTACATTTACTAGTATAATTCTACTGGACAGAAACTATTTTGTTGGAGAAATAATATTCATGAGTTAATAATTCCACTGAGATTAATCTGAAACAAAAAACAAATAAAATATATGGCTGTGTCAACCACACTTGAACAGTTGATTTGTTTTCAAGACCTTATTGGCATTTACTAAGCATTAGTAAAGGCAGTCCTAATCAAAATTCAATAACTTATGATTTATAATGTTACCAGCAGTTCCTCTTGATTATCTTAGTTCTACTTTCACTTCAGTTTCATTATGAGCCCAGTGTTCTCTTACTTCACAGTTTTTGTTTATTGGATTTTTTCCAAACATGTAAAACTCCCATACCAACAATACCTTCTAAAAAAGAGATTATGTGACCTTTATGCTCACTTTGGAAATATTAACACTTGTTATTTTTTTACAATCATAATTACTCAATTATGATTTTTCATTTGCATACTAAACATATGAGAATTTAATAAACCATAAAAAACTAAAGATCAGCTTCTCATTTCCACTACAAACATAGATATAAGTAGCCATCATTTCTTTTTAAACATCGCTGCTTTAAAAATGTAGTAAGTTAAAAACTTTACAATTTAAAAGCATTACAATTTACCAATATAACTAGAAATATTTATTAAGCACTCATTATGAAAAATAAATACATAGTAATCAAACCAGATGCACAATATTATGTAATTGTCAAAAGTCTAACATGTTAAGCAATGTTTTATAGGAGAAAAGTACAGACAATGCCCTTAAGCTTACTTGACTGTCACCAATAAGCATCTCAGTTAATTACTCTAAGCAAGATGCTCTCAAATATTTATGTTATTATCCAGAAATAACAGTGTATACTTGTGAACCCAGTAATAAGGAGGCTCAAGATAGTAAGGTTAAGGCCAGCCTGAGTTGCACAGTGAAATGTTTTACCAAAAAAAATGAGAAATACAGACACACACACAAACAAATAAGATACAATTAAAAAAACATTTTAATCTTTGTACATTTTGATCTTTTTCTTCAAATTTGGCTATCTCTGTCATCCCCAGATACACACATTCTAATATCTTCTCTTGAAAATACCAAAGTTGATACAGAATTGTGTATGAAAATTCAAGAAAGAATAGAGGTAATTCAAGAATCCAAAAATTTTATTTGTATGCATTTCTATATATGTTTCTAAGTGTAGGATAGCTATTTTGCTATGACAGGCTTTTGTCCAAAATGCCTTTAAGAGCCAAGTCAACCATCTTATAAATGAAGTTCTTTCCAAAGGTGCCTAAAAGGCAAAGTAAGCATATCCATCAGTTCTTTTGTTTACTTTTTTATTTTTATAATTTTATGTATGTGAAAAAATATGATTACAACTATCCTTCTTTTAACTCAGTCAATCCCAATTGTATCAACCCACACACTTTCCAATTTCATATCCTTTTCTTTTTGATAACAGTTCTTGTTCATTTTTCTTTTACTGTGAGAAAGACCCTAACCAAAAGCAACATGGGAAGAAAATAATTTATTTCAACTTCCAGTTTACAACCTATAACCTATAAAATCTATATAGCAAGAGCTCAAAGCAGGGACCTGGAAGCAAAATTTGAAGCATGATCATAGACAAACCATGTTTATTGGCTTCTAATGCTTGCTCAACTTTTTAAAATTTCCAAAAATACCTACCGAAGGACAAAGGGTGGTACTATTGAGTGTTCTGTTTTCTACAACACACACACACTCATGCACACTCAGAATCAAAAATGGGTGTTTATGGTTCAGGAACATAAATTCAGGTGTTCCTGTATACCATGTGCTAATGAGGAAGCAATTTATAAAATTTGTTACAGTAATGGAATCAAAATCAAAATAACTTTTTCTTATTCTCCCATACAATACTTCCCAACTGCAGCTTCCAATCCCACCACTCTTCCCAGTTCCAGCAATCTCCCCCTTTCCCAGATCCTCTCATCCTCCATGGACCTTCAAAAATTTACAAGCCTTCCTGTGATATCAACTGAACACAACATAACAATTTACAACTAGTCTAGACATAAACCCTCATACAGGGATGGATAAAGAAACATACCAAAAGCACATGGAGATAGATAGATAGATAGATAGATAGATAGATAGATAGATAGATAGACAGACAGACAGATAGACAGACAGATAGACAGGTAGATAGGCAGAGATTTACTTTTGGGGGATGGCACTTATCAATATACATATTGTATTGTTCCAATGAGGACCATTTTCTTTACTCTTGTTATGACTGTGAAGGAAACAAAAAGGACAATCATGAAGGCGCAAAGGGCACTGAGATAGGAAAACAGATCTAGAAAATTTTGAGCTGCATATAATGAAAAGTCATGTAGTCCCAGCATTGGGTGAGAAATGAAAATATAATTATGTCATTTTATGCTCTGGTAGAGCAATGTGAATTCCTTTTTATTTTTGTTCTTTTGGCCAGCCTGATGGAGAATGCCACTTTCTAACATTTGATATATATGCTATCTCCAGTGTCTGATGGTTCAGATGTGATTGATAAGCATTCTGAAATATCCAAGTTCTACCTACATTCCAGTCAACATGCCTACCATTTGCTGAGGAGAGCCTACAGTTTCTGTGTAAAAATCAAATGGCTTATTAGTCACCAAAAAGCAGAAGCCCAGAGTGTCTATGTTTACTCCATTTACAATGAGTTTTGCACCTAAGATGTCGAGTGGCATGTTTCTATATAGTGTCCTGTATTATAGGAAGAAGAAAAGTAGGTTTATATATTTAAATTTGTAATACTATGTAGTTTGTATATGGAAAGAAGAAATATTCCTTCAGTTTTCCTAGAGTTGTAACTTAGCTTTAGAATTAATTGGCACAACATTGACCACTGAGACATACAAAAATCCGACATGAGTTGGCACACTATGGTAGCATTCCTAAAAAAAATGAGCTAAAGAAACCCTCAAAATGTGAAGACGAATGTTTGTATTATAAGTTGAACAAATAGAGGCAATGGAAAAGTATGTGGAGAAAATAAAGAAAAAGTAACAATTTAAATCTATGTTTTAAAGTACTTCTAGCTAAAAAAAAAACCTTCAAAGTAAAATATTTTGGAGTATGTTTTTTCCTATCCTTCACACGTACATGGGTTATCATGTTCACGAAGTAACATTATCATTTAAAGCTGTGTGCAAATCTGACATAGTCTCATTACAGAGGCATGGAGTGTGGAGAGAAATGATGTCTCTATCATCCAAAGCTGATTGCTCTATGGGTGTTCTTGAAAATACAGATGACAAAAATTACTCAGCATTTTTGCTAGCAAAATATTAAAAAAACTCAGAAGATACTTGAATAATTGTTTCTTCATGATAATATTACAGTTAATAACTCATTTTAGATATCAATAAGGAGATAGGAATTATAAAGCAAAACATAGACAACATTTTTGTTTGTTATTTATTTTTTCACTGAAACTTCCCAGCAGTTTATTGTACTGAACAATTGAATTGTCTCATTATGGTGAAATGATGTTCTAGAACAAAGGTGAATCCTAAAGAAACATATATTACAGCTGTATAATAAACTACAAAAGGCAAGACAGCAAGCCTGCAAGTGTCAGAGGAATGAAGGTTCGCTGTGAGGTTGTATGTTCTAGAAAGGTCAGTAAAAGCTCACTAACATGGCTGCCCAAACAAGACCTAAACAACAAAAATAGACAACCAAGGACAGAAGAAAGACAGCTTTTACTAAACAAAGACTAGAGAAAGAACTACAGGGAAATAATGAGTGTAGAGAGCAGTATTCCTTTGTGCAAATTTACTACAGGTTTTTTGTTTGTTTGTTTATGTTTTTCCCTTCTTTGGCTGAGGTATATCTAGGTTGTGCAGGGACAGATAGAGCAGAGGTTAAGGGATTTTCCAAACAGTGCCCAAACTGGGACCCACCCCGTGGGAGAGAGCCAACCTCTGACACTTAAAGATACTCTGCTATGCTTGCAGACAGGAGCTTAGGACAGCTGTCCTCTAAGAAGCTCCGCCCAGCAGCAGATCAAAACAGATGCTTAGATGCACCGCCAAACTTTGGCCTAAGCATAGTCTTGGGGGGGGGGCAGGAGAGGAATAGAAGTACTTTGAGGTGACAGGAACTCTATAAGAAGAAAAACAGAGCCAACTAACCAGGGCACAGGGGACTTGTGGAGACTGAAGCACCAACCAAGGACCGTGCATGGACTGGACATAGGCCCCCTATACAGGCGTAGCCTGTGGGCAGCTTGGGCTTCATGTGGGTTCCCTAGTATGTGGACAAGGGGCTGTCTCTGACATGGATTATGTTGCCTGCTTTTCAATCAACTTCTCCCTGGGAGGGCTGCCTCATTAGAACACAGGGGAAGACAGTGTGCTTGGTCTTGATGTCCTGGGGTAGGCTTGTAGGGGGAGGGTCCCCTTTTCTGAAAAGTAGGAAAGGAAGAATAGGGGGAAAAGGGAGGGATGGTAAGACTGGGAGGAGAGGAAGAAGGTTGCTACAATTGGGATATGAAGTGAATAAATAAATTAATTAAAAAATAATGTAGAGAGTAGGAGAAGTGGTATTTTCCAGGGAAGAGTACAGCAACTGCTTATCCAATACAAGTAACCAGCTTTTATTGAATCGTATACATACTAGTAACATTATACATACTGAATATATTCTCTTTATACATTTCAGAATATATATGCATTTATATATACACATATGCACATACACATAGACACACACATATAACAAAGGAAAGAGCCATAAATTTAAAAAAAGAAAAAATGAACAAGGAGGGTTTTGGAGGTGTTATAAGGAGTAAAAGAGAAAGGTAGAAATTACATAACTTTATGATAATTTCAAGAAGTAAAAGAAAATTATTAGCAAAAATGTAAGTAAAATTTTTATTCGCCAGATGTAATTGTCATCTCAGTGGCTTACTGCTGAGTCACTGGCCCGTTTCTAGTTCCTTCTGAATTCAGGCTGGTTAGTTCAGCTCAGCAGTTCTGACTCAAACTTATCTCCAAGCTGACTAATTCCATTTGGCTTCTTAGCTTCTCACTGTAGTGTTCTGTTTGGAAAACTGTCCCTGAACTCCAGGAACAGAAGTACACCAAACTGAACTCCACTGCAGTGAACTAATTTAACTTCATCAAACTTCCGGAACTGACTGAACTTAACTGACTGAACGCAACTCAACTCCTGAACAGAACTGACTGCCAGCTGCCTGACCTCAACCCAACTCCACTGCATTGCTTGTCAACTGACTCCCAACCGACTGCCTCAACCTAACTGAACTGCCTCTCCCTTTACTCTCTTAAACTACTTCTCTTTCCTGTGCTGTTCTCATGAGAATTGGGAGTACCCTATTTTGTCAAATCTTTCTCTGATCTGTCACTTTGTCTGCCCCTTCATTAAATGTCATTATTTTGGCTGAAAGGTGTGTGCTAATGGCATCCCTGTATTCCAGCCAGAGGGTTTCATAGTGCGCCAATTAAGATTCTTCTACACAAGACACTTAATATAGAAAATACATAATCACTTTGAAATTTCCATTGCATGGTCATATGATATTCTAGCCTTTAACCTCTCTAGAAATTACTGTACTGATTGCTTTGCCATGCACTCTACAAATATATCTTTTCACTTGATGAAAAGCTGTGAGCAAAGAACTCTCAGGTTAATATGGATAATGAATATATTTACATCACTTAACAGAGTGCCTATCTGTTAACTTTATGCCAATTAACATCATAGCAGAAAAATTAATATCTATATTTAAGGAACTCTGAATTTACAACATAGATTTCTTTTGAAAAATTGATTTAAAAGATTATGAAATTCATTAGCTTTATGTTGAGAGCTTGTCAATGTACTTGTCATTGTTCAGTGTACACATCAGGTACTCAGCACAGTGTGTGGTGTGTATTAGCTTCCTATTAAATCACTTAGAGTCCTATTAGAGATATTTAAAAAAATCACAGATTAGTTAGTAGCTAAAATGAGCTTACATATTTCCTGCTGTGATTTGAAGAATTATATCTTCTTTTACTTCATAGGCCTTCTGACAGCATCACACTAGGGTTTAAAATCAATTTTAATAGTAGTGCATACCAGTTCTCTTATGAATGTGTGTGTTTGTTGCTCTCTCCCTCTGTCTCTTTTCTGTGTGTGTTGCGTGCATATATGGGTATTGTATCTTGTGTATTAACACAAGCATGTGGTATCTAGAATTCAAATGTGAGTGACTTTCTATCTTGCTGTGAGATTTAGCCTTCTTTGATAATTTTAAAAGTCGTTGGTAGTTAGACACAGTGATCTTCCTGTCTACATTGCCCTCCATGCTAGAGTTAAGGTTTTGTGCGGCAACACCTTATTTTCCTCATGCTGATTGTCGCCTGAACTCTGATTCTCTTGCTTGCACAGCAAACAACTCACACAGTGAGCCAACTCCCCAGAACGTTCCTATAAATACTTTTGTAAAATTAATATTTTAATATTAATGCAAAATAAGTATAATCAATTATGAAAAATAGGAGAAAACAATTTAAAATACAGAGAAGAAAGGAAGTAAAGAGAAAAAGAAGGAAGAAAAGAAAGAAGCAGGGAAGTAGGGAGGGAGGAGGAGGGGATACAGAAAAGGCAGGTAGGAAGAAAGAAAGGAAAGAAGGAGGAAAAGAAGGAAGAAAGGAAGAAAGGAAGCTTATTTTACACAGGACAAAATTAGAAGAATTGACAAGATTAACCTCAAAGTCCTGATGAAGAGCAAAGCACAACAAGATAAAAAAGGACATAACTGAGTCTGGAAGAAGGCTGTCATGCCTCAGGAGCATAACCACCTATTTCATAGAAGTCAGAAGGTGGCATTAATGGATTAGGGCTAGATGGCTTGTTTTGGAAAATAGAGTGAGCACATGGAATAACAGCATACATGTGTTCATTGCCAAGATCAGTTGAGTACTATGAACGATATGGTGTTATATGGGATACACTTGAGTAAAAATTGGGCACTTTGTGGATGAAAATAAAACACGTTCTTTTTTATAGTTTATTGTATTTTCTATCAATCTATCTATCTATCTATCTATCTATCTATCTATCTATCTATCTATCTATCTATCTATCACAATTTATTCACTTTGTATCCCGGCTGTAGACCCCTTTCATTTCCTCCCAATCCCACAACCCTCCCTCTTTACCCCTATGCCTTTTCCCTAGTCCATTGATAGGGAAGGTCCTCCTCCCTTTCTAACCTAGCCTACCAGGTCTCATCAGGACTGGCTGCATCATCTTCCTCTGTGGCTTGGCAAGGCTGCACTCCACCCCCATGTGGAGGTTATCAAAGAGCCAGCCACTGACTTCATGTCAGAGATAACCCCCGGCCCCATTACTAGGTAACCCACTTGGAAACTGAGCAGTGGGTCTAGGTCCTCTCCATTTATGGTCCTTAGTTGGAGTATCAGTCTCTGAAGGCTCCTCTGGGCCCAGATATTTTGGCTTTGTTGGTCTCCTTGTGTGGTTCCTGTCCCCTCCAGACCTTTCTATTTCCCTCTTCTTCCATAAGCTTTCCTGCATTCTGCCCAAAGTTTGGCTATGAGTCTCAACATCTCCTTCTGTACCACGACAGGTAGAGTAATTCTTACTAGGTCACCTAGATTCACTTCACACTCACAAACTAAGAAATTACAAAGTACTGTAATTATTGGCATTTCCCACAATAATGAGTCCATGTGCCTTTTAAGACAGTAACAGGCATGTAGCACTGAGCAACTACTGTTTTATATTTTCTATAATTTTAAATTGTATATATTTTATAAGCATACTTAAATATGTATATCAGGTATTTTCAAACATCCTTCATGTTGTTTGTCTTCCTTTCTTCCCTCTTTCTCTGAAGAATTCTCTTTGCGCATTCCCAGTTAAGTTCCCCCATTTTTTCACATTACTTCCTTCATAGTGTCTGTCTCCAACTAGACTCCTCTGGAGTTCCTCTTTAGAGCCTCTTCTGGAAACTATATTCTGTTCATAGCTTTCTATTTGCCTGGCTTCTTTGGTTACTTCAGTCTACATACAAACCTAAAGGACAACCATTTTGTTTTGTTTTATTAATTAATTGATTAATTGATTAAGTCACTTTATGACTCACAGCCCCCTACCTCCTGTCCTTCCAGTTCCACCCTCATAACACCTCTCCTCTCTTCCCCCTTTTCTTCTCTTCAAAGAAGAGGAGACCATCCATGTGTACCAACGTACCGTGGCACTCCAAGTTGTAGAAGGGCTCTGAGCATCCTCTCCCCCTGTAGCCAGCAAGGCTAGCCAGCAAAGGGAAAGGAATCCAAAGGAGGCAACAGAGTCAGAAACTGCTCCCCTCCACCTCTCAAAGTTTCAAGAACAACTGTTTTAACAAGAGATAAGGAACCTAGCTTTTTTACTACAAGGGAAGCAGATGCGGGGCAGTCCCACTCCATTTACTTCTCAAAGTTATGTCCCTTGAGTCCCAAACATCAATGTCAGAGGCAAGATAAATTTTGTAGTATAACACAGTTAGCAAGTATACACTAAGTTTTGCTACCCTAGTGGGCTGCTTGGCGCAAAAGAGGCTTCATCTATCATTTCTTCCAAGTAACATTAACTGCAAATATCTTTCAGACATGACTGCCTAAGGCAGGTTAGTTAGCCCATTGAATATTCTCTTTGGCCCTTTTGTATACTATAAATCCCAATATAACCATACTACATCACTTTAACACAATGTACCAAAAAGCACCTCCATCTAATATATCAGTGTCTCAGTATCTGATCAGAGTACTTGTTTGCTTCTGTCCTCCGAATAAGGGCTTAACACCCTGGGCTGTTTCACTGAAAATCCAGTTAGTTAGGCCAAGCCACAGTTTTATTATACTGACATGGCCTCTTAGTAATTTTCTATCCATGAACTTCCACTTTGCCACTTGCTGCAGAATTCCATTTTTTCATGTTGTCGCCAGAGTTCATACTAATCTCTCTATATAAATGAAAAAATTCCATCACATTCTCTTTTGTGTTACATATATCTTGTGGCCCAATGGAGTTATTTTTGTCTGTGTCTTCTGTCATACCTGAGAATTTTCATTGAATACCGAATTCAGAATATGTCATTACTTACTTTTACAATTCAGTGCTGTCCAAATAGTAAAGCTGTATAGCAACAACCTCAACACCTCAATTTTCTTAAATTTTACTGATTGTATGTGCTTGCTTCTATATTCTAACAAGTCTCTACTTGTCTACATAAAAGTGAATCAAAACAAAACATTAATGTACACCATTAATTCTATCTTTGTTATCGTAGCCAATAATAGGGTAGCTGAGCCCTCAAGGTCACCAATAGTGTTTTTAGGCAATATTGAAGATAATAAATAATTTAAGCCTCTTCTCTCTAATTATGATTGTTTCATTTAAATTAAATATGTTAATTTTTAAAATATGTTTTAATGGAATATTAATTGATTTACATCCACATAATACTCACATAATTGGAATCTCTATAATTGTTTCTTAATTGCTCACATGCATATAATGTTCATTTCCTATCAGCATGATAATGAAATGATAACTTAATTAGAGTATCACAGATCAAATTACCTATATGACATAAAAATATCATACTGGTTTATTAAATCTATGAATGGTGACTGATTTTACCACATCAATTTGGAAATTATGAAAAATCTAAAAGTTCATTGCTTTTCAGGTAATTGATGAGTAATTGAAGATTTCAGATATTTCTCCTATTGCCATTGGACCATACTCAAGTAGGCTAGAAAGTGCTTTTCAGATGAATTAGTTCAAATTTTAAAGTAGAAAATTGAATATCTCTTTCTGGCCAAGAGAATAAAACCTTTAGCCTGCATGGAGACATAGAATTCTAGTTGGAGGGGTCCAATTGTATGTATTGGAGAGGGTCAATTGCTTCATCATGAGAGAATCTCCCAGTCCAGGGAGGTGGGCTCACCTAACACATGGTAAAGAAATAGGTTCAGTAATTAGGCACTTAGTGAGATACCCTGTAACTGTTTGTATTCCATGAGTCTGACTTCCATCCAGCTTTAATTTCTTCTCTTTTTATTCTCCTCCTCTCAGCAGCCCTTATGATTTACAGTTAGCTTGTGTTGGAGTTTACTTTTTTTAATGTAATTTTAAGCTACCTTTTGAGTCTGTTCTTTTTTTTCATTTTTTATTATTACATTTTTATTTATTTATGTTAATTATAGTTTATATACCTTGTATCCTAGCTGTAACCACCTCCTTCATTGCCTCCCAATCCTACCCTCCCTCCCTCAACTCCTCCCTGCCACTCTTTAAGTGCACTGGTAGGGAAGGACCTCCTTCCCTTTTATCAGATCCCAGCTTACCAGGTCTCAACAGGACTGGCTGCAATATCCTCCTCTGTGGCCTAGCTAGGCTGTGCCTCTCATGGGGGTAGGGGGAAGTCCAATAGCTAGCTGCAGAGTTCATGCCAGAGACATTCCCTGTTCCCCTTACTAGAGAAGCCACTTGGATACTGAGCTGCCATGGGCTACATCAGAACAGGGGTTCAAGGTTATATCCATGCATGGTCCCTGATTAGAGAATCAGTCTCAGAGGAGCCCCTGGCCCAGATGTATTTGGTCTTTGTGGAGCTCCTGTTCTCTCCAGGTCATACTAACCCTCTCTTTTTTCATATGATTGTCTGCACTCTGCCCAACGTTTGGCCATGAGTCTCAGCTTCTCCTTTGATACATTGGTAGGTAGAATCTTTAAGAGGCCCTTTATGGTAGGCTCCTATCCTGCTTCTCATTTTCTCCTACTTCCAATGTCCATATCATTGTGTTTCTAAGTAAGGACTGATCTTACCCCAGGTTCTCTTTCTTGTTTAGCTTCTTTAGGTGTATAGATTTTGGTATGTTTATCCTATCTTATAGGTCTAGTATCCACTTATAAGTTAGTATATACCATGTGTGTCTTTCTGCTTCTGGGATAGCTACTCAGGATGATCTTTTCTAGGTCCCACCATTTGCCTGCAAATTTCATGATTTCCCTGTTTTTAATTGCTGATAGTATTCAATTGTCTAAATGTACCACAATTTCTGTATCCATTCCTCTGTTGAGGAACATCTGAGTTGTTTCCAGGTTCTGGCTATTACAAATAAAGCTGCTACAAACATGGCTGAGCAAATGTCCTTGTTGTGTACTTGAGCATCTTTTGGATATATGCCTAGGAGTGGTATAGCTGGATCTTGAGGAATCACTCTTCCTAATTGTCTAAGAAAGCACCAGATTGATTTCTAAAGTGGTTGTACCTGTTTACATTCCCACCAGCAAGGGAGGAGGGTTGTGCATTCTTCACATCCTCTCCAGCATGTTTTGTCAGTTGAGTTTTTGATCATAGCCATTCTAATGAGTGTAAGGTGAAATCTAGGGGTAGTTTTGATTTCCATCTCCCTGATGAGTAAGGATGTTGAGCATTTTTAAAGTGTTTTTCTGCCATTCTATGTTCCTCTATTGAGAATTCTCTGTTTACCTCAGTACCCCATTTTTTATTGCATTACTTGATTTGTTGTTTTTAATTTCTTGTGTTCTTTATATACAATGGACATTAGCTCTCTGTCAGACATAGGTGAAGATCCTTTCTCAGTCTGTAGGCTGTCGTTTTGTTTTGACGACAGTGTCTTTTGCTTTTCAGAATATTTTCAATTTCATGATGTCCCATTTATTTATTGTTGCTCTTAGAGCCTGTGCTGTTTGTGTTCTTTTCAGGAAGTTTTCTCCTGTGCCAATGATTTCCAGGCTCTTATCCACTCTTTCTTCTAAACAATTTAATGTGTCTGGTTTTATGTTGAGGTCTTTGATCCACTTAGACTTTAGTTTTGTTCAGGGTGATGAATATGGACCTATTTTCATTTTTCTGCATGTAGACATCCAGTTGGACCCGCACCATTTTTTGAAAATGCTGGCTTTTTTTTCCATTTAATGATTTTGGCTTCTTTATCAAAAATCAAGTTTCCATTGGTGTGTAGATCTATTTCTGGGTCTTCTTTTCAGTTCCGTTGATCCACTATTCTGTATCTATGCCAATACTATGGAGTTTTTATTACTATTACTCTGTAATACAGCTTGAGATCAAGAATGGAGATATCTCCAGATTAACTATTGTTCTACAGGATTGTTTTGGACATTCTGGCTTTTTTGTTTCTCTGTATGAATTTGAGAATTGGTCTGTAAGAATTGTGTTGGTATTTTGATGGGAATTGCATTGAATCTGTAGATTGCATTTGGTAGAATGGGCATTTTCACTATATTAATCCTACCAATCTATGAGCATGAGATATCTTTCCATCTTCTGATATCTTCTTTAATTACTTTCTTCGGAGACTCAAAGTTTTTCTCAAACAGGTCTTTTACTTGCTTGGTTAAAGTCACTCCAAGGTACTTTTTGTTATTAGTAGCTATTGTGAAGGGTGTTGTTTCCTTAATTTCTCTCTTGGTCCTTTTGCCTTTGGTATACAGGAGGGCTTCTGATTTTTTTTTTTTTTTGAGTTGATTTTGTATCCAGCCACTTCGCTGAAAGTGTTTATCAGCTGAAGGTGTTCTCTGGTTGAATTTTGGGAGTTACTTATGTGTACTATCATATCATCTGAAAATTGTGATATTTGACTTTTTCCTTCCCAATTTGTATCACCTTGATCGCCTTTATTTGTCTTATTGCTCTAGCTAGGACTTCAAGTACAATGTTGAAGAGATATGGAGAGAGTGGGTAGCCTTGCCTTGTCCCAGATTTCAGTGGGATTGATTTAAGTTTCTTTTCGTTGAGTTTGATGTTGGTTATAGGCTTGCTGTATATTGCCTTTACTGTGTTTAGGTATGTGCCTTGTATCCCTGATCTCTCCAAGACTTTAAACATGAATGGGTGTTGGATTTTGTCAAATGCTTTTTTTTTCTGTATCTAAGGATCTAAGGAGATGATCATGTGGTTTTTCTCCTTCAGTTTGTGTATATGGTGGATTACATTGATGGACATCCATATATTAAACCATCTTGCATGCCTCGGATGAAGCCTACTCGGTCATGGTGGATGATTCTTTTATGTGTTCTTGGATTTGCTTTGCAAGTATTTTATTAAGTACTTTTACATCAATGCTCATGAGGGAGATAGGTCTGAAGTTCTCTATTTTATGTTGGGTCTTTGTGAAGTTTATGTATCAAGGTGACTGTGGCTTCATAGAATGAGTGTGGTAATGTTCTTTTTGTTTCTATTTTGTGGAATAGTTTGAAGAGAATTGGAGTAAGCACTTCTCTGAAGGTCTGGTAGAATTATGCACTGAAACCACCTGGCCCTGGGATTTTTTTGGAAGGGAGACTTTTGATGACTGCTTCTATTTCCTTGGGAGAATATGATACTATTTAGTCTTTCTACCTGACCTTGACTTAATTTTGGTATATGGAATCTATCATGAAAATTGGCCATTTACTTTGGATTTTCAAGTTCTCTGTCATATAGGCTTTTGTAGTACAAACTAATGATTGTTTAGATTTCCTCAGAGTCTGTAATTATGCCCCTTTTTCATTTCTGATTTTGCTTAATTGGATAGTTTCTGTATTCCTTTTAGTTAATTTGGATAAGAGCTTGTCTATCTTGTTGACTTTTCTCAAAGAACCATTTCTTGGTTTCATTGATTCTTTGAATTGTATTTGTTTCTAATTTATTGATTTCTGCTTTGAGTTTGAATATTCCAGCCATCTATTTCTCTTGGGTGTTTCTTCTTCTCCCCTCCCCCCATAGGGCTTTCAGGTGAGCTGTTAAGGTTCTTGTATACAATATTTCAAATTTCTTCTTGAAGGCATTTAGTGCTATGAACTTTTCTCTTAGCACTGCTTTCATTGTGTCCGGTAAGTTTGGGTATTTTGAGCCTTCATTTCATTGAATTCTAGGGAGTCTTTAATTTCTTTATTTATTTCTTACCTAACCCAGCTGTCATTGGGTAGTGAGTTGTTTAGTTTCCATGTATGTGCATTATTTTTGCTGTTTCTGTTGTTGTTGAAGTCCAACTTTCTACCATGATGGTCAGATAGGATACAAGGGATAATTTCAATCTTTTTCTATCTCCTGAGGCTTGCCTCATGATGAGCTATATGGTCTGTTTTGGAGAAGGTTCCATGAGGTGCTGAATAGAAGGTATATGCTTTCGAGTTTGGGTGTTTAGACATCTATTAGGTCCATTTGATTTAGGGCCCCTGTAAGTGTCTTATTTCCCTGTTTGGCTTCTGTCTAGATGATCTGTACCTTGGTGAAAGTGGGGTGTTGAAGTCTCCTACTATTAAGGTCTTGGGATCAATGTGTGATTTCAGCTTTAATAATGTTTCATTTGCAATTGTAGGTGGTCTTGTATTTGTGGCATAAATTTTCAAAATTGTGATGTCCTCCTGTTGGAATTTTCCTTTAATGAAAATGAAGTGCCTCTCATCTTTTTTGATTAATTTTGCCTGAAAATCTATTTTATTATATATTGGAATTGCTACCCCAGCTTGTTTCCTAGGCCCTTTTTTCAACATTTTTTCTAGCCCTTCACTCTGATGTAGTGTTTATCATTGTTGCAGAGGTGTGTTTCTAGGATGCATCAGAATGTTGGATCCTGTTTCTGCAACCATTCTGTTAGTCTGTGTCTTTTTATTGGAGAGTTGAGTCCATTGATGTTGATAAATAATAGTGACCAATTAGTGTTGGTACCTTTTATTGTAGACTTGGTGGTCTTACTGTGATTCATTGCTTGTTTTCTTTTAATTTTGTTGGGAAATTATCTGTATCCTATGTTTTTTTGTTTTCGCTTTTTTTTTTTTTTTGGTGTAGTTGTTTTCGTTGGATTGGAGTTTTCCTTCTAGTATCTTATGTAGGGTGGGGTTGCTGTGTAGATTTAGTTTTATTATGGAATATTTTGTTTTCTCCATCTATGTTGATTGAAATCTTTGCTGGGTAAGTAGTCTGGGTTGGTATCTGTGGTCCCTTAAACTCTGATGACACCTGCTGAGACCCTTTGGCTTTCATAGTTTCTGATAAGAAGTCTGGTGTGATTCTCATTGGTCTACCTTCATATGTTACTTGATCTTTTTCCCTTGCTGCCTTTAATATTTTCTTTGTTCTGTAGGTTTAGAGTTTTGACTATGATGTAATGTGAAGAATTTCTTTTTTGGTCTAGTCTATATAGTGTTCTATAGGGTTCTTATTTGTTTATGGACACCACTTTCTTTAAGTTGGGAAAATTTTCTTCTTTGATTTTCTTAAAATTATTTTTCTGGGGGGGAGGTGTGGGACAAGATGGCAGCGCCAAGAGGACACCACTTCTGAGCTGCAGAACAACATTTTCGGTACAGCGACCAAGGGACTGAATTGTGGGCCCTAAAACAACAGTGATCCGGTTTCCCAGGTGAGAGGAAGCCCCAAGGTGCGGTAACTGGCCTGGTCCACTCTCAGGACACCCAGCCAGAACCCAGAAGAGATCCCAGGTTGAGCAGGCACTCAGCTGGTCAGCCGGTCACCAGACCAGTATCACATGCCTGCGTGTCCTGATCACCTTCCCAGGCTGAATGGTGGGCACAAAAACCACCATTTTTTTGGAGTCCTAGTCTCTAGAAAAACCCATTGGGAAGGAAGGAGATGGGACTGACCTAAGTCAAACATCCTTCCCAGGGAAAAGATCTTTCAGAACGGTAGGCTTGCACAAGCCATCTCTGAACTATCCACCACCCCGGAGCACAACTGTGCTGTGTCCAACTCTCAGTCACAAAAGAACCATGTGCCCCAGCATCAGATACTGTGGTGCCTGGTGGGGAGAAACCCCCACAGGGAAGGAAGAAAACAGGGACTGAGTTAGGGTACCCAGGATCTCCCTGGAAAAGGTCCCCTAGATCTGCAGATGCTCGCAGTTAGCCCAGAGGCCTTCTGGAGCACAAGCTATGCTTCACAGACAGATCTGTGCAACCCAGAGCACCAGATCCTGGCTTTCCCTGTCCCCGAATTGGTGAATTGAGGGGCTGTGGAGCCCCAAACAACCATACAAGGAACCCGGGGAGAAGGGGCACAAAACCTGATCTGAGTCCAATAGGACACAGGTCAACGGTGGTCATCTCCGAGGACTTCTCCTGGGGATTCAATTCCTGGGCACTTCCTCCCAACGGACAGAAGCAGCAGTGGATGTAACAAAGCCTGCAGCAGAGGAAGCAGGGGGGAGATACTGCACCCAGCAGGAAAGCAGCATTGGAGGTACCCCAACCAGCAGAGAAGCAGAGGAGGCAGCCCGCAGTGCACACAGCAATTTGCAAGGAGCACAGGCAGCATGCTCCAAGCACAGATCTCCAGCATTCACCCACAGCCTTGTCTGAGGGGCTAGCAGCTGAGGAAGTAGATAGCGCTTCCCAACTCAGGGAGCAGAGTGAAGCCTGCCAGGCCACCAGCTTCCAGTGCAGAACTCAGGGCCAGGAGCTGAGAGTCCACAACTGAATATGTGTCCTGCCCATAGAACCAGCAGCAGACATCAGAGTCCAGCCTGCTGAGCCCATCTCAGGCTGTAGACCACCGGGTATTCAGAAAACATGCTCAGGAACAACTGAAGCAAAAACACACACTCTCAAACCTCTGGTCCCCACTGATCTTCCTGAAGAATTCTACAGACACCAGAGTAAGAGGGTCTAGTCCAAAGGTCAGAATTGAGAAGGAAAGAGTGAAGATTATATATAAGCAATGACAAAAGGTCAACATAAGACCTCAGCCAACAAAAAACACACCATGGCACCTCCAGAAACACCGAAAACTAATGGATGTTTTAATTCAGCAGAAACTCAGGAAAATGATTTTAAAGCTATGGTTATCCAGGTAATTCAGGTACAAAAAGAGGAAACAAACAGAGCTCTCAAAGAAATTCAAAAGAATATAATGGCCCATGTAGAGGAACAATTAAAGACATATAGAGAGGAAACAAAAACAGAAATAGGAGCCACCTTCAACCAGATGAAGGAAATGGTGCAAAGCATGAAAACAGAATTAGAATCTATAAAGAAAACACAAACAGAGAAATGCCTGGAACTGGAGAACTTAGAGAAAAGATCAGGAACCACAAAGGTAAGCATCACCAATAGAATACAAGAGATGGAAGAGAGAATCCCGGGAGCTGAAAATACACTTGCTGAAATTGATTCCTCACTCAAATACAAACTAAAATCAGAATAGTCCCAAACACAAAACATTCCAGAAACCAAGGATGCCATGAAAAGTCAAAACCTAAGAATAATAGAAATAGATGAAAAAGAAGACTCTAGGCTCCAAGGACCAGAAAATATTTTTAAGAAAATCATAGAAGAAAATTTCCCTAATTTAAAGAAAGAGATGTCCATAAACATACAGGAAGCCTACAGAACACCAAATAGACTAGAGCAGAAAAGAAATACCTCATATGACATCATAGCCAAAACACTAAACCTACAAAACAAAGAAAAAATATTAAAGGCAGCAAAGGAAAAAGGTCAAGTAACATATGAAGGGAGACATATTGGAATCACAATAGACTTCTCATCAGAAACTATGAAAGCCAGAAGGGCCTGGGCAGAAGTCATGCAGTCTTTAAGGGAACAGAGATGCCAACCAAGACCAGCAAAGCTTTCAATCAACATAGATGGAGAAAACAAAATATTCCATGACAAAATAAAATTTAAGCAATATCTGCACAGCATCCCAACCATACAGAAGATACTAGAAGGAAAACTCCAATCCAATGAAAACAACTATCCCAAAGAAAATATAGGATTCAGATAACTTCCAAAGAAAAAAGGAAAAAAAAAGCAATGAATCATAGAAAGACCACCAACTCCATAATAAAAGGAAATAACAGTTATTGGTCACTATTATATATCAACATCAATGGACTCAACTCTCCAATAAAAAGACACAGACTAACAAAACGGTTGCAGAAACAGGATCCAACATTCTGCTGCATCCAAGAAACACACCTATGCAACAAAAATAAACACTACCTCAGAGTAAAGGGCTGGAAAAATGTGTTTCAGGCAAATGGACTCAGAAAACAAGCTGGGGTAGTGATCCTAGTATCTAATAAAATAGACTTTCAACCAAAACTAATCAAAAAAGAAGAGGAGGGGCACCTCCTTCTCATCAAAGGAAAATTCCAACAGAAGGACATCTCAATTTTGAACATCTATGCCTCAAATACAAGACCAGCTACATTTGTAAATAAAACATTATTAAAGCTGAAATCTCAAATAGATCCCACCACCTTAATAGTGGAAGACTTCAACACTCCACTCTCACCAAGAGACAGATCATCCCGTCAGAAGCAAAACAGGGAAACAAGGGTACTTACAGAGACCCTAAATCAAATGGATCTAATAGATGTCTACAGAACTTTTCATCCAAAATCAAAAGAGTACACCTTCTTTTCAGCACCACACAGGATCTTCTCCAAAATAGACCATATAGTTGTTCACAAAGCAAACCTCAGCAGATACAAGAGATTGAAATAATCCCTTGTATCCTATCTGACCATCATGGTCTAAAGCTGGACCTCAACAACAACAGAAACAGCAAAAAGCGTGTACATACATGGAAACTGTACAACTTGCTACTCAATGACAGCTTGGTTAAGGAAGAAATAAAGAAAGAAATTAAAGACTTCCTAGAATTCAATGAAAATGAAAGCACAAAATACCCAAACTTATGATACACAATGAAGGCAGTGTTAAGAGGAAAGTTTATAGCACTAAACTTTATAATGCCTTCAAGAAGGAATTTGAAACATTTCATACAAGCAACTAAATGGCTCAACTGAAAGCCCTAGGGAAAAAAAAAAAAAAAAAAGAAGCAGACACACCCAAAAGGAGCAGACGGCTGAAATAATCAATTATTCTGCTAAGGGCAGAAATCAATGAATTAGAAACAAATAAGACTATTCAAAGAATCAAGGAAACCAAGAGCTGGTTCTTTGAGAAAATCAACAAAATAGACAAGCCTTTAGCCAAACTAACAAAAAGGCAGAGGGAAACAACCCAAATCAACAAAATCATAAATGAAAAGGGGGACTTAAAAGCAGACACTGAGGAAACCCAAACAATCATTAGGTCTTACTACAAAAACCTATATGTCACAAAATTTGAAAATCTAAATGAAATGGATGATTTTCTTGATAGATTCCATCTACCTAAATTAAATCATGATCAAGTAGAAAAATTGAATAGACCTATACCCTCCCAAGAAAATAGAAGATGAAGCAGTCATCAACAGTCTCCCTTCCAAAAAACGCCCTGGGCCAGATGGATTCAGTGCAGAATTCTACAAGACATTCAAAGAAGTGCTAACTCCAATTCTCTTTAAACTATTCCACAAAATAGAAACAGTAGGAACATTACCAAACTCATTCTATGCAGCCACAGTCACCTTGATACCTAAACCACACAAAGATCCAACAAAAAAAGAGAACTTCAGACCTATCTCTGTTATGAACATTGATGCAAAAATATTCAATAAAATACTTGCAAACTGAATCCAATAACACATAAAAGATATTATCCACCATGACCAAGTACACTACATCCTAATCATGCAGCGGTGGTTCAATATACGGAAATTCATCAATGTGATCCATCATATACATAAACTGAAGGAGAAAACCCACATGATCATCTTCTTAGATACCCAAAAAGCTTTCTACAAACCAACATCCATTCATGTTTAAAGTCTTGGAGATATCAGGGATACAAGGCACATACCTAAACATAGTAAAGGCAATATACAGCAAGCCTATAGCTAACATCATACTCAATGGAGAGAAACTTAAATCAATCCCACTGAAATCTGGGTCAAGGCAAGGCTGCCCACGTCTCCATATCTCTTCAACATGGTACGTGAAGTACTAGCTAGAGCAATAAGACAAAAAGTTGATCAAGGGGATACAAATTGGGAAGGAGAAAGTCAAATATCACTATTTTCAGATGATATGATTGTATACATGAGCAACCCCAAAAATTCAACCAGAGAACTCCTTCAATTGATAAACACCTTCAGCAAAATGTCTGGATACAAAATCAACTCAAAAAAAAAAAAAAATCAGAAGCCCTCCTGTACACTAAAGACAAAAGGGCTGAGAAAGAAATTAGGGAAACAACACCCTTCACAATAGCCACTAATAATGTAAAGTAACTTGGGGTGACTTTAACTAAGCAAGTCAAAGATCTGTTTGAGAAAAACTTTAAGTTTCTGAAAAAAGAAATTGAAGAAGATATTAAAAGATGGAAAGATCTCCTATGTAATTGGATTGGTAGGACTAGCATTGGGAAAATGGCTATTCTGCCAAGAGCAATCTACAGATTCAATGCAATCCCCATCAAAATACAAAAACAATTCTTTACAGACCTTGAAAGAAAAATTCTCAACTTCATATGGAGAAATAAAAAACCCAGAATTTCCAAAACCATCCTGTACAACAACAGATCATCTGGAGGTATCTCCATCCCTGATCTCAAGCTGTACTACAAAGCAATAGTTATAAAAACTGCATGGTATTGGCATAGAAACAGAATAGTGGATCAATGGAAAGGAATAGAAGACCCAGAAATGAACCCATATACCTATGGAAACTTGATTTTTGACAAAGAATCCAAAACCACTCAATGGAAAAAAGACAGCATCTTCAACACCAGCTGGATGTCTATATGCAGAAAAATGCAAATAGATCCATATTTATCACCCTGCACAAAACTAAAGTCCAAGTGGATCAAAGACCTCAACATAAAACCAGACACACTGAACCAGTTAGAAGAAAAAGTGGTAAAGATCCTAGAACTCATTGGCACAGGAGACTACTTCCTGAACAGAACACCAACAGCACAGGCTCTAAGAACAACAATCAATAAATGGGATCTCATAAAAGTGAAAAGCTTCTGTAAAGGAAAAGACACTGTCATCAAAACAAAATGACAGCATACAGACTGGGATAGGGTCTTCACCAACCCTATACCTGACAGAGGGCTAATATCCAGTATATATAAAGAACACAAGAAGTTAAAAGGTAACAAATCAAGTAATCCAATTAAAAAATGGGGTATGGAGCTAAACAGAGAACTCTCTGTAGAGAACTGTATAATGGCACAAAAACACTGAAAGAATTGGTCAATGTCCTTAGCCATCAGGGAGATGCAAATCAAGAAGACCCTGAGATTTCACCTTAAACCCAACAGAATGGCTAAGATCAAAAACTCAAGTGACAACACATGCTGGAGAGGATGTGGAGAAAGAGGAACCCTCCTCCATTGCTGGTGGGAATGTAAACTTATACAACCACTCTGGAAATCAGTTTGGTGCTTTCTTAGACAATTAGGAAGAGTGATTCTTCAAGATTCAGCTATACCACTCCTAGGCATATATCCAAAAGATGTTCAAGTACATAACAAGGACATTTACTCAACTATGTTTGTAGCTGCTTTATTCGTAATAGCTAGAACCTGGAAACAACCCAGATGTCCCTTAACAGAGGAATGGATACAGAAATTATGGTACTTTTACACAATGGAATACTACTCAATAATTAAAAATGAGGAAATCATGAAATTCGCAGGCAAATGGTGGGACCTGGATATGATCATCCTGAGTGAGGTATCCCAAAAGCAGAAAGAGGCACATGGTATATATTCACTTATATAGCCCTATAAGATAGGATAAACATACTGAAATCTATACACCAAAAGAAGATAAACAAGAAAGAGGACCTGGGGTAAGAGGATTAATCCTCACTTAGAAAGTCAAATGGGAGGGCCATTGGATGTAGGAGAAAACAAATAGCAGGATAAGAGCCTACCACAGAGGGCCTTGGAAAGACTCTTCCCAGCAGGGTATCAAAGCAAAGATTAAGAAACATAACCAACCCTTTGGCAGCGTGCAGGCAATCATATGAAAGAAGGGGGAGAGTTCAGGAGCTCCACAAGGTCCAATATATCAGGGCACAAGTGTCTTTTATGAGACTGTCTCTTCATCCAAGGACCGTGTATGGTTATAACCTAGAACCCCTGTTTGTAGGTAGCAAATGGTGGCTTAATACCCAAGTGTGTACACTAGTAAGGGGAACAGGGATTATTTTGGACATGAACTCAATGGCTGGCTCTTCAACCCCCACCCCCACCCCCTGAGGGAGGAGCAGCCTTGCTAGGCCACAGAAGAGGACATTGCAGCCATTCCTGAAGAGACCTGATAAGCTAGAGTTAGATGGAAGGGGAGGAAGTCCTCCCCTATCAGTGGACTTAGAAATGTGCAGGGAGGAGATGAGGGAGGGATAGGGAGGGAATGTGGGAGGCAGCTATAGCTGGGATACAAAGTACATAACCTGTGATTAATGTAAAATAAAAGTGAAAAAAAAAAGAAAAAATATTTTCTGGACCTTGGAGCCTGGAATCTTCTTTTTCATCTACTCCTATTATTCTTAGGTTTCGTCTTTTCATGTCATCCTTGATTTCTTGGATGTTTTGTGTTTGGGACTTTTCTGATTTTAATTTTTCTTTGAGAAAGGAATCAATTTCAGCAAGTGTATATTTAGCACCTGAGATTCTTTCTTCCATATCTTGTTTCTATTGGTGATGCTTACTTTTGTGGTTCCTGATCTTTTCTCTAAGTTCTTCAGCTCCGGGGTTTTCTCTGTTTGTGTTTTCTTTATAGATTCTAATTCTGTTTTCATGCTTTGCACCATTTCCTTCATTTGTTTGAATGTGTATTCTTGTCCTTCTATAATGGCTCCCATTTTTTGTTTGTTTGTTTGTTTCCTCTCTATATCCCACTGATTGTGCCGGTACTTGGGCAGTTGTATTTTTCTGTATTTCTTTTAGAGCTTTGTTCATTTCCTCTTTTTGTTCCTCTAATAACTATATAAGCATGGCTTTAAAGCCATTTTCCTATGTTTCTGTTGAATTAAAATATCCATTGTTTTTGAGGGTTGCTGGTGGAGCCATGATGTCCTGCTTTTTGTTGGGTGTGTTCTTATGCTGACCTCTGGCCATTTGTTTATCTGTAACCTTTACTGTTTGTTCCTGGAGTCTGTACTGCAGACTGGAACTGTGTTTCTCTGGTATCTGGAGTATTCTTCAGGAAGATCAGGAAGGTCCAGTGGTTTGAGAGTGTGAGTTGTTGTTTCAGCTGGACCTGAAGTAGGAAAAGCTACTGGCACAGAATCGCTATTGCAGGGAATTGTGCGTGTGTGTGTGTGTGTGTGTGTATGTTCAGGAGAGAGTGTTAGAGAGTGTAGGTGCTTGGGATATGAGGGATGAGAACAAGTGCTGGAGGGCGTGTGGATGATATTTGCTGTTTGTAAGCACAGATTTCAGGTATAATGCACCTGCACATATATCCTGAATACCCAGTGGTCTACAGTCTATGGCAGGCTCTGTGGGCTGGAGACTGAGCTCTGTGGCTACTGCTGCTGGCCAGACACATACACTGCTGAGGGCTGTGTGTGTGCCTGGCCTTGTGCTCTGTGCTAAAATCTGTGGGCACAGCAGGCTGGGCTCTGTTCTCTGAGTTGGAAAGAGCTGTGTGCTTCCTCTGCTGCCTCTCCCTCAGCCAAGATGGGAGAATGGAGGTTGTGGGATAATGCTGGGAGTTTGAGTGTTCTCAGTCTCAAATCTCAAGAAGAGAGATCTGTGCTTGGAGCAGCCAGCACTGTACTCAATGCAAGTTGCTGCATGCACTGCGATTCGCCTCTTCTGCCTTTGCTGCTGGCTGCAGTAGCTCAGCTGCTGCTTATGCCTGTTATGGTTCAGTGCTTGGAAATTGATTTCCCAGAAGAAGTCTGTGGAGATTTCTGCTGTTGACCTGTACCCTATTGGTCTCAGTTCAGGGTTTGTCCCCTTTCTTCTCTGAAGCTTAGGTGGGTGCTGTTGTTTTGGGTTCCACTGGTCCTCTGCCCCTCAAGTACAGTACAGTACAGTACAGGCTGGTTGCTGTCATTTTGGATCCATCTTGAGTCTGTTCTTAAATTGTATTATTAAGGTGACTAAGAAAACCCAAAGTGGGCCTCAATTCCCCCTATATATTAATATTAAGAAAGCCATGAGGAGATTTCAAAGTTCCGGTAAGATATTTGATGAAAAATATGCAAAAACTAATGATTTCTTAGGATTTTGTGAAAAAAAAAAAAGAAATTTACAAAGGATAGCTAGTATTCACTCTAAGGAAGACTTCAAAGTTTAGGAAATTACCTTCCTGAATAAATTTAAAGTCCTGAGTCCCAGAACCATTTAAGTATAAGAAGACAGAGGGACTTGGCCAAGAATTTTTAATTTTGTAAAGATTTTGATAAATTATGTTTATTTCAAAGCCATAATGAAAATTTAGTTAATTTATTCAGGAATTTGATTAAGTAATGGGTTCAGTCCCAATATAAATATTTAAGATAATTATTAGTGTAATCATTCATTAGATAAAGAGGGAAAATTACACTCATATCAAAACCAAAACAGCAAACTTATGTGATGCAGGAAAAGTAGCAAGTACATGAGAATGAAAAGGATGGATTACATGGAGATGCTGTCTATCTTTTACAACCCACTGAATGGTCCCATTCTTAGTATAGTCTCATCACTTTTTAGCTTCTTTACACAAAGTATTTGTTTGAGATTAAATATTTGATAAAACCTATCATTATTTCCTTGTTTGTTTGTTTGTTTTGCTACTAGACCCTCCTATCACCATCCTCCCAGGTGGACATCAATTTGTTTTGACAAGGAAGTCAAGCTCTTCATTCATTTGCCTCCACTTCCTAAGAACTGGAATAACAGTCATCCAAAAGCTCATTTGGTTGAGAAGGCTAATATTAATGGCATTTTATTTTTAAACTTCATAAATATTTAACAAGAAATTGATATAAAAATGTGAGTGGCACCGGTTACAAAAAAGTTCTGTGTTAGGTAAACAAATTGTTCTTGCTAGAGAAATAACTTGGCAACTAGGAATGTGTACTCCCATTGTAGTGGATCTGAATATGTCTGCTTCAGGTCGCTCTCTGATATCAATAACTCCTGCTTAGAGGATACAACAACCTCTTCTAGACTCACTATACACCTGCACCTACACAAACACACACAACAAAACAAAAATAAGGACAAAAATAAGTTTTTAAAAATCCTCCTACATATAGATTGACCTGCTTGATAAAGTTTTCTTGCAAGACATTGAAAGTCTTCTGACTGATATCTTTCAGTTATGTTGGCTCAGAATTTATTTGGGTAGTCTTAACAAACCCTAGGCATAATATTATTTTCCCAGATCATTCTATTCTTATGATATATTGAATATTTAAAGAGCAATGCCAACATCAGATGTCAATAATATCTATGCTATGATGCAAATGAAATGAAAGTGATATATTTCAATGTTTGTCATGTCATTATAACTTTTGTCTACTAACAGAAAAATTAGCTACAAACATCATTGGTAACAGACAATATGCATTTCCTTATTAATTTAAAGAACCGATCTTAGAAACTTCAACCCAATGAGTAATATACTTTCACCCCAAGAATAATCATTTTTGTTAAAAAAAAACTTCCAATATAGCAAAAGTAATTCAATTAGTAACTTTTTTTTCTACAGTGTCATCATTGATGTTAATAAAACTCATAAAACTGCAGTAAATTCTGGTGAATATTTTGGCTGCTATGTCTAGTAAGAGGTAATGATTCTCTCTGAGTGTGACCCTTGGTTCATTTCAGACTAAAATGTAGTTGTCAATATAATTAAAGTAAAAGAGAAACTATAATGTATTTTTTATTAAGCTATACAGAATTATTAGTTCCTATCTGATAAGAAATTGAATTCAAATCATTCATTTTATGGCATTTTATTATAGCATTATGGATTTCTGAATAAATTGTCATTTCAAAGAAAATCTAGTTTAAAGTTTCCACATTTTGTTTTAGTAGCCATTAAAATGTTTGATTAATTTTATTGCAGCTCTATTAATATAGTTCACATTATTTTCATACTATAGTATAATACCTTTGACTGAAAATTAAGTTATCTATGTTTCAATCAAAGATTGAAATGAGCAAACTTTAGGCAACCTGGAAAGATGACAATGGAAATGTCAGGGATGGCAGACATGCTGATATCTGAAAATGCTGTGTAACAGACTGTTCAGATAATGGCACTTGTGTGTATAAGGATCATTTGGTGTTTTTTACTTCAAAGAAACAGTTAGCTTAATATTCTTTATTATCCTGACCTTAAGAAAGGAAGGATTCAGCAAGAAACTCTCCAAACATTGATAAGCATTTTCAACTAAACATACATACCAAAATTGTTTTCTGTCAAAAGACCACATGCAGTAGCACAGCTTCAAGATTTTTGAGTATATATCAGAAAAGCTTCTACAAAGTAAAACCCTATGAACCATACATACTTGAGTTGGCCCTCCACTGCTAAGTGTAAATAATAATCAGAGTCTGAAAGGTGAAGGATGATTTTTTTCTGTTTGTACCATTTGATTGTGAGATATATTGTTAACAACATTTGAAATAACATGTAACTTCAAAAGATAAGTTGAATCAAAACAATAAATTTTATTAAGAGAGACAAATAGTACAGAATAAAATCTTGTTAGTCTTCTGGATTTCAGATTCCACATCTGCATATTGAACTAAACATACACACTAAAACTAAGTTACATGTGTATTAAATATACACAGCTTTTCTTGTTATCGTTCATTGAACAGCACAGTCTAACAAATGTCTGCATTACACTTACATTTAGGGTATTGAAATGTTTATAAATAATTGGACTATTGTAATATTTGTATGTATCACATGTATGTATCACTTTATATAAGGAACTTTGACACTGCTTGGAATTCAAAAACTCTTGGTACACACCAGAACCAAACATCTCCAGATAATAAGGGACATGTGTTTTAATAACAGTACAATAATAAATTACACACACTCTTTGGCTTAAAACAGCATGCACTGATTGTGTAAAGATGTCTCTCAGGAGAGGATCTAGTCATCAGCCAGCTGTGTTACCTGTCTTCCTGTATCAGTGTTTCCAAAATTTGTTTGGCTGTGCTTATGGCCTCATCACAGTGTGAACTGACAAATAATGATTTCAAGGTCCTTGTTTTCAGCACTTCACATTGTTCTGTCTCAGTTTCATTGAGATTCCCAATGTCCTCCTTTATAGTAGACAAGAACTACCTTTGGCACCATGAGCTGTCCTCCCACCATGTGGTCTTTTCTCTTAACCTCTACAGAGTATAGAAAGCGTTTTCTTCTTAAAACCAAGAACACTTTTAAACACCCAGAAAAATGAGCACCCAGAAAAATGACCCTGTCAATGAGCTCAAAGTTTATGTATGATTTTTATTGCATCTTCAGATCTTTGCTCTTTTATCATGAACTTTTATTAGCATCCTGTCACATCGACAGGATGTAATATGGAAGGGTGATAATCACTGGGGTTTCTTAACATCTGAGTGTACAAGACATATGTGAAAATCAAGAATCTTCTATGTTCAACTTAACCTTGTTAAAAAATAAGCAAGCAACAGTAAAACAGAGAAGAAGTTCCTAAGAGTTCATTGTAGGTAGAACCTGTCTTAGGGACAAGATAGAACAAAGTTCTAACTTTTAAAGTTAATCTAAATGACTACTTGCATAATACAAGAAGTGAAGGGTAAAGATGGAGCAGAGAGATTGAGGGAATGGCAAACCAATGACTAGCCCAACTTGGGACCCACTCCATGGGAAAGAGCCAACCCCTGACACTATTAGTGATACTCTGCTCTGTTTTCAGACAAGACCCTAGCATAGCTCTTTTCTAAGAGGATCTACCAAGCAGCTGATGGAAACAGATGCAGAGACCCATAGCGAAACAATATTACCATCTTGGAAATTTTGTGGAAGAGTGGAAGTAAGGATAGAGAGAGCTTGTAAGGGTCCAGGACAAGAAGACCTACCGAGTAAACTACACTGGGTCCATGGAGCCTCACAGAGAATGAACCTCCAATCAAAGAGCAAGCATTGGCTGAACCTAAACCCCTTACACATATGTAGCAAATGTACAGCCTGTTCAACATGTGAGTCCTCCAGCAATGGAAGTAAGGGCTGTCTCTGATTCTCTTGCCTGCTTTTGGATCCCTGTCTCCTAGCTTAGCTGCCTTGTCAGGCCTCAGTGGTAGAGTATGCACTTAGTTCTGCTGTGACTTGAGATGCCTAGGTGTACTGGTATCCTTTGCCTTCCCTTCTTGAAGGTGGAATGGAAAGAAGGAGCATGATGGTGGAGGGGCTGGAATTAGGCTGTAAAGTGATTAAATACGCAAATAAAGAGGAAAAAAAAGACAATAGACAATAACAAAACTGATGTTCCTTAGAGCTTTGAGACCTAATAAACTAGGGTCAGATGGAAGGGGAGGAGGACCTCTCCTGTCAGTGGACTTGGAGAGAGAGAGTGGGAGGAGTTGAAGGAGGGAGGGTGGGATTGGGAGGAAATGAGGGAGGAGGCTACAGCTGGGATACAAAGTGAATAGACTAATTAATATAAAAATAAAAATTAATTAAATAAAGAGCTTTTATTCTAAGGGACTGTTACTATGTTCAGAATCCTATTACTTATTTTAAGAAATATATGATTGATATGGGCTTTACATGTAGGTTGCTTTACATGTAGGTTTTTTGTTGAAAATTTTGTACTTAAGTATATGTTTTTTCCTTCTAAGATTTTTAAGCTCAACTCAACAACAGTGACTTTTAACCCTTTTCCTTAGAAGTGACTTTTTTCCTCTGCAAGAAGCAATGTAATTCCAATAAAATGATTAAAAATTTCAGGAGCCCCTCACTGCAATGTTAAGAGCAAATAAAAATGTTTTATTAAGCCCCACAGGGGGAGCACGCTGTTCTTAGAAATTACGTTTGAGACATTATTAAATTTTTTAAAGCCAACATAGTTTTGTCCTCGTTTTTCTTTGCTAAAATAGAAATGTCTCAGCACATTGTAAAGTGAAAAAGAAGTTTCAACTGTTTCAAGTTACTTTAAAATCTTTCAAGTTAATCTTGTGTTGCATCTTCAGAATAGTACCATCACTTGAACCAGGAGTCACTGTCACTTGCTTCCCAGCTGCTTTAGTGACAAGATAGGCTAGCAGCCAGTCACCAATTTCTCCTCTCCTAAATTTGGTATCGTAGCCTGGCTCTTCTCACATCCAATTCCTAAATCCAGAGATTAAAACTAAGAAGCAATGTAATATAATTGTGTGATTTTTTTAGCTTTATCAAATCTCAGTAAATTTAATTTTATTTCCATCATTATATCAATAACGGAGTAGAAAGTTGCTGGGCGTGGTGGCTCATGATTTTAATCTTATCTCTCAAGGTCTTGAATCCAGAGATCTATTAATTCAAGATCATCCTGGTCTACACGGTGAATTCCAACCAGCCCTGGCTGCTTAATGAAGACACTCTCTGAAAAGTAAAAGCAAAACAAGAAAACAAACAAAAGTATACACACTAAATATACTTTTTATGCATTTATTTTACACTAGATAGTATTTTAGATTAAAATGGGAACAAGAACTTTTTTTACTTTTAATATCCAGCAATAAATAACTAAGCCTATTATGGTATAGTCACATTTATAAATGTTAAAAAAACACCATTTTTAAAAATCCTAGTCATATTTTCCAAATATTAATTAAAATTTATTAGAAGTTAAGATGCATTAATCACTGGTAGTGCTTCAAGTATGAGGATGTAATAGTTAAAATGTATGTGTAGAATAGTATGTATATATATATGTATGTATATATATGTGTGTGTATGTATGTGTATGGGTGAGTATAGTTGGGCATTTTATAGTATAGCATGTATATATGGCTCAAGATTGAGATATGTTCCTTAGTCTGATATTTCTTCTTCCTTGATGAAATAAATGAGTGCTACATAGTGCGGATACTGGCTTTGGAGGCTTTTTGTTAATATGGGAAGGAAAACAGACATACTACTTCTCAATGTCTGGCCAAAGCTTCCTAGGGAATGAGGGAAGCCTCCATGAATATGTACAACAATTGTTATTCAATAAAAGTTCTGCTTCACTGGAATGAGACCTGGGCTCCTAATACATTTGTTGCTTTGAAAAGCTAAACTACACAGGAAATTGTTCACTCTGGGAAACAAAGGAACTAATTCTGGCCACAACATTCAATTTGGTAGGTGAAAGGTCATTTGTAAACTCTACTCTTTGGCATCTGATGGAGAAAGCTGAGTTAGGTACCAGTTAGTCAGGAGCAATCAAGAAGGAGGTTTTGTTAATTGTTTGGATTTAGCAAATGGTTTTATGGATTGGTCTTTTGATTTGCCTCACTGCAAAATTTGAAGGGGGTTTATATAGTTTTGTTTATTCACTCCACAAGTGCTTATATGCTTATGTAATTATTTTGGATATTTATTCCTCATTCTGATAATTCAGACCAAGCCAAAAAAAAACAGCTACAGCTAAGGCAAAGAAGATGTTTCATAATTTTTACCACCTAAAAATGTCTTGTAGCCTCACATATAGCAAGAATAATTTAATTTCCTCTCATTTCAAAACTCCTTTCCTCCTGTTAGTGTCACAATATGCAAGGCATTTGTGTGCCAACTTTCCCCAGAACACCTGGTCCATCCTTTACTGCCAGACGGCCCTGCTGATGCAGAGCAAAATGAAGCGAGGTAAGAAATATGTCTGAGGGGGATGTTGTTGGTAACATTACTTGGTAAATCTGCCCTGCCTGAGAACTGTGCTGTACATAGCCTCCATTTGTCTGTCTACAACGAGCAAATAGCTCAGAGGTTTCAGTGGCAGAATGAAATAATGAAAGAGCACCCATCTATAAATCGGTAGATGGTCAATCTGTGCTACTCATTTTATTTTGGGGAGCTCCCTCTCCTATCTCTAATAGAAATATGTTAAAATTGACAGATTTGGATGAGATATTTCTTGAACTTTATTATGGCTTGTAGCTAAAAAAAAATCACAGTTTGAAGATTGCACATTTTGTCATTAGAAAACAAGGGGACTTTTAAGTAGGATATTTTAAAAAGTAAAATGTACCTTTCTACATCATATGCATTTAAAATGGATAAGGAGTATTTGTAGTTTAATTGTTTTTTAATAACCTTTGATATAGCGTTACTGTCCATGGTGTCTATTTATGTTATATACAGTTGAGAGTCACTGTGTGACAGCACAGTGCCAGAAGCAGATCTTCTGTTAGCTCTATTACGTGGGTCTAGTAACTAACAATAAAAATACTTCCCCACTTGATGAACAAAAGAAGAATCTTAGACGGTCAGGTTGGCTATTAGAAGATTTTTGATACGTGTAACTTGAGAGAAATCTCCTAGGATTCATGGGAGTTTATTGTAAAGGATAAAATGAAAAACCATATTTGGATGAAATTTAAATTATGCAAAATTTTCTTCAACAACTCAAAAGCTGACAGAACAAGAGAAAATGTTAATTATGGGACAAAAATACTGTGCCCAGAAACACAATGAATTCTAAGAGTAGATCAGTGTTCATTAAAGAGTTTCTCACTTTTACTACAATTTTGGAAGTATTAGATACTATCACTTTTGTCTTATAACAAGAAGTGGAGGCACTATTCCTAATTGCTTTTTGATCACCTCCACCTGGGGAGTGCAGCCTTGCTAGGCCACAGAGGTATAGAATGCAGCCAGCTCTGATGTGACCTGATAAACTAGGGTCAGATGGAAGGGGAGAGGACCTCCCCTGTCAGTGGACTGGGGGAGGAGAATGGGAGGAGAAGAGGAAGGGAGGGTGGCATTGGGAAGTGATGAGGGAAGGGCGCTACAGCTAGGATACAAAGTGAATAAATTGTAATCATTTGAAAAAAATTAAAAATAAATAAGAACAAAAAAGGAGTGTTTGTATTCTATATAACTTAAGAGATATATGTATTAAATAATTATTATTTCATGTTTTATCCAACAGAATATACAAAGATAAAATTTTGTGACATCAACAAACACAAAAGTAAATGGAGCTGTAAATAACAAGCTTTTACATTGCTGAAATTTGGTCAGTAAATTGCTGATTTACAGAACTAAAGAAAATAATCTAAGAAAATCTAATAATCTAAGAAAATAAAAGCAATCTGCATGACAAGCAAAGATTAATAGTTACTGAAAGCATACAAAATAATGTATAAAAAGATATAACATCTTAGAAAAAATAAGATAAAGAAAAATAATTCAATAATGTGGATAATCACTAACAAAGCTTTCTAAGACTGCTGGAATCTTTATGGAAGAAGAGGGAGATAGAAAGACCTGGAGGGGACAGGAACTCCAGGAGGAGAACAACAGAGCCAAAATATTGGGGCTCAGGGGGATCTGCAAAGAACGATACTCCAACTAAAGACCATGCATTGAGAGGACCTAGAATCCTTGTACAAAGGAAGCCCATTGGCTGCTCAGTTTCTAAGTGTGTACCCTAGTAAGCGTCACAGGCGCTGTCTCTGGCATGAACTCAGTGGCTGACTCTTTGATCACCTCCCCTTGGGGGGTACGACCTTGCCAGTCCACAGAAGAAGATGATGCAGTTAGCCTTGATGACACCTGATAAGCTAGGGTCAGATAGAAGGGGAAGAGATCTTTCAATATCAGGGGACTAGGGAAAGGGCATAGGAGGAGAAGAGGCCGGGTGGGTGGTATTGGGAGAAGAGGGAGGGGGCTGCAGCAGGTATACAAAGTGAATAAATAAATATATAATATTTATTTAATATTTAAATAATTATTTAATATTTAAATAAAATTAAATTGAAAAATAAAAATGCCAGTGACTCATACATATCTTAAATACTTGTAATATTAAATAATTCTCTAATCAAAGGATAGAGATTGGTAAAGAGATAGGAGGAAAGTATGTCTAAATATCAATACCAAGGATTCACTGGAGATTCAAAGACACATACCTGAAACTTAAATGTTGAAAAAGGCAAATAGAAACTAAAGTAGAGTAGATGTTGCTGAATTAATATAAGACAAAGCAGACTTTGAGGGAAAATCTACTAAAGACAAGGAAAGGCATCATATGTGTAATAAAGAAAAGGAAATAGATCATGTGTTGATGAAAACATCAACACAGCAGAAGTATGCAAAACTGTAGATTCTTTTGAACCTAATCGCTGTCCATTGAAATTCATGTAGCAAAGCCTGGGAGAAATAGTTGTATGAAAATAGAAGAAAATTTAAACAGCCCACTTTAAAAATATTTGCTACATTTATTATAAATTTGTGGTGTGAGTGTCATGTGCATCTTAACACAATACAGAAATTTGCATAAAATGCACAAAAATATTGTTCCAGAGCAGGAGCAGCAGCAACAACAACCAAAAATATATTTAAGGCAATTAAATGTTATGTACAAATAAAAGTCTTGTTCCCAAGGCACAAGCATACGAAATGTCAGTATTGGATATTATATATCCAATATAATATTTATATTGATATATATAATATATATATATTAGCATGCAATGTAATGTAAGGATCATGGCTTTTATTTATACTTACCTTTTAATTTTTTTAACTTTGATTATAATTACATCATCACCGACTTTCCTCCTCCAAACCTTCCCATACATCCCTCTTTGCTCTCTTTTAAATGCATGGTCTCCTTTTACCTAATTGCTGTTACACATATGTAGGTACAAACATATAAATGCAGCATGCTCAGTAGTTGTAATGTTACTGGTTTTCAGGGATGACCATCTGGTCATGCATATCCAGTGAGTGTGTTCTTATCCTGGAAAGATTATTCTCCAACTCTCAGCATTGCTTAGGTTCCTAAAGTTCTAAGCCTAGAGTTGATGCATCACAAGCTTTCATTTTCTCCACTTGGAATAACTATAGTTTTTCTGATTCAGTTCATGCATAGGCTGGAGAGACATCTTGAGTATAGCTTCTGACATTAATAGGAAATATAATTTCATAGCAACTTCCTGATCATATAGCTTATACAGCACTTCCAACACATCTCCCACAATGTTCCCATAGCTTTAAGTGCACGAGTGTACTGTAGATGTATTTATAGGGACTCTTCATTTTGACACCAACTTTCAAAAAAGCAGGTTTCATCCCATACATTGCTTTGTATTGTTTTAGTTCAAGTAATATAACCTCAAGAAATAGACAAGTTATAATTCCTTAAATTTATGTAAAATTACTACGTTAGTTGGCCAGAGAGATTGCTTGACATGTAAGAGTACTGACAGAGGACCTCTTCAGGACTCAGCAGCCTAATGATGGCTCACAAGCTTGTATAACTCCAGCTACAGGGATCTGAAACTTCTGACCTTTGAGGGCACCAGCACACACACAGTACATAAATCTGTATGTTAAATACATACATAACTTTTGAAAATCAAGACAATAAGTAAGTGAATAAATAAAGTTACAAAATTATTTGACAATAAAAGCACTTTTTGTATCTAAAATAATAAACATATATGAAAGCAAAAGTTTTCAAAGTTAAGAAAATAATTTTAAAAGGCAAATCTTCACAGAGATATATTTCATAAAAGCATTTTAAACAAAATTTGAGCTTTCTTTATACAGATTCATGTTTTGTACTGTGAAATACTGAAATATGGTACTGGATTTGAGCTCATGTGAAAGAGAGTAAAATTACACTTAATAAGATAAATGACATTGAATGATTTTCCAGGAACTGAGAAGCTCTCTTCACATTTTGTTATCACCATTAAATTATGCCAACAAAGTGGTGGGTAATGTCTCTTGCATTGTTAAGTATTGTCATTTTTCCAAATTATTTTCTCCCCTTAAATAAATGGTATTGTGTACTGTTATACATCTTGGAAGTTAAAGCAAGAAAATACTCTAATTTTAAAGAGTTTAGCTTCTGGCATGCTGTTGCATTCTCACTGTGTTCAAAGTATGCCTCATTATGTGAGAATGATGAAGCTCATCCTCCTCTTACCCTGAGTTTGAATTCCACCATGGAAGAGATTATATTAAAAAGATGTTCATGCCCACAAGAATAGACAAGGCATAAGAAGAATATGTCAGGTGTAAGCATCATCAGAATATAAAGGATAAAGAAGATGCCAGTCACTCATAGAATGTGGGACAACACTGAAGAAAGAACAGGCTTTACTTCATACCACCTGACACAAATTTAACTGAAAAACAAAAAGGGTAGAGCTCCCGCCCCCGGTAACTTTAAACAACTACTGTTCAAATTCTTAAGGAGACAAGCATGTTAACACATGTGCCTTACTTATGGCTCTGATTTTGCCCACGGCAGTGGATCAATGGTACAGCTCTGTCTTTCACTCTTGTAAATTGGATACTCAGCAGCCATCCAGTTTCAACAATAATTTGAAAATAACTTACTGTATTTATAAGATAAATAGGGAGAGGTAAATGGAAAAGTCAGTCTAATATAGAAAGCAAGGACTATTTGTTTATCATATGTTTAAAGCAGAAAGTATACAGCTACATAGGGCAATTACTGAGCTTCACTAAACCTCAACTTTATCAAATGAAATATATAAAGCCTAACTTTGTGGTTATTACTGTTATTATATGAGAAAAGTGAATGTGCCTGCTAAGCAGTATTTGATACTCAGTGTTTAATTTGATCAATAAAATAAAGACCAGCAGACTCCCTGAGCTCTGGCTAATGTTTGGCTGTACATATCAGCATCTTTGAGGATCTGCTGCTGGATGAAGCCTCTCAGAGGACAATTATGCTAGGCTCCTGTTTGCAAGCATAGCAGAGTATGATTAATAGTGTTAGGGGTTAGCTCTCTCCTATGAGGTGGGTCTCAGGTTGAGCCAGTCATTGGTTGGCCATTCCCTCAATCTCTACTCCCTCTTTGTCCCTGAAAATCGTGTAGGCAGGTTACATTTCAGGTTGAAGGTATGTGGGGTGGAGGTGCCTCCCTTCTTCTACTGGAAGTCCTGTCTGGCTAAGAGGTGGTCGCTTCAGTCTCCATGTCCCTCATAGCTAGGTGTGTCAGCTAGAGTCACGTTCATATCCTCACAGGGGTCTACCCTTTTGCAACTCTCCAGTTTGAGGCAAAGATTCCCTCTTACCTTAGGTTTCCCTTTTCTCTTCCATTCTCTAAACTCCTTCACCTTCTCTCTCCACATCTGCTCTGCACCCGCAGTTTGCTCCCCTTTCCACACATACCCTCTTCCACCCATTTCCCTCACTTCATCTACTTCTGAGGTCTATTCTATTTCTACTTCTGGGTGGGATTCAAGTATCCTTCCCTGGGCTCTCCTTGTTAATTAGCTTCTTTGGGTCTATGGATTATAGTATGGATAGCCTGTACAAAAGTTCAGGGAAGGATAGTAGGTCAAAGAAAACAACTCCTCCTCAAGGAGGCCAACAAAGTCAACTTACTTAGGCTCATAAGGGCCCACAGAGACCGAAACACACACTAAGAAAATCATGTGTGGACTTATCTAGACCCCCAACACATATGTAACTGATGGGCAGTTTGTTGTTCATGTCGATTCCCTAGCAAGTAGAGTAGGGCTATCTCTGATGTGGACTATGTTGCCTGCTTTTGCATTACTTTCCTCTAACTGAGCTGCCTTGTCTGGCCGCAGTGGAAGAGGATGCACTTAGTCTTGATGTGACTGGAAGTGTCAGGCTGGGTCTGTTAGGGGGGTTGCTGCTCTCCCTTTCTGAGAAGAAGGAGAGGGGAGATAGAGGGAAGATACTGGGAGGGTGTGACCAGGA
Organism: Pachyuromys duprasi; assembly: GCA_028658305.1. Lineage (NCBI taxonomy): Eukaryota > Metazoa > Chordata > Mammalia > Rodentia > Muridae > Pachyuromys > Pachyuromys duprasi. Next base: position 92,034,149 of record CM053753.1, on the reverse strand, counting down.
GGAAAGGAAGGAGAGGGCTGGCATCCAAATGTAAATTGAATAAATAAATAAATTTAGAACAAAAAAGAAGGAAAATCCCCCATTGGTATTTAAATTTGGATTAGATAAAATAGATGAAATGAATTATTTTTGTGATTCATATATAATGTTATATGTCTATATTCTTTGTAAAAATAGGGGTTCTGAATATTCTACATATTCATAAAAAAACAAAACAAAACAAAGACTATCAAAATTGAAGATGGACAAGGCAAACCAACAGAAGGTAATGATTCCAAGAAGACACAGGAATCAGAGACACACTCATCACACACTCAAGAGTCCCATAAAAATCCTAGACTAGAACCATAATATGTAAACAGAGGACCTGTGCAATGCAGGTCCTGTGCTTGAAGGAAAACAAAATGATGTATGAACTGAGCCCTTTTATAAATATAACTTTTTATTTATTACAGTGAATTCACTTTGTATCCCAGCTGTAGCCCCACTGTCATCCCCTCCCAATCTCTTCCTTCCTCCCTCTCTAATCTCTTCCCATGCCCCTCCCTACTCTACTGATAGTGGGAGATCCCCTTCCCTCCCATTTAATCCTAGCCTATCAGGATCTCATGAGGACTGGCTGCATTGTCTTTCTTTGTGGCATGGTCAAGCTGCTTACCCCTGGGGAATGGGGTAGTGATCAAAGAGCCAGTCACAGAGTTTATGATAGAGACAGGCCCTGCTCCCCTTACTAGGATACCCATTTGAAGACTGACCTGTAATAAACTACTTCTATTCAGGGGGTCTAGATTGTCTCCATGAATTGTTCTTGGTAGGAGTATCAGTCTCATAAAAGACCTCTGTGCCCAGATTTTTTTGGTTCTTCTTTTCTCCTCATAGAGCTCCAACACTTCCAGGTCTTTCTATCTCCCTCTTCTTCCATAAGATTCCCTGTACTCTGCCCAAAATTTGGCAATGAGTCTCAGCATCCACTTTAATACCCTGCTGGGTAGGGTCTTTTAGAGGCTCTCTGTGGTAGGCTCCTCTCTTGTTCCTCATTTTCACCTTCTATCCCATTTGGCTTTCTGAATGATGATTGAACATCTTACCCAGGGTCCTCCTTCTTGCTTAGCTTCTTTAGGTGTACGGATTTTAGTATGATTATCCTATATTATATGTGTAATATCCACTTATAAGTGAATATACATCATGTGTGTCTTTCTGCTTCTGCGAAAGCTCACTCAGGATGATCTTTTCTAGTTCCCACCATTTTCCTGCAAATATCATGATTTCCTTGTTTTTAATTGCTAAGTAGTAATCCACTGTGAAAATGTACCACAATTTCTATATCCATTCTATATCCAATTGAGGAATTGATTTGTTTCCAGATTCTGGCTATTAGGAATAAAGCAGCTACAAACATGGTTCAGTGAATGTCCTTGTTGTGCATCAACAAAACCAGACACACTAAACCTTTTAGAAGAAAAATTGGGGAAAAGCTTAGAGCTTATTGGCTTAGGAGGCAACTTCCTGAACAGAACACCAACAGCACAGGCTCTAACATTAACAAACAATGAATGGGACTTCATGAAACTGAAAAGTTTCTGTAAAGCAAAGGACACTGTTGTCAGAACAAAACAACAGCCTACAGACTGGGAAAGGGTCTTCAATAACTCTATTATCTGACAGAAGGCTAATATCCAGAACTTATAAAGAACTCCAGAAGTTAAACAGCAGCAATTCAAATAATCCAATTTAAAAAATAGGGTACAGAGCTAAACAGAGAATTCTAAATAGATGAATACTGAATGGCAGAGAAACACTTAAAGAAATGTTCAACATCATTACTCACTAGGGAAGTTGCAAGTCAAAATGAAACTGAGATTTGATCTTATACCCATCAGAAGGCTAAGATCAAGGACTCAAGTTAGAACACAAGCTGGAGAGGATGTGGAGAAAGGGGAACCCTCCTTTTTGCTGGTGGGAATGTAAACTTGTACAACCACTTTGGAAATCCATTTGGCACTTTCTCAGGCAATTAGAAATAGTGCTTCCTCAAGATCCAGCTATACCACTCCTAGGTATATATCCAAAAGATGCTCAAGCATAAAGTGAGCCCTTTTAAGGGTAGCTCTTTTAGACACTGTCATCTGAACAAAAATGACAGCCTACAGAGTGTGAAAAGATTTTCACCAAACCTACATCTGACAGAGGGCTAATATCCAGAATATATAAAGAACAAATAAACCTGCAATGAAGATAGTTGAGCAAATGCCCTTACTGAATGGGAATGGTGGGGCATCTTTTGGGTATATGCTCAGGAGTGGTATTGCTGGATCTTGAGGTAGTGCTATTCCCAGTTTTCTCAGAAAGGGCCACATTGATTTCCAAAATGGTTGTACAAATTTGCACTCCCACCAGCAATGAAGGAGGGTTCTACCTTCTCCACATCCTCTCCAGCATGTGTTGTCACTTTGGTTTTTGATATTACACCCCCCCCCAACCCCTGTCCCCCTACCCTAGTCCACTGATAGGGCAGGTCATCCTCCCCTTCTATTTGACCCTAGCCTATCAGGTGTCATCAGGACCGGCCGCATTGTTATACTCTATGGCTTGGCAAAGCTGTATCCCCCTCCCCTCAGGGAGGTGATCTGAGAGCCTGCTACTGAGTTCATGCCAGAGAAAGTCCCTACTTCCCTTATTAGGTAGCCCACTTGGAGATTGCGTCTATGGGCTACATCTGAGCTGGGGTCTTAGGATTACTTGTTTTGTTCTTGTTTGACTTCTTATTATTCTGGATATTAGCCCTCTGTGAGATATAGGGTTGTTGAAGATCCTTTCCCAATCTGTAGGCTGTCATTTTGTTCTGATGACAGTGTCTAAAAGAGCTACATTTAAAAGGGCTCACGTTATTTATCCTTTTGTTTTCCCTCAAATTAAGTATTATTGATAATATTTATATTGAATTATACTTTCCTGTTTGCGTACGGCATAACCTTGACACATCAGAACTACTTAGAAATGTTTCTTTTTTTTACAGTTCTAGAATATTAATTGTAATTGTCTCTGAAATCAATTCAATTTAATATTCAATAAATTTAAAATCTTCATAACGAAAATAAATTTAAATAAATATTTATAAATGTCAGCGTTAACAGAAATTAAGGTTATCCTAAGTTATTCCTCACTAATTGTTCCTTCATAAAAGATCTTTGTTGAAGTCTTTAAAAACTTGTGTGAGAAACAGTTTTCTGAAAAATAATGCAACTGTCACTTTCATCCTCAATATGAAAATTTGAAAGCAAACAGTCACTAAAGAAATCCAAACATTTTCACAAAGAATTTGCTGATTTAGCTAATTTAAGCAAAGTGCTAATTTGTGAAATTTCAGTGTTCCATTTAATCAAAAGTTACTCTATATTGGCTTTTGAGGCCAGCAGGAAATTTCAGTAACTCAAGCACAATTTCTATTAGGCTTCATGGCCTGAGATCCATCACCAGCAACCACATGGTAGAAGGGTGGAACTGAGTCCCGCAAGTTGTCCTTTGACAGCCTCTAGAAGGTTCTAGTGCATACCACATATACCACCCACTCAAATAAGTAAAAAAATATGATTTTTTTAAAAAAATAAGCCTAGGAAGGTTTTGTTTCATTTTTATATTTTTTCCAACTACCAACAGCCTTTTCATGTCCCTTCCCTTAGTTAAAAATTGTTAATTTGATTTTAGAAATTTCACTTTTGTAATGTGTAATATAGTCTCTTTAAATGATCTTGCAATAAAACATTAAATTTCATTGAGGTAACACCTGGACTTCAGAAATTCAGATATAATACTTTTCATCTATAATACAACATTCTTTTTTAATTCAATTAGTTTTTAATTAATTACAATTTAATCATTTTTGTGTCCCAGCTGTAGCCTCCTCCCTAAACCCCTCCCCTTCAATCTGACCCTAGCCTATCAGGTCTCATCAGGACTAGCTGTATTGTCCTACTCTGTGGACTAGAAAATGCTGCTACCCAATCAGGGAGAGGTGATCAAAGAGTCAGACAGTTAGTTCATGTCAGAGACAGCCCCTGTTTCCATTACTAGGAAACCCACTTGAACACTGAGTTGCCATGGGCTACATCTGTGCAGGGGCTCTAGGTTATATCTCCATGTATGGTCCTTGTTTGGAGTATCAGTCTCTTCAAAGACCCCTGGCCCAGATTTGGTTCTGTTGTATTCCTTGTAGAGCTCCTGTCTACTCCAGGTCCTTCATCTCCCCCTTCTTTTATAAAATTCCCTGCACTCTGCCCAAAGTTTGGCTATCAGCCTCAGCATCTGCTTTAATATCATGCTGGGTAGAGTCTTTCAGAGGTCCTCTGTGGTAGGGTCCTGTTTCCTGTTTTCTCCTTCTGATGTCTATCCCATTTGCCTTTCTGAATGAGGATTGAACATCCTACCCAAGGTCTTCCCCCTTGCTTAACTTATTTAGATTTTAGTATGTTTAGCCTATATTGTATGTCTAATATCCACTTATAAGTGAGTATATGCCATGTGTGTCTTTCTGATTCTGCAATACCTCACTCAGGATGATATTTTCTAGTTCCTTCCATTTGCCTGTAATTTTCATGATTTCCTTGTTTTTAATTGCTGAGTAGTATTCCGTTGTGTAATATCCCACAATTTCTGCATCCATTCCTCCACTGAGGGACATCTGAGCTGTTCCCATTTTCTGGCTATTACAAATAAAGCTTCTACAAACACGGATAAGCAAATTTCCTTGTTCTATATATAAGCATATTTTGGAAATATGCTTAGGAGTGGTATAGCTGTATCTTGAGTTAGCACTAATCCCAATTGTCTGGTAAAGTGCCAGATTGATTTCCAAAATGGTTGTACATGTTTACATTCCCACCAGCAATGGAGGAGAGTGCCCTTTCCTCCACATCCTCTCCAGCATGCATCATCCCTTGAGTTTTTGCTCTTAGCCATTCTTATGAGTGTAAGGTGAAATCTCAGGGTCGTTTTGAGTTGCATCTTCTTGATGACTAAGGACACTGAGCATTTCTTTAAGTGTTTCTCTGCCATTTGGTATTCCTCTATTGAGAATTCTCTCTTTAGCCCTGTACCCGATTTTTTAATTGGGTTACTTGATTTGTTGCTTTTTGACTTCTTGAATTCTGTATATATTCTGGATATTAGCCGTCTGTCAGATGTCTGGTTGATTAAGACCCTTTCCCATACTGTAGGCTTTTGTTTTGTTCAGATGACAGTGTCCTTTGCTTTACAGAAACTTTTCAGTTTCATGAAATCCCATTTGTTTATTGTTGCTCTTAGAGCCTGTGCTGTTGTTGTTCTGTTCAGGAAATTGTCTCCTGTGCCAATGAGTTCAAGGCTCTTCACCAATCTTTTAACAGATTCAGTGTGTCTTGTTTCATGTTAAGGTCTTTGATCTACTTGGATTTTATTTTTGTTCAGGGTGATAAATATGGATCTATTTGTATTTTTCTACATGTAGACATTCTATTAGATCATCTCCATTTGTTGAAGATGCTTTCATTTTTCCAACTGTATGGTTTTGGTTTCTTTGTCAAAACTTAAGTATCCATAGGTGTGTGGGTTTATTTCTGGGTCTTCAGTTTGATTCCACTTATCCATCATTCTGTTTCTATGGCAGTATAATGCAGTTTTTTCTACTATTGCTCTGTAGTACAGCTTGAGATCAGGGATGAAGATACCTCCAGAGATTGGTTGTTGTACAGGATCGTTTTGGCAACCCTGGGTTTTTTGTTCTGTAAAGAATTTTGTTGGTATTTTGATGGGAATTGCATTGAATCTGTAGATTGCTTTTGACAAGATGGGCATTTTCACTATGTTAATCCTACTAATCCGTGAGCATGAGAGATCTTTCCATACTCTGATATTTTCTTCAATTTCTTTCTTCAGAGACTTGAAGTTTTTTTCAAACAGGTCTTTCACTTGCTTGGTTAGAATCACACCAAGGTACTTTATGTCCTTTGTGGCTATTGTGAAGGGTTTTGTTTCCCTAATTTCTTTCTTGGCCCATTTGTCTTTGGTATACAGGAGGGCTTCTGGATTTTTGTTGTTGTTGTTGTTGTTGTTTTTGTATCCAGCCACTTTGCTGAAGCTGTTTATCAACTACAGGAGTTCTCTGGTTGAATTTTTACTATCACATATATTATCATATCATCTATGAATAGTGATACTTTGACTTCTTACTTTCTGATTTCTATCCCCTTGATCTCTTTTAGTTGTCTTATTGCTCTATCTAGGACTTCAAGTACTATGTTGAAGAGATATGGAGACGGTGGACAGCCTTGCTTTGTCCCTGATTTCAGTGGGATTTCTCTAAGTTTCTATCCATTTAGTTTGATGTTGGCTATAGGCTTGCTGTATATTATCTTTACTATGTTTAGGTATGTGCCTTGTATCCCTTATCTCTCCAAACTTTAAAAATGAATGGGTGTTGCATTTTGTCATACAACATTCTTAAGGCTAAGGCTGGAGAGATGGTGTGAGTTCAAAGCCAGCTTGATCTAAATAACAAATTCCTAGAGGTAAGGATGTGTTGTAGATGTGTATCTTATTTTATCATTCCGATGCCCCATGAATAGAGAAAGAGATATCTTAGCTCTGTTTACAGGCTGCTACTGAGAAGATGAAGCAGTTTTGAACTTTGAGTATCTGTTCTTGCCTGTTACATCTTCCTGGAAAAACTATCAAAAAAGTTGAGCAGTTACTTAGTAGCACAACATTCCTGTTTTATTGTAGTAAAGAGATTTGACCCAGTCCTTTGGCCATTATGCAGACTAAAAAAATGTTTGTGAGCATGCCATTAGAAATTCTGAGACAGGCATATTTTTTTTTTAAGATTGGTTCTGAATTTGAAAAAACATATTTCCTATAAGTAATGTAAATGATATAAAGTAGAACTAAATTATATCTTTAGAAAAAGGCATCTAAATTCTAGAACTATTGACATTTCAGATCAGATAAGGCTTTGTATCCAAGGTCTTCTTTTTGTATTAGTGACTTACCAGAATCTCTAGACTCAGTGTCCTGGATGCCTTCCTACTTCCTACTTGTAACAACAAATATTATCACCATATAGCCCCACTTGTCCTCAGGTATACAAAATACTTGTGCTTTTGTTTCCTACAATTTCCATATCATTAGCCTGTTAATACTATCGATGTTCCTGATAACGTTTATTAAATACTGGACAGGAAATAACTTATGAGATTAAATACTTTATTAATTATATAGAATAAGAATGTACAATGGGAGGAAGGCTTTTTCTAGGATCAGGTTACTACTGATGTGATAAAAAAAAGTGATCAAAAGCAACTTGAGGAGGAAAGAGTATATTTTGTTCACTGCTGCATATAACAGTTTATTATCAAAAGAGTCAAGGTGGAAACTCAAACAAGGTAGAAAGATGGAGTCAGGAGCTGACACATAGGCCATGAAATAGTGCTAATACCAGGCTTGTTCCACCTGGCTTGCTCAGACAGCTTTATTATAGCACCGAGGACCACCAGACCAATGACGTCACCTGGCAGTAATTAAGAAAATGCCTTACAATTGGCACTTATGGAAATATTTTCTCAATTGAGGATTTCTCCTCTCTGATGACTCTAACTTGCATCAAGCTGACATAAAATTAGCAAGTACATCATGGCAACCTGGAGTGAGAAGCACCTTGTTGTTATCTAGGCAGATCCTGTAGGATAACCAGAAGCATGGTGGCATTTAGTTAGTCCCCTCCCACTCCCTCCTTATTTGATTATTCACTACAGAACTTGACCTACATTAAGTCTAGCCTCACCTCCTGTGTTAAATTTCCTTGGAAACATGTTTAAAACATACACATTGAGAGGTGTGTACAATGTGATTAGAAATACAATGAAGAAATTATTAGAGAAAACCAACTATCAAAATCCTGCAGTCTCAAAGTCTTCATAGGGCTTATCCCCCAAATCTCAACATAGTGAGTGCAAACTACATCTAACATGTCTGTATGACAAGGTAATAACACATTTATTAGAACTTTTATTATCACCTCTTATAATTGTTAAGGGTAACTCTGATATCCAGAATAAACTAAAATATGATTTTGTTTACACTTTATTATTTCAGAAGTGAGTAAGGAATGAAAGAGAATTCTTATGTGCTTTCTTCACAATGAGAGTCTGACCTCACTGGCTAGCAGATGAAAAGATTGTATACCTGAATGCATTGATTAGGGAACAGAGGTAATGTTCCCCACGGGAAATTTCAGTAGACCTATAACCCTTATGTAAATAGAAATACTCATTAAAAGTCTCCCAACAACAACAGCAGCAACAACAAAACCCTGGGCCAGATAATATTAGCACAGAATTCTACGAGAACTTCAAAGAAGAGGCAATGCCAATACTCCACAAACTATTCCACAAAATAGTAAAGGAAGGAACTTTGCGAAGCACATGCTAGTGAGGATGTAGACCAAAGGGTACACTCCCCCATTGCAGTTGGATTTGAATATTTGTTCAACAACTTTGGATATGATTCTGTAGGTTTCTCAGAAAATCACGACTTTATCTACCTCAAGATCCAACTATACCACTCCTAGGTATACAAGAAAAAATGCTCTACCATAATGCAAAGAAACTTGCTCAACTATGTTAAAAGAAGCTTTATTAATAATAACCAGAAACTAGAAATGACCTAGATAGCCCTCACCTGAAGAATGGATAAAAATAACAAAAAAGTGATATATTTACACAATGGAATACTACTCAACTATTTTTGTTTTGTTTTAATTTTATTTTTATTATTAGTTACCCTTTATTAACTCTGTATCCCAAGTGAATCCTGCTCCCTCATTCCCTCCCAAACCCACCATCTCTCCCTGTCTACTCCCTGCCCCTTTCGAAGTCCACTGATAGGGGAGGACCTCCTTCCCTTTCCGTCTAACCCTGGTTTATCAGGAATCTTCAGAGCTGGCTGCAAAGTCCTCCTCTGTGGCCTAGGAAGGCTGCTCCTCCCTTGCATGGTGGGGAGGTCAAACCCACCATTGAGTTCATGTCAGAAATAGTCCCTATTTCCCTTACTAGGGTACCCACTTGGATACTGAGCTACCATCGACTACAGGCAAGCACGTTCTATGTTATATCCACACATGGTCCTTAGTTGGAGAAACAGTCTCATATAAGAACCCTGTGCCCAGATATCTTTGGTCCTTGTGGAGCTCCTATCCTCTCCAGATCATATTAACTCCCCCTTCTTTCATATGATTCCCTGCCATATGCCGAAGTTTTGGTTATGAGTCTCAGTTTCTGCTTTGATACACTGGTAGGTAGAGCCTTTCAGAGGCCCTCTGTGGTAGGACCCTGTCCTGTTACTTGTTTTCTCCTACATCCCATTTGTCTTTCTAAGTGAGGACTGATCATCTTACCCTGGGTCCTCTTTTTTGTTTATCTTCTTTAGGTGTATAGATTTCAGTATATTTATCATATCTTATAGTTCTAAATAAGTGAGCATACACCATATGTGTCTTTCTCCTTCTGGGATATCTCACTCAGACTACTCAACTATTACAAGCAAAGGCATCATGCAATTTGCTGGCAAATGCATAGAAAAAAAAATAAGTAAGGTAACCCAGACGCCAAAAGAGAGGCATGGAATGTGCTCACTTATTTTTATATTAATTTTTATTTTTTAAATGTTAATCACTGGTTACTTACATTGTATCCTAGCTGTAGCCCCTCTCTCATTCCCTCCCAATCCCACCCTCTCTCTTTCAGCTCCTCCCTGTCCCTTTCCTATTCCACTGCTAGGGGAGGTCCTCTTCCCCTTCCATCTGACCCTAACTTATCAGGTATCTTCAGGACTGGCTGCAATGGCCTCCTCTGTGGCCTAAAAAAGTTTTTCTTCCCTAGGGGGTTTGGGGGAGGTAAAGGAGACAGTCATTGAGTTCATGTCAGCAACAGTTCCTGTTCCCCTTACTAGGATAACCCACTTGATACTGAGCTACCATGGGCTACATCCGAGCAGGGGTTCTAGGTTATATCCATACATTGTTATAGAAACCCATACATGGTGGGAGAAACAGTCCCATAGAGGACCCCTGTGCCCTGATATATTTTGTCCTTGTGGAGCTCCTGTCCTCTCCTGGTCATACTAACTCCCCCTTTTATCATATAATTCCTTGTACTCTACCGAAGGTTTGGTTATGAGTCTCAGCATCTGCTTTGATATGCTGCTAGGTAGAGTCTTTCAGAGGCCCTCTGTGGTAGGCTCCTGTCCTACATATAGGATAACCGTGCTACAGTCCACAGAGCCAAAGAAGAAAAAGAAGTCCCTATGGAGAAAAAGTGAATCTCACTCAGAAAATGAAATAAAATAGACATCTGGGCAGAATACATGGCATTTTATGAAAGAAGGGGGAGATAGAAAGACCTGGAGGGGATAGGAGGTTCAAAAGTAAACCAACAGTAAAAAAAAAATGGTGGGGCCCTGTGGGCCCTGAAAAGACTGATACCCCCCAAAAGAACCATGCATGTAGATGTCCTAAACCCCTGGTCATATGTAGCCCATAGACTAAGTCTCCAAGTGGGCTTCCTAGTAAGGGGAGCAGAGGCTGTTTCTGACATAAACTCAGTGGCAGGCTCTCTGATCACCTCCCCTTGGGGGGTGCAGTTTTGCCAGGCCACAGAGGAAGACAATGTAGCCAGTCCTGATGAGACCTGATAAGCTAGGGTCAAATAGAAGGGGAGGACGACCTACCCTTTCAGTGAACTGGGGAGGCACATAGGGATAGAAGAGAGATGGAGGTTGGGATTGGGAGGAGACAAGGGAGGGTACCATAGCCAGGATACAAATTGAATAAACTGTAATAAATAATAATAATAATACAAAGAAAAAAAGCGATGGGTCTTCTACTGGCAAGGCTGTCCTTAATTTTATTTCCCAAATTCTTGAATTTCAATGTGTACCACACTGTCTTAGCAATTATTTTTCAAGAATTTTCTGTAGAAAAAAATAATGAAAAATATTTTGTATGACTTCTAATATGGGATATTAATGGGTAAAGATACAATAGAATTAAGAACATATGACTTAGCTTGCAGAATTTGGCTGAGAAAATGTGCTATGATATAATCAGCATTTGTGCCTGATTTTTTATTCAAAATGAAAGATAACATAACTTATAAATGTGTTAATGTAATAGTCCTATACCATAGACATCTTTTAAACATATCTGAACCCTTCGTTCCTGAATGTGGTGATGGTTTGCTGTCACCTGTTAGATAAGGAAGCAAAGAAGTACGTGTGTCAACATATTTGAGATGTTTGGATTAGAAACATCTGAAAAGGCTTGGCAGATTTGGGATAAAATTAAAAGCACAAAGTGAGTTCTTAGTATCAAATCACAGATGACAAGATAATTGTATATTTTAAATTTGTTTTCATTTTCCCTACCTCTAAATAGTGCTTTCCACAGCATAATTATTTATTTATATTTGAAAAAGTTAGGTACTAAAACAAAACAAGATTTATTTCAATGTGTATTTATATTCATATGACTGTATCATTATGTCTAGCGTTCAGTACTGGAGAAACTGTCTTGGAACTGGTTGATATTCAAAGAAGAAGAACTTTAACAGCTTGAAGCTTATTTCTGGAGGAGTTTAGAAAGAATTTCATAAATCATTTCCTTAGTTTTAACCAAACCTTGAAGGCTTGAATTTAATTGAAAATGCTAAAGTTTCATTTCAGGCTTCAGAGATCAGATCTGAGGAAAAAGGGGGCAATTTAAAGACAATTACATCCTTTGCACTGTGATATGAAATAATCCTTATTTTCAGATTACGGATTTCCTTATTAGAAAACATTGAGGTTTATGACTGGTAAATAGTACATTTCTGAAATGAATACCTTTGGATACCTTCAAAGTAGCTCTGAGTTACTCAGTTTCCCTCCCCATGCTAGCTTTTTAATGAAGAATGATGCATTTCTTAGATTCAAAGGGACTCAGTGCTGTGACTTGACAGATTGATTTTAACAATAGAAACATTTTTCTCTGGGGCACAGATTCAGAGATATGAAAGCCCGAGGAGTTACAATCACATGGCTATGACACAAGGCTTCTTTTGTTAATCTAATACCTGTTTTCTCAAGCACCTTTGATTTAACCATGTGGATTTCATTATCTCCACACATGATAGAACTTGTTTTTTAACTATCCTTTCATTAGTGTGCTTTATAAATTTGCTGTCCATTTTTGCTTCAGTGAATAGTTTCCAAGATGAATATATATGATGATCCATAACATAAGAATTTTAATGTATACAATCTATTCACATGCTTAAAGAATTGACTAATTCAGGGAGTATACATCTGACTTATAATTCCAGTATGGTTAATTATCACAGGCTAATTTTACGTGAGATAGTATGTTTTTTGGGCAGGGAGGGCAGAGGGTGTTTTGAGGCAGGGTTTCACTTTGTAGCCTTGGCTGTCCTGGGTTTGCTTTTTATACCAGGCTGGCCTTGAACTCACAGAGATTTGCCTGCCTCTGCCTCCCTGAGTGCTGGTAATATAGGTGTGTGCCACTCCATCTCATTGTGGGATAGTATTTTAATGCATCAACTTGGCTGTGCAATGGCACATCTAGATATCTTGCAAACATTAATATTAAAATGTAAGGCCATTTATAGGAAAGTAAATCCTTAAATATGTGGATTTTTGTGGAAAATATTTTGTTTTGTATGTATAGTATGTATGAGCTTCATCCAATTATCAAAGTGCATAATAGAACAAAACTGTGTTCTTGACCTGCAATATCACAGTGAGATATTCTAAATTTAATCACTGGTTGCAGAATAATAATGGAAAATCATTGCAATTTGAATTATTTCCTCTATGTGATGCTGTGAGTTTCAGTTGAAGATTAGTGTCATCCTGTTGAACACTCATGAATGTCTGGTGAAATTAATTTATTTCAAATAGGTGTTGCTGGCTAATACAGGTAGACATTAGGCCTGCTGTAAAACACTCTCCAAATGTAACCAATATGCCTCCAGTCCACCCTACGCTTTATCAACATCAGCGTCATTGAGTAGAATCTCACTGTTGCTGATTTTATTCAGTAACATATTCTTAGGTACTATTCAAAAATTGACAACTCCTAAATTTAAAACTTCCTCATATTCACAATTTTAAACCTGATGCTTACTCAAGGTCTCATTTTAGATGCCTAAGTAGTCTAAGCTGGATGTGTTCAAAATTCACTCCGTAGCTCCCACCGCACATCTTAATATCAGAACAAACTCAAAATAAGGAAAAGGTAATGTACTTCTGAATATGAATAAATATTAATAAATAATGGAATACATATGCATCCCACTAACATTTCATGTTATCTAAATGCAGTGGTATAGTCATCATAAAACTGTTCTCATCAGGTTGCTGGAAATCATCAGTCTTTTTCTTATATTGTAAATAGCTAGAGAAAAAAAAAACACAAACACTTCAATTTAAATATTTACTCCCATGTAATTATTTTGAAATCCTGGTACAGCTCTAATTCCAACCTCCATGTAAAATACTATGTCATGATGCTGTACTTTTGTGGTAGACATTACTGTCATCTATACTCTTTTCTTGGAGCATTAACATGATTTCATTTTAATTATATTCATATAACAGCATTGTGTATAATAAGTGGTGAAAGTTGGTATTTTTATCATTGTCTATGAAGTAATATATGGCTTTCATATAAAAGTTTTTGTAGTATAAATTAAAAATGTGAATAAAATATAAGCTTTATGATTACTGAAATGATGCATCAAAAGCTCTAAGAGTTATGCTATACACAGCATCAGTGATCGATGGTCAGTTATCTATACTCACCTAAAACACAACACTGATCACTGAATATCATGAATTCATTCACTTTATTGGCTTATCACAAGCACTAAGATGCTCTGAAGGCTTCAGATATTTGTAGATGCATTAAATAGCACGGATAAAAGTTTATTTGTGCTTACCAGTTAAAGCTGATCATGCGTAAATTTAATTAAATGGGGGGAAAACGTGCTCTCTTAATGCTGCAGGGTAATTGGAAAAGATAAAATAATGTTTGATAATGAAAAGTGTCCTTATTTTCTTACCCAGATACAAATGCAAAATATTATGATTATTCTTATAGGCCTCGTGTACTTATAACTACCAACATATTAATAAAACTTATTTCCTATTAAGTGTCTTATGTTTTGATGTCAGTATATCAGTAACTATTGTCATTTTTAATAGCTATTCTAATTAAGAATTAGTTCATTGCCTATTCAACTCTTTTTTCTTTTCTTTTCTAGAGAGGGCTTCTATATGTAGCCTTGGCTGCCTTGTCTTAGTAGACCAGGCTTGCCTTGAACTCACAAGGATCTGCTTGCCTCTGCCCTCCTGATTTTGGGCTTACAGGTTTGAACCACCATGGCTGGCTGCCTACTCAATTTATTACTTTGAAATATAGGTAAATTCTTCAAGATTACTCTCCAAAAAATTCTTACTTTAAAATAGTGTCTCCAAAGTATAGATTACGAACTTTCGTTCTATAAAGATACTATTTTCCTCTTTAAATATTTTACTTTGATTTTTAAATTTAAATTATTTACTTAAAGTTTATTATTTAATATTATATAAATTATTTATTATAATTTATTCATTTTTATCTCCACTGCAGCCGCACCCATCTTCTCTCTTCTCCCCCTATATCCTTTCCTTAGTCCCCTGATAGGGGAGGATCTCCTCCCCTTTTATCTTACCCTAGCTTATCAGGTCTCATCACAGCTGGCTGCATCATCTTCCTCAGTGGCCTGGCAAAGGTGCACCCCCAAGGAGGAGATGATCAAAGAGCCTGTCATCGAGTTCATTTCTGAGACAGCACCTCTACCTCCTACTAGGAAACCCACTTGGAAACTTTGACCTCACTGAAACAGGAAACTTTGACCTCATTGGCACAAGAACAGAACACCAAAAGCACAGGCTCTAAGATCAACAATTAATAAATGGGACCTCATGAAACTGAAAAGTTTCTGTAAAGCAAAGGAAACTGTCATCAGAACAAAACAACAGCCTACAGACTTGAAAAGATATTCATCAACCCTGTATCTATCTGAAAGAGGGCTAATATCCAGAATATATAAAGAACTGAAGAAGTTAAACACCAACAAACCAAGTAATCCAATTTAAAAAATGGGGTACAGAGCTGAAAAGAGAATTCTCAATAGAGGAATATCGAATGGCAGAGAAACAAAGAAATGTCAGTGTCCTTAGTCATCAGGGAGATGCAAATCAAAAAGACCCTTAGATTTCACCTCACACCTATCAGAATAGCGAAGATCAAAAACTCAAAGCATGATACATGCTGAAGAAGTTGTGGAGAAAGGGGTCCCCTCTTAATTGCTGGTGGGAATGTAAACTTGCACAACCACTTTGGAAATCAATATGGCCTTTTCTCAGAAAATAAGAAATAGTGCTACCTCAAGATCCATCTATACTACTCCTAGGCATATATCCAAACTACGCTAAAATATGCCAAACTTTGGGGAGAGTGCTGGAATCCTTATGGAAGAAGAAAGACCTGGAGGGTACAGGAACCCCACAAGGAGAGCAACAGAGGCAAAACACCTGAGCCCATGGTGGCCCTCAGAGACCAATACTCTAACTAAGGACCATGCATGGAGAGGACCTGTACCCCCTGTTCAATGGAAGCCCATTGGCTGCTCGTTTTTTTTTTTTTTTCTGCAGTATATTTTAATCATATTCTTTCACATCCCTCATTTTCTTTAAGACCCCTTAGTTACATAAGTTCATGATCTTTCTCTCTCTTAAAAACAAACAAAAACAACAGAAAACAAACAGCACTTAAAGGCATGAAGTCCAATTTGCATTGACCATCTACTCCTGAGTATGCGCCTTCCTAAGTGTGGCTGACATACCCATTGACGTTCCATTGGAGAAAAGACATTTTTTTCCCTACCATCAGCTATGGTTTCTTCTCTCTTAGCAGTGGGACTCTATGCCCACTTCCTTTCCCTTTTACTGGAATTTTTTTTACTTGAGTTTGTGCACACCTTGTGCATGCTAATATATTTATACCAGCTTTGTTGTGTCTGAAAAATGATGCATCCTTAAAACTAACCACCATCTTTGACTCTTACAAGTTTTCTGCTTTCTATTATGTATAGATTCCTGAGATTTGAAAGGAGAGGTATCATAAACTACTCTATTCAAGGCAAAGTACTCCAAAGTCTCTTACTCTGTGTATTTGCCCACTTGCATGTTTCCTTGTTAATTGCTGCAAATGGCAAAAAGAAGCTGCTTTGATAAGGGTAAAGCTATGCACTGACATAGTGTTACACAAGAAAGGAGAAAGGGGAGCAATGGAGCCCAGCTATAAAGACACAAAACTCGCCTGAACACTCTTTTTTCTTTAACAAAGGTACACCTTTGGGAGGTCCCCATAATCTTCCCAAATGGCATCACCATCTAAAAGGGAATGTATTCAAATACATGAGCATACCGGGTACACCTCTCATTCAAAACACCACACTTGCATATAAAGGATATTTTCTTCTGTGTCAATAATTATTTACTTGGAATATTAATATTTTAGTGACATTCTGCATACTTCATTTCTGTTCTTCAAGTTGGTAGAAATTTTTATGTGACTTTACCTTGTGACTTTAACAGTATTAAATTTCACATAGTGATTTCTAGAAATAGTATCTTCAAGCCAACCAGTGAATACACACACACATATATTTCCACCATGTATCTGAAAATACCCTTAGCCTTTACCCACTATTCAACTCCAAAGCCATTTTACATATTTTTAGTTATTTATTGTTGGAATACCACACACTAGTGTCAAAATCCATATTAATTATAGTGCTCCAGAGAAGCAATATCAATAAGATTTAGAGATCAAAATTTAGATTTTAGTTCTTCTATAGATGAAAATATCAAAAATTTATTTTAAGGAATGGATTCATACAATTTTAGAGGACAATGAAGTTGGAATTCTGTAGTGCAATCATCAATTCAGGAAAAAGATGATGTAAGACTTGAGACAAAAAGACTATTACTATTACATTTTACTTTTTAGTATTTTTAATTATTGTTATTTATTACAATTTATTCATTTATCCAGGCTGTATTCCCCTCCCTCATCTCCTCTGGGTCCCACCTTCCTTCTTCCCCCGTCCCCCCATGTCCCTTACCTAGTCCACTGATTGGGGAAGTCCTCCTCTCCTACTATCTGACATTTAGCTTTTTAAGGTCACACACAATCTGAAGAATACATCACACATCTCAAAGTTAATTTATTTCACATAATCATACTAGACCACATCCATAAAACATGGTCTAAGAACCCCTCCAATCAGTGTTCAATTATATAATATAGGCTACCAAGGCAGGAAAGACTGTTCAGCAGTTACAACAATACTTGTTGTTCTTCCAAAAGACATAGGTTTGGTTCCCAGAACGTATACTATGATTACAACAGTCTGTAACTCCACTCTAAGGAGTCTGACACTCTCTTATGTCCTCCGGAACACTGTATACAATGGTGCACAGACATACATTCAGTCAAAACACTCATACATATAAACTGTTTACATACAGTAAACAGATATTTAAAAATCATTGCCTAAGGTTTTCTGGAAAGGTTGATAGCTAAATTATCCAAACACTGAATATATAATTCAGTTTTTCTCTATTCTTATGTGGATGTTTTTTTCTTCATGTATGTCTCTACACTATGTATATGCAATGTCTGCAGAAAACACAGGCCACCCTGAGAGTTTTTTTTTTCTTCCTACTATGTGTATTTTGGGTAAAGGAATTGAAACCAACTGTTTCTATCTCTGTATTCCATATTTTAATAAATTGTTCATAACACATTTTAAAGTGGCAACCATGATTAGAAAAATATTAAAAAATTATGAAGCTAAAACTTATTTACTACATGAGGTATAATATTTTTGTGTCTAAAATTATAGTCGTTTTAAAGAGTATTTTTTATGACCTAAGGTTAAATTTTGTATATATTTCAATATTTGGTTCTGGATGATGCCTTGTCCTTTAGCTTTCAAATTCCTAGGCCATCTACATCTGCTATTATATCCTGAAAACTGTCCCAGGTGAGTTAGTCCCTTCTTCACCTTTCCTAACCCCCAGGTAAAATCCAGACAAAGAAGTTTAACCCACATTCCCTTTCTGTTATGTTCTTAAATGTCGTGAAGCTATTTTAGTTCTCAGAATAACTCTAAATTATTTTAGTTATTTTTAAGTATAAATGAAATTATTTTTTGGAAAATGCTGAAAATGAGACATTTTATTAACACTGCACATAAATATGATAACTAGTCTCTATGTATATACTGTGAAATATAGTTATATCTCTGGGTATATCTAAAGTCATACAATTTTAATTTTATAGTTAGTTGGCTAGGAAAATATTGGAGTGGAGGAAGTATTATCTAACTCTCATTTCACAGATTTAGTGATATTCTTTATTTTATTGAATATATGTTCTTTCACAGGAATCACTTGCAAGAATAAATGGTTCAGTGTATCTGAATTTATACCTGTATTATAACTCATATATTTTGAAGCATTTTACAGAGTAAAATATGCAAATGATTAATGGATTTTATTTGACCTTGTTACTTTTCTAATTACTGTACCTGCGTTAATGAATGAATAAATATTAATCATTTCACAGTCAGGTGTCTCCATGCATAACATGAACTGCTTATTTCCTGGCAAGCAAAATAGATAAGATGTGCGGGGAAAGTTTCTAAAAGCATGGCTGGGCAGAACCATTACAGCAACACTATTGTTGCATTTTAAATCATACAATAGTAAAAGAAACATAAACATAATAAATAAGCATAAGGAATCAGTAGGCCTCTACATAAACAGTGAATAAGCCTCATAATTATCTTTGTTCTTTGTGAATGGCTCTGGTGATATTATAATGCTTACATCAATACTTTGCTGTTAATAACTTCCATGTGTTTATGTGGTCTCCTCATCAGAGGAACATTCACAAGCTGCAATCATTTATTAAATTCCTTCTAATGTACTTAGGTTGGCAATAACTCTTTTTATAGATATAGAAATGTGTTTTTCTAATAACTGGGGAGGTAATATATTCCAGTGGTTGTCTTTAGAATAAAAGAAAACACAAATATTTCATTCCACCGAGTTGTCCAAGGCACTTTCATACTTCCTCTCTATCAGTGTATTTATATGCTCTACCCCCTCAGTTTCCACACTGGTATATGATAATAATAATAATAGTAATAATAGTAAATATTTTTATTGATAATGAAGTAAAATACACTTGTTACAAAATATAACCTGGCAGGGAAACTCATTTAAGTTTAGCTTCTTAATTAAAATACTTAAAAGAATGAGTTTTTAAAAATATTTTATTTTTATTAATTAAAGTTTATGTACTTTGTATCATAGCTATAGACTCCTCCTCTATCCCCTCCCAATCTCCCTCTTCTTCTCCTATGCCCCTCCCCCAGTCCAATGAGAGGGGAGGTCCTCCTCCCCTTCCATCTGATCCTAGTCTATCAGGTCTCATCAGGACTGGCTTCTTTGTCTTCTACTGTGAACTGGTAAGGCTTCTCCCCCCCTCAGGTGGAGGTGATCAAATAGCCAGCCCATTAGTTCATGTCAGAGATGGCCAGATTGTTGCTAAAATAGTGTTCATCCTTTTACATGTGATTAATATTATACATACAATTAGTATCCACAAAATTTCCTAGTTGTACTTCTTATTTCATTGTAAAAAATGCATCAGATCCTGTTGCAATGATTTTTATGCTGCTAAAAATACATTAAAACCTTTACATAAAATACATAAAAGCTTTAATTTTATTTTTAAAAGGAATATTGAATCTCTGTTAAATTATCTTTTAAAGAAGTCTTCTTTTTAAAGATTAAGTTACACTTTTCCTATATTTTACTTTTAAAATATGTGACATCATATATGTAGAAAATAATTTTGTTATGTTAACTGTTTACCAACAAAATAATTTTGTAACACATTTTACTATATTTTAAACTTCATCACCCTCTTTTTTTTTCTATACAGCCTAACAAAATTTATTAGCTTAAAACAACTATGTTAGCCTTAATTCTTAGCATCTGCTTTGATAGTCTTCAGGGGACAGCCTTTCAGAGGCCCTCTGTGGCAGGCTCCTGACTTGTTCCCTGTTTTCTCCTTCTTCTGATGTCCATATGCTTTGCCTTTCTGGATGGGGATATGGCCAACCTTTGGGCAGAGTGCAGAGAATCTCATGAAAGAAGTGGGAAATAGTAAGATCTGGAGAGGACAGAAGCTCCACAAGGAGAGCAACAGAATCAAAAAATCTGAGCACAGGGGTCTTCCCTGAGACTGATACCCCAACCAAGTAACATACATGGAGAAAACCTAGAACCCCTGCAAAGATGTAGCCCATGGCAGTTCAGTGTCCAAGTGGCTTCCATAGTAATGGGAACAGGGATTGCTTCTGACAGGAGCTGATTGGCCTGCTCTTTGATCACCCCCCTCCCCCCGGGAGTTGCAGCACTACCAGGCCACAGAGAAAGACAATGCAGTCAGACCTGATGAGACCTAATAGACTAAGATCAGAAGGAAGGAAAAGAAGACCTCCCCTATCAGTGGACTTGGGGAGGGACATGCATGGAGAAGGGGGAGGAGGGGAGGGGTTGGGAAGAGAGGAGGGAGAGAGCTACAGGGGGGATACAAAGTGAATATAGTGCAATTAACAAAAAAATTTAAAAAAAACTATGTTATTTGGCTTTTGATTATTTAGGCCATGCAGAAAGCATCAGAGACGTATATGTGCTGAGTTATCTCTTATGGCAGCATCAATCCGTAGGACAGCTGTTTACTGAATAGTCTAAATAATGGAAAATGTGGCTGGTAGTTGACAAAGTAGTAGTTGGTCTAAGGAGCACACACTTATGGACATCTGATTTTTGACAAAGATATTGAAACCATAAAATGGGAAAAAAGTATCTTCAATAAATGTTGTTGATCTAACTGAATATCCACATGTAGAAAAAAGCAAACAGATCCATACTTATCACCCAGCACAAAACTGAAGTCCAATCGAATCAAAGACCTCAACATAAAACCAGATACGCTAAAACTGTTAGAAGAAAAATTGGAGGAGAGTCTTGAACTCATTGGCACAGAAGACATCTTCCTAAACAGAACACCAACAGCACAGGCTCTAAGATCAATAATCAAAAATTTAATCCCATGAAACTGAAAAGCTTTTGTAAGGCAAAGGACACTGTTATCAGAACAAAACAACAGCCTACAGACTGGGAAAGGATCTTCACCAACCCTATATTTGACAGGACTGATATCTAGAATATATAAACAACTAGAGAAGTTGAAAAGTAACAAATCAAGTAACACAATTAAAAAATGGGGTACTGAGGTAAACAGAGAATTCTCAATAGAGGAACATAGAATGGCAGAAAAAAAAATGCTCAACATCCTTACTCATCGGGGAAATACAAATCAAAACAATCCTGAGATTTCACCTTACACTCATCAGAATTGCTAAGGTAAGAAACTAAAGTGACAACACATGCTGGAGAAGTTGAGAAGGAAAGAGAACCCTCTTCCTCTGCTGGTGGAAATGTAAATGTATACAACCACTTTGGAAATCAATCCTGCTTGTTCTCAGACAATTAGAAATAGCATTCCTAGGCATATCTCCAAAATGTGCTCAAGTATACAACACGGACATTTGCTCAACCATGTTCATACCAGCTTTATTTGTAATAGCTGGAAGCTGGAAACAACCCAGATGTCCGTTGAGCAATGGATAAAGAAATTGTCCATTTACACAATGGAATACTATTGAGCAATTAAAAACAAGGAAATCATGAAATTTGCAGGCAAATTGTGGGATTTAGAAAAGATCATCCTGAGTGAGGTATCCCAGAAGTCAAAAGACACACATGGTATATAGTCACATATAAGTGGACATTAGACATATATTATAGGATAATCATACTAAAATCTATACACCTAAGGAAGGTAACAAGAAGGCAGACCCTGGGCAAGATGTTCAAACTTCATTCAGAAGGCAAATGAGATGGACAGCAGAAGAGTGAGAAAACAGGGAACAGGAAAGGAGCCTATCACAGAGGACCTCTGAAAGACTCTACACAGCAAGGTATCCAAACATATGCAGAGATTCATAGCCAAACATTTTGCAGAGTGCAAAGAATCTTATGAAAGAAGGATGACATAGAAAGACCTGGAGAGAACAGGAGGTCCATAAGGAGAGCAACAGAACCAAAAAATCTGGGCACAGGGTCTTTCCTGAGGCTGATACTCCAAAAAAAGGACCATGTATGGAGGTAACCTAGAACCCCTGCACAGAAGTAGCCTATGGTAGCTCAGTGTCCAAGAGGGTTCCCCAATAATAGGAACAGGGATCATCTCTGCCATGAACTCATGGGCTGGCTCTTTGATAACCTCCACCTGAGGGGGAAGCAGCCTTACCAGTCCACGGAGGAGGAAGACAAAGAAGCCAGTCCTAATGAGACCTGATATACTAAGGTAGTAATTAAGGAAAGGAGGAACTACCCTATTAATGGACTGGAGGAGGGGCATAGGAGAAAAGAGGGAGGAAGGGTAGGATTGGGAGGGGATGGGGGAGAGGGCTACAGCTCGGATACAAAGTGAATAAACTGTAATTAATAAAAATAAAAATTTAAAAATAAAAAAGACTTAAGTGACAATACATGCTGGAGAAGATGTGGAGAAAGGGGAACCCTCCTCTATTGCTGGTGGGAATGTAAACTTGTACAGCCACTTTGGAAATCAATCTT
The DNA here is from genome assembly GCA_028658305.1 of Pachyuromys duprasi. NCBI lineage: Eukaryota > Metazoa > Chordata > Mammalia > Rodentia > Muridae > Pachyuromys > Pachyuromys duprasi. The sequence continues at coordinate 92,011,229 of CM053753.1, read as the reverse complement.
ACACTTTCTCAAACAATTAGGAACAGTGCTACCTCAAGATCCAGCATTTAGTGGGATTAATTTAAGTTTCTTTCCATTGAGTATGATGTTGGCTATGGGCTTGCTGTATATTGCCTTTACTATATTTAGTTATGTGCCTTGTTTCGCTGTTCTCTCCAAGACTTTAAACATGAGTGAGTGTTAGATTTTGTCAAATGCTTTTTCCTCATCTAAGGAGATGATCATATGGTTTTTCTCCTTCAGTTAGTTTATATGGTGGATTACATTGATGGATTTCTGTACATTGAACCACCTTTGCATGCCTGGGATGAAGCCTACTTGGTCATGGTGGATGATATCTTTTATGTGTTCTTGGATTTGATTTGCAAGTATTTTATTAATTACCATGTATGGCGAGGACATAGACCCCCTGTTCAGAGGAAGCCCATAGTCTTCCATTTCCAAGTGGGCTCACTAGTAATAGGAACAGGGGCTGTACCTGACATGAACTCAGTGGCCACTTCTTTAATCACCTTCACCTGGAGGTGCGGTCTTGCCAGGCCTCAAAGGAAGATGTTGCAGCCAGTCCTGATGAGACCTGATAGGCTAGGGCAAGATAGAAGGAGAGGAGGTCCTCCCCTATCAGGAGACTAGGGAAACATCATGGGGGAGAAGAGAGAGGTTAGATGGGACTAGAAGTAATGAGGGAGGGGGCTACAGCCAGGATACAAAGTGAATAAATTGAAATAAAAAATCTGGCTATATAACTCCTAGGCATATACCCAAAATATGCTCAAGTATACAACAAGGACACTTGATCTACTATGTTCATAGCACCTTTATTCATAATAGCTAAAATTTGTAAACAACATAGATATCCTTCAACTGAAGAATGGATACTGAAATTGTGGTACATTTACACAATGGTACACTACTCAGCAACTAAAAACAAGAAAATCATGAAATTTGAAGGCAAATGGTGGGATCTAGAAAAGATAATCCTGAGTGAGGTAACCCAGAAGCAGAATGACACATATGTTATATACTCACTTATAAGTGGATATTAGACAAATGGTATAGGATAAACATACTAAAATCTATAATCCTAAAGGAGCTAAACCATAGGGAAGAGGCTGAAACCTCACCAAGAAGGGGAAACAGGTAAGACACCTGAACTAGGGCAAGATAAGGAGTAGGTCAGGAGCCTTCCACAGGGTCCTCTTAAAGACTCTATCCATCAGGGTATCAAAGGAGATACTGAGACTCATAGCCAAACTTTGGGCAGACTGCCAGAATCCTTATGAAAGAAGGGGTAGATGAAAGACCTGGAAGGGACAGGCACTTTACAAGGAGGCTAACTGTCAAAAAACCTGGGCACAGGGGCTCATGCACAGACTGATACTCCAACCAAGGACTATGCATGGAGAATACCTAGACCCCCGTGCTCAGAGGGGCTCATAGGCTGTTCAGTTTTCAAGTGGGTTCCCTAGTAAGGAGATAGGAGGTAAGAAGGGGGTCTCTGACATGGGCTCAGTGGCTGGCTCTTTAATAACCTCCCCCTAGTGGGGGTGGGGGGTTCAAACTTGCCAGGTTACAGAGGAAGATGATGCAACCAGGCCTGATGAGACCTGATAGGCTAGAGTCAAATAGAAGGGGAAGAGGTTCTCCAATATAAATGGCCTATGGAATGGGCATAGGGGGAGAAGAGGGAGTGTAGGTGGTACTAGGAAGAGACTAGGGAGAGGGCTGCAGCTGAGATCCAAAGTGAATAAATTGTATTAAATAAATAAATATATGAGTAAAAAGTAATGTAATTAAAAAATATAGGCACTCTTTTCTATTATTCCACTAAGAGAAACCACAGCAAATCCAACTGTATATAAATGATTTCATACATTTACTTATTTAGTTAGTTACTTTTCATCATATGGAACATCTTCAGTAATCAGCATAATCTATTGCTTTGATAATACTGTAGTTTTATTCTTCATAAAAAACAATAGGTGAAAAGTATCTCAAAGTAAATGTGATACATTTGAATTTAAAACAGAGAATTGGTTACTGAATGATTACAAAATCTATCCAAACCTGTGAGTTGAGGCAAAGATCACAAATACCTGTGTGCAAAGCAATTTAGTGTTTAGAACCTGGATCAAGGTTTGGAAGCAAAAAATTCACCCAATGGGAGAATATTGTCAGTTGTATTTTTTCCATCTGAAAAGTTTATTCCAAGAACTGTCTGTTGGTCTCTGTGAAGTGCTTCTATCCACTCCATGTCTTTTTATCATTTAAAAATAGACGCCTCCAGCATGTGTTGTCACTTGAGTTTTTGATCTTAGCCATTCTGTTGGGTTTAAGGTGAAATCTCAGGGTCGTTTTTATTTGCATCTCCCTGATGGCTAAGGACGTTGAACAATTTTTTAAGTGTTTTTCTCCCATTCTCTGTTTAGCTCCATACCCCATTTTTTAGTTGGATTATTTGATTTGTTGCTTTTTAACTTCTTGAGTTCTTTATATATACTGGATATTAGGTCTCTGTCAGATATAGGGTTGGTGAAGATCCTTTCCCAGTCTGTAGGCTGTCATTTTGTTTTGATGACAGTGTCTTTTGCTTTACAGAAGCTTTTCAGTTTCAGTCCCATTTATTGATTGTTGCTGTTAGAGCCTGTGCTGTTGGTGTTCTCTTCAGGAAGTAATTTCCTATGCTGATGAGTTCTAGGCTCTTTCCCACTTTTTCTTCTAAGCGATTTATTGTGTCTGGTGTTATGTTGAGGTCTTTAATCCACTTGAACTTTAGTTTTGTTCAGGGTGATGAATATGGATCTATTGTCATTTTTCTGCATATAGACATCCAGTTGGTCTAGCACCATTTGTTGAAGATGGGGTCTTTTTTCCATTCAATGGATTTGGCTTCTTTATCAAAACTCAAGTTTCTATATGCTGGAGAGAATGTGGTGAAAGGGGAACCCTCCTTCATTGCTGGTGAGAATGTAAACTTGTACAACCACTTTGGAAATCAATTTAGCCCTTTCTTATACAATTAGGAAGATTGATTTCTCAAGATCCAGCTATACCCACTCCCAGGGATATATCCAAAATATGCTCAAGTACACAACAAGGACGTTTGCTCAACCATGTTTGTGGCAGCTTTATTCGTAATAGCCAGAACCTGGAAACAACCCAGATGTCCCTCAGTTGAGGAACAGATGCAGAAATTGTGGTACATTTACACAATGGAATACTACTCAGCAATTAAAAAATGAGGAAATCATGAAATTTGCAGGCAAATGGGAGGACCTGGAAACGATCATCCTGAATAAGACAAAACCATATTATATTATTTTATTAATATAAAATAAAAATGTTAAAAATAAAATTAAAATTAAATTTATTATTAAAAAAGAAAAGAAAATAGACCCCTAACTTTTCCACAAACCAGTTTCTTGATGCGATTGATTGCTAGAAAATGATACATTTTTGGGCATGCTGAGTAACTTAAATGAACAGAAAGTAGAGAACCCTAGAAATATTATAAATGTTTTAATGGTATCTTTCATGCTCCTCCTCTACTCAGGCATAATAAAGTGGATTTTTTTTTGCTTTTTTATAAATTTATTAATTTTATATCAATCACAGGTTAGGTACTTTGCATCCCAGGCGTAGCCCCCCTCCTTCCTTCCCTCCCACCCTCCCTCTCCCTCCCTGATCTCCCTCCTCCCTATCCCCTCCAAGTCCACCAACAGGGGAGGACCTCCTCCCCTTCCATCCAACCCCAGCTCATCCTGTCTTCTCAGGGCTGGCTGCAATGTCCTCCCCTGGGATCTAGAGAGTCTGTCACTCCCCGGCTTGTATGGGGGAGGGTCAAAGAGTCAGCCATCAAGTTCATGACTGAAACAGT
>CM053753.1:91968035-92006852 GCA_028658305.1 Pachyuromys duprasi | reverse complement strand
GGTTTAGTGTGTCTGGTTTTATGTTGAGGTCTTTGATCCACTTGGACTTTAGCTTTGTGCAAGGTGATAAATATGGATCTATTTTCATTTTTCTGCATACAGATATCCAGTTGGACCAGCACCATTTGTTGAAGATGTTGTCTTTTTTCCATTGAATGGTTTTGGCTTCTTTGTCAAAAATCAAGTTTCCATAGGTGTGTGGGTTTTAATTTTTATATTAATTACAGGTTATGTACTTTGTATCTCAGCCATAGCCCCCTCCAGCATTCCCTCCTTTTCCCCCACTTGCTCCCTCATCTCCTCCCTGCTGCTTTCCAAGTCCACTGATAGGGGAGGAGCTCCTCCCCTTCCATTTAACCCTAGCTTATCAGTTCTCTTCAGGACTGGCTGCAATATCCTCCTCTGTAGCCTAGCAAGGCTGCTCCTCCTTAGGGGAAGAGGGGTAGTTCTAAGAGACAGCCATTGAGTTCATATCCAAAATAGTCCCTGTTCCCCTTATTAGTATATCCACTTGGGTGTTGAGGTACCATATGCTACATCCGAGCAGGGGTTCTAGGTTATATCCATGCATGGTGCTTGGTTGGAGAAACAGTCTCATAAAACACCCCTATGCCCTGATATATTTGGTACTTGCAGAGTTCCTGTCCTCCCCAGGTCTTTCTAACTCCCCATTCTTTCGTATGATTCCCTTCCCTCTGCTAAAGATTTGGTTAAGATACTTAATATTTGCTTTGATACACGGCTAGGTAGAGTCTTTCTGAGGCCCTCTGTGGTAGGCTCTTGTCCTGTTACTTGTTTTCTCCTACATCCAATGTCCATCCCATTTGTCTTTCTAAGGGAGGCTGGTGAAAATCTTATTAATAGTAATAATAATAGACATGCTAAATGGAAGAAAGAAATTCCATGGTGTCCAGCCCTACAAATAGAACTATTAGCAACTAATGACTGGTGTGACATGGAATACTAAACAATATATTTGTTTATCCAAAAAAAAGATGCTCTATTTTAAAAAATTGATTCAAATCCATTGTAACCCAGGTTTTTTTTAATGGATTACTTTTTATTATACTTATTAACACTTTAAATACAGACAGCAAACTAATATATGAAAATCATTAGATACCTAGGAAATGCAGACTGAAACTATTTGAAACTATCATATCACTCTATTTGAAATGACTATTACCAAGAAAAGTAAGTTACTAAAGGGTGGCTAAGTTATAGGGAGAATGATTACTAACTGCTGGGTGGAATGCTAATTAGTACAGCTATAATGAAAAACAGTACGTAGAGTCCTCAAAAAATTAAAAGCAGATCTACTGAGTGATAAGGTTTCTCCAGTGCCTGTAATTATCCAAAGGATGTTAAATTAGCGTATCAGATATCTGCATGTGCATATTTCCTGGTGAACTAATCAAAAAGCTAAGAATTTCAAACCAGAGGAAAGCTATCAATGGATGAATGTAGAAAGAAGATGTGGTATATATACAAAATAAAATAATATTCAGACACAAGAAGAATAAAATTTTGTCTTCTTCTGCAAAACAAATAGAACTCTAGAAAATGCTATTAAGTGAAGAAAAGCCACACTGAGAAGTACAAATGACTGATGGTTTTTCTCTTATTTTATCTGAAATCATAGACATGCCTTATCTTACAGTGATCAATAACTGCTTAGAAATGAGGGAAAGGATAAAGAGATGTTGGATTTTATCAGTGGAACCAGTGTGCCTGTTTGAAAACATTAAATATAAGAAACATTGGTCTTCATTAATATGACTAAAACCTAAGATAATAAAAATTAATGTTGCCCACAGAAGTTAATAATTATCTGCTTTTTGTATTTTTAAGATCACTTTTTTGAATCTTTCACTTGTATGTTTGTATGTGTGTGTGTGCTCCTATGTGTGTGTGTTGAATGTGTGTGGTACATTCATGTGAGTGTGAGAATATAGATTCTAATACCTCTTTAAGCATATACAGAGAAGAGTGGTGGGTGTCTTCCTCTACTGTTCTCTACCATATTGGCTCAAGACTTGTTCTCTTCATTAATACTAACATCTACTTCAGCAAGGTTATTTTACAGGGACGTCTTCGGCTCTCTTCCACACAGTGCTAGGGATATAGGCACTCAAAGCCATATCTGGCATTTTACTGCATTGCTACTGAGTCACACACTGCTTCTCATGCTTATAGAGAAAATATTCTTATTCACTGGACCATCTACCAACCACCATTTATTTATCTTAGGTTGGGCATCTACATAATACTTCCTCATTGTGGAGGACCAATATCATTGGCATTCATCTAATGGCACTATATTCAACACTGTTGTTAAAATAAAAATTACTCAAAACCTAATTTTAGTCTTATTATTGATATATATTTAATTTATAAAGTTATCTAATCAATCTTCTATGGAAAATCAATAGCTAATTATTAAATATGTTACCTCTTTAAATAGAAGCTAAATATCTTCATGAACCTTATATTTGTGTGAGGGTTATTTAAGAAAGTTGATCTGAAATTCAAGCCAGCAGCTTCAGAATGACATGGCACAGAGAGAGTAGAAAGGAATGCACACACCTTTGAATTGGTGTTAGCATGAGAGGCATGTTAGTTTCAAAGAAGTTCTACTCTCAGCTCTGCTCTGCAGGATATACAAGAGGAGAACAGCTAGCTACCCACAAGCCTGAAACAGATGACCAACTGCGAAACACACGACTCCAGCAAGTACACTGGTGCTATGCAAAAGAAATTCTTATTAAAATTCACTTTGTAGTTTCAGAGTACTACAAATATGTTTAAAGAATGGACCAAAATAATTCTAATTTCTCCAACTAGTCTGATGGTTCTCAACCATCCTAATGCTAGGGCACTTTAACACAGTTCTTCATGTTGTAGTGACCCTCTGGTCTCTGTTATATTTTCTATCTTCTGGTCCACTGTGATGCAAGAAACTTTACCACATTCTCAGGTGCATCCGAATGAGACAATTCCCATGCCAGGCCAAATAACATGGACGGAAGCAGTAATTCAAAAGAAGTCTGATCTACTTCCTCATAACTTTGAACCCCTACACAGATGTAGCCCATGGCAGCCCATTCTCCAAGTGGGTTCCTTAGTAATGGGAACAGGGACTGTCTCTGACATGAACTCAAGGAATGGCTCTTTGATCACCTCTTCCTGAGGGGGAAGCAGCCTTGCTAGGCCACAGAGGAAGACAATGCAGCCAGTTCAGATGAGACTTGACAGGCTAGGGACAGAAGGAAGGGGAGGAGGACCTCCCCTATGAGTGGACAAGGGGAGGGGCATGAGAGGAGAAGAGAGAGGGAGGATAGGATTAGAAGGGGATGAGGGAGGGGTTACAGCTGGGATACAAAGTGAGTAAAGTGTAATTAATAAATAAATAAATTAATTAAGAAATGAAGTTTCTAGGTATTTTTGTCATAATGACACAATAGTAACTGAAATATTTCAGAGGGATAAAATCAGAATTGTAGCCTTTGAGATGCAAACTGTTGTCAAAATGCAAATGCAAAATATCTATCTCTAGAAAACCACTATACACTTTTAAAATTCCTTAAGTACCTAAATATTGGGTTATCATGGATAATATCAAAGCAAAAGTTATACATCTGTCTATTTATTTTCCTTTGGAAATAACTAAGTGCAGTCTGGAAAAAAATATCTTACGTGAAGTTTTACCACACTTCTCTTCAGTTATGACAATGAAAATCTCATATTTCTCATTTGCTTTAGAGAGGTACAGTGTAGGCTTGCTGAACTATAAACTAAACATAGAGTTATGGGTGATGAGTGTCTACTTTCCCATACTCTCTGGGCCTCTTAAAACATGTTATAGTCAAACCATCCAAAACATTGTATCAAATTGTTAATAGTTAATATGCTTCAAAACTACTATTTCTTTAAAGAGAAATAATGACCTGTTTTTTAGCCTGAAATCATCCTTATCTATAAAATGTGACTTGTTCCCCTGACCTCAAGGTCAGTTGCTTTGGGGGTCTTTTCATAGCAATGAGTGACCGAATTTTTGAGCTAAGAATCATATTATGTTAAGCATTTTCCTCCTTGAATACTTCTCATTCAGCTCTCAGCTCTTTAATTCAAAGATTATTACATTAGAAACACTTTAAAGATACTCAAAGGTTATAGCTGCACTGGTGAAGAAAAACGGTCTTAAAGATAGTAAAGGACTGAGCTACATATCAAAACTAACACTTGCTATGCTCTGTGAAGCAAAATGGTTGCCCACACACTCTCTAGAGCAATAATGTAATTCACAAGGGAGGCATGAATTTTAAAAATCACATATATCATTGCCATAGCAGTCCAAAATGTCCTTTTACAATTTCTCCAGAAGTTTGTATTACAGAAATTTATTCTTGAGGTTTAAGTTAATGTGATTTTGTCCCTTAAAGTTTAAAAGGATAATTTATAATATCTATATACTCATGGTATGCAGACATTCCATTTTTTCTTAATTTTATTTTTTTTAAATATGTTGCATCATTCACTATGCAAAGGGGCTTTTAAGTACTATGGTTGCTAGTGAAATGATGAACACAAAGATGCTTATTAATGAATCATACCTGGAAATCATATTAGGAAAAGACAAAACTGGAAATGAAACCATGAATATGGTTCACACTTGAAGTAAAGCATTATAAAACACATAAATTCATATTGAATAGATTACATTTATTTACTGGATATGTCTCTAATATTTGAACTCACATATAAATTGTTAGAATTTTAAAAGATAAACACTATCAAATCCAGCTCAGGAAAAGTTCAGACTCAGAATTGACCATTTGTCACAACTTTCAAATTTGGTGAATGCTCTAAGTCCATGTTTTCTCTTTATTTTTTTTTTTTACACTGTGTTATTTCACTGCAAGAACCTCTTCAATCATTTTCTTCCTCTTCTAAATGAATGTTTCTGTTTATCTCATAGCCTCATTGCTAAGGTGACAATTATGATCCAGTCAAATAATTCATGGTGCATCTTTTCTCACAGTTTAATTTTAGACAATAAATTTAATTGCAAACACATGTTCTTTTAATACATATCGTAGTATTTTGCTCTTCCATTTACTTCATGACTTTTACCTTTATCATTTGCTGATTTCAAGCATGCATGCAATAAATTTTAGTCATTTTCATTGCCCCCATTCCTTTTCCACATACGCACATTTCCTTCTGAAATATTTCTTCCTCCCAACACGTCCCCTTCTACTTTCATGTCAACTGTTTGTGCATGAACTGGCATAGTTAAGAGTTTCTTGCACATTTTTTCTTTCTCTCTTTCATCTTACTTTTAAAAAATTATCTTTTCTTTCTTTATGTATTTATTTCTTTTGCTATCTTTCCTTCCTTTTTGTTATTATGGCTGTTAGCAAATGCTTGTTGTCCTTTCCTTATAAAATTTATTCTAATATGATATTTTACAGTATATTTTAATTAAATTTTTATTTTTTACATTAAATACATTTTATTCACTTTGTATTCCAGTTGTAACTCCTCCCTCATTCTCTTCCAAACCCACTCTCCCTCCGTCATCTCCTCCCATGCCCCTCTCAAAGTCCACTTACATGGGAAGTCCTTCTCCCCTTCCATCTGACCCTAACTTATCAGGTCTCATCAGGACTGGCTGCAATGTCCTCCTCTGTGGCCTGGGCAGGCTGCTTCCTCCCTCAAGGGATGTCGTCAAAGAGCCAGCCCCTGAGTTCATGTCAGAGACAGTCCCTGTTCCCCTTACTAGGGAAACCCACTTGGACATTGAGCTGCCATGGGTACATCTGTGCAGGGGTTCTAGGTTATATCAATGAATGGTCCGTTGAGTATCAGGCTCAGAAAAGACTCCTGTTATACAGTATATTTTAATCATATTCTTTCTTTTCTTCCAGTTATTTTCAGATCCTCTGTCCCAAATACTCAAATTTACGTTATTTCTCTTGCTTAAAAAAAACACAAATAAATGGTGAAAGGCATTAAGGAAATAGAGATTGTGACACATATACAAGATATGTACAAGTTCAAGCCAGAAAAAAAAAAAAAAAAAAAAAAAAAAAAAAAAAAAAAACGCCCTTGGCCAGAAACCTATTTCAGTTCACAATGATAGGGAAAATCAATATTCTTAAATGGTCTGAATATGGATATATCAATCAAATTAACAAATTGGCCTCATATTCTGCAGTAGTTGTCCAAACTTAACGGCACTCTGCATATTTTTAATAGGCTTTTCTTTATTTTGTCTTGTACTTTTTTTAAAGAGTGAGAAAGATGAAATATGATGGGGTTATCTGGGAGGAGTTGGGGTAAGGAAAGAATATGATCAAAACATAGTGTATGAAATTGTGAAAAGAAAATATTAAAGCAAATCATAGCGTGTGAGTTGTTTCAGCCAACATCTACTGAGCATGGGATACTTTAAAGGGTGGTTAATATAGTCAGTCTCATTATATTGAAGAAACAGATCTTCCTCACTACAGCAGTAAAAATTCTTGCCCATGGGTAGGACTTTATACCTACTTGCAGTCCTTCATGTGTACAATTTTATCTAATTGTTTGTGAAAGTCTTGTACATGCTGGAGCAGTCTTTGTGAGTTCTTATGTGCATCTGCCATTTTGTGTCTGAAAAGTCTGCTTTTGTGAAATAGTCTTTGGTCATCAGGGAAATGTATATCAATGACTTTGAAATTCTAACTCACATCCATTAGAATGGCTAAGAACAAAACCTTAAGTGACAACACATGCTCAGGAGGATGTGGAGAAAGGGGAACCCTCCTTCATTGCTGGTGGGAATGAAAACTTGTACAACCACTTTGGAAATAAACCTGGCTCTTTCTCAGAAAATTAGGAATAATGCTTCCTCAAGATCCAGCTATCTTCCCCGTCTTTCATAAGATTCCCTGCACTCTGCCCAAAGTTTGGCTAGGAGTCTCAAAAGACATGGAGAGGACAGGGCCTCCACAAGGAAAGCAAAAGAACCTAAAATTCTGGACACAGGGATCTTTTCTAAGACTGATATTCCAAAAAAAGAACCATGCATGGAGATAGCCTAGAACCCCTGCACAGATATAGCCCATGGCAGCTCATTCTCCAAATGGGTATCCTAGTAATGTGAACAGGGACTGTCTCTGACATGAACTCAGTGTCTGGCATTTTGAACACCTCCCCTTGAGGAGCAGGGGGAGCAGCCTTATCAGACCACAATGCAGCCAGTCCTGATGAGACCAGATAGGCTAGAGTCAAACAGAAGGGGAGGAAGACCTCCCCTATCAGTGAACTTGGGAGGGACATAGGAGGAGATGAGGGAAGGAGGGTGGGACTGGGAGGAGAAGAGGGCAAGGGCTAGAGTAGGGATTCAAAGTGAATAAACCATAATTAATTTAAAAATCAACTAATTAAAAATAATAAGCATAAATAAAGAAAGAACAGGCTATACAACTCCTGGGTATATATCTGAAAGATGTTCAACCATACAACAAGGACATTTGCTCAGCTATGTTCATAGCAGCTTTATTCTTAATAGCCAGAATCTGGAAATAACCTAGATGTCCCTCAACTGAAGAATGGATACAGAAATTGTGGTACATTTACACAATGGAATACTACTTGGTTACTAAAAGTAAGGTAATTATGAAATTTGCAGGCAAATGGATGAACCTAGAAAAAAACCATCCCTAGTGAGGTATCCCAGAATCAGTAAGACATGTAGAGTATAGGTATATACTCACTTATAAGTGGATGTTAGCCATATTATATAAGATAAACTTACTAAAATCAACAGACCAAAAGAAACTTACTTATCATTCAGAAGGTAAAAAAGGGCAGACACTGGAAGCAGACAGAGAGGACACAGGACTCAGCCTACCGGAGATGTCCTCCAGCAGCGGATTGAAGCAAACTTTGGACAGAGCACAGGGAGTCTTATGAAAAAAGAAGGATACAGAAGGAGCCAGAGGGGACAGGAGTCCCAAAATGAGACCAACAAAGGCAAAAATAAAAAATAAAATAAACCAGGGCCTGGAGGGGCTGCAGAGACTGATGCATCAACCAAAGACCTTACATGGAGAGGACCTAGACCCCTGCTCAGATGTAGCCCTTAGACAGCTTAGTCTCCATGTGGCTCCCCTGGTAAAGGGAGAAGAGGCAGTCTCTCACATGAACTAGGTTGTCTGCTCCTTGATCACTTCTTCCTGGTGGAGCGATCTAGCCAGCCCACAGAGGAAGAGGACTCAGGCAGTCCTGATGGGACCTGATAGGACCTGATGGGCTAGGGTCAGACAGTAGGGGAGGAGGACTTTACCTATCAGTGGATTAGAGGAGAGGGATAGGGGAGGAAGAGGAAGGGAGGGTAAAACAAGGATGAGGGACAGACTACCGCTGGGATACAAAGTGAATAAACTGTAAACAATAGCTTAATTTAACTGTAAATTATAATTTAAAAATTAATAAAGCATTTAACAGGAAAGACTAGTTCAGCCTTTCTAGCTCTTACAGTGTTTCCACTTCTTTTTCTGCACAAATCTGAGTGATTAAGGGAGTTGGTGTCATAAAGATAAGCCATTCACTCTCCATATTGTCCAGTTATAAGTCTGTGTTAATTGTTACCTGTTATAAAAGTGGCTGCTTTATTAAGGTTTAAGCAAAACACTAATCTATGGGTATAATAACAATATGTCATTAAGAGTCATTTCATTACTATGTACAGTTAACAGAATAATAGGAGATTTTCTCTGGAACCATGACCTAGCTAGACTTGGGTTTTTAGCCTCAACATCAGGTTCAGGAATGGGTTTCATCTTTCTGTGGGCCTTATATACAATAAAGAAAGTGCTTCATTACTCTTCTCACATCCATGCTACTCTCTTGCTCCTGTGGACATAACTTGAAGGTAATTATTATTATAGTTCATGGTATTCATACCAGTGAAAGAATGAGATTTGCTCATTTCCTCTGATAGTGTGTATAACACAGTCAAGCACTACGCAATCTAGCCAGTTTGGATGAAAACATCAGCTGAGTACTAGATAAATTTATCTATGTTATATACTATAAATATATGGTGTCATCAGCAATAGGCCCTCATTATTTTTACATTAATCTGGTGAGGATAACCAATAACATTGGCAGTAGCCAGATGTGTTTTGAGAAACCTATGAGGCCCCTTTTCCCAAGGAATCAAAAAGTATAACCAATTCATGGTGCCTTTTTGTTGTTAGCTTTTGGTAACTAGTCAGAGTATCTTTTCCCTTGTTATATGGTGACTCCAATTAAATTTCTTTCGTATATGCCTGTATTTTAGGAAGTTTCTACAGTAGTAGGTTTCCATATGGCCTTTCAAAGGCCTCTAGTGTTAGTTACCCTCCCCATTTTCCTTCCCCTACTCTGTCTTTCCATCATTCACTCCTTATAAACCCAGTGTTCTATTTCTCCCTTATCTCTTTATTATTTTAGTCTATTCTTTCTCATATATTACATCTGAACAAAAATTTCCCTTTATTCCTTCCATTCCCCTTCACCACTCACACACACACACAGACACAGACACACACACACACACACACACACGGACATACTCACACACAGATCTCATTTTCCCTTAGATTCATTCCTCCTGCATTTCTTTTAAGAAAAAAAAAACAGGCATCCCAAGATATCACCAAAACATGGCATATAAATACTAAATAATTCCACTCCTATTAAGGCTGGACAAGCAACCCATGGACACACTTTAAATAGAAAATAAAACATACAGGCATCTATTTTTCACTGTCAGACTGACAAATAAAAGTTACCATCTTACTGAATACTTTGTTGGTTTTTATTTTGGTGGTGCAGTAGAAATATAAGGAAGAAAATAAATAAACAGTTGGAAATGTTTCCAAAGTAACACTATGCTAAATAAAAAAAAAAGATCCTAAAATGAAGCAGAGATATCCCATATGTGATAGGAGGTTAACAAGAACAAGTTACACAACCACAATATATATGGAGAAGTCCTAGGTCAGACCCAAACAGCCTCCATGACTGTCAGTCAGTCTCTGTGAGCCCCTATAAGCCCTACTTAGTTGATTCTATGAGCCCTGCTTAGTTGCTCCTGTGGTGCCCTAGACTCCTCTGTTTCCTATTGTCCCCTGCCCCTACCCCTCTTCTGTGGGATTCTCTGGAGCTCTGCCTACTGTTTGGCTATGGATCTACTCACATAGGCTTCATCCCTTTATAACAATGCATTCTCTTTTATTTGTATATTTGTGTGTATGTGTGCATGTGTCTATGGTTGATTTGAGAGAGAGGAGTGTGTTTATACGTGTACAAACATATATACATGTGTGTTCCTGCAGAGTACAGTGCAAGGTGTTGGCTCCCCTTGGAGTTGAAGGTATAGCGAGTTGTCCAACGTTGGTTCTGGGAAGTGAACCTTAGTTCTCTGGAAGAGTAGCAAGTGTTCTTTACTGCTGAGCCTTCTATCTAGACGGTACTCCAATTAAGCATTACATTAAAAAGATGAGATCCAAAGAAAACATTTTCAATATTTCAATTATATTTTATATTACTTTAAGTATTAATTTGAAAATATGTATGCTGCACATACTTTAGTTGTAAAATATTTGCATGCTTTCCTTATGAATGTTAGAGTTTATTTTCAATATAGATATTGACCTTTTAAAAATCTCATTTGCAACAAGTTGAAAGGTATAACATACACATCAAATATATGATTCAGAATGGCATTTATAGACCATTCTCAGAATGCATGAAAGTGAATTCCTAAATAATTTATACCACAAGTTAGATGCTGAAAACAATGGGAGAATGAAAGCTGTTTTCCTACTCAAATTGTTTCTACTGAGGCAGAAGAAAGTGCTGCCAAGACAATAGTCTGATAAGATTTCCTTTTCAGTTTGCTTTGGACTGTGCTTTTGCTCATCCTTGAATTTCTTTTCCTTTCTCAGTTCCTATTTCAAAAACAGATGATAATTCAGTTTAAAAGATGTAGCTAAAATGTATATAAATGAGAAATGTTTTAACTATATAGATCAATTGCAAATAGGTAATGTTGCTACATATTTTCCTTTATTCAATATTCCAATTAATTAGATTAGGTCCAGACTCTGAGGTTTGCAATATGTCTTATAAAGTTTACAAATATCTACATTACTCTCATTAAAAAACACTGAGATGGACACACTTTATATGATTAATAAAACACGCAGGCATCTATTGTTACTATCAGACTGACAAGTAAAAGTTACCATCTCACTGAATACTTGGTAAGTTTTTGTTTTTGTCATGCAGTAGAAATACAAGGAAGAAAATCAACAGTTGGGAATGTTTTCTAAGTAACAGTATATTAAATAAAACAATTACATTTTAATACTTGAACATAAACCTGTCATAAATTAAAGTACTCATAGAACATAATAAGCCTAATAATTAAAATATGAGTTTTAAAAATGCATAAAGGAAAAGTAAAATCATTTCTAGAAATATATCATGTTTGAACACAAGAAAATGTGAAATAATGAAAATAAATCTCTCAAAACATGAACTACAAGACTTTAACAGTGTCCCTATTTATTCTTTCTTTGCTTGGTGAGACAAATTTCTGGCCCAGGTTCATATCTTTAGGACTGACCGATCTCTAATATTACTTCTGTTGGGTTGACTACATCTTGGCCCATCTTAATATACTCCCCTGAAAAACCTTAACTGACAAAAAAACTGTCTGTTTGCTCAGCCGAATCCTATGTCTCAAAACCATTTTCCAGTTCTTAGAGCATTTATGCTAGAAAATTTATCATAAAAAATCATTTTTTACCCACTTGAGATATTCAGTTCCTACAATTTAGCAATATATTCCGTGCATGTGTGTGCCAGATTTCATTTCAAGTTTTCACAGGATGATGAGTCTATGACTTTGAAGAGAAATTTGCCCTAGTTGCAAAAAGAACTCCTGTCATATAAATTTCTTTTCTAGGTAAGAAATATGTGCCAAGAAACAAAACCAAGAAGGTATCACATACACCCATATAGAAACCTGAAAGTCCTTCAGCCTCAGGACACTTTTTTTTTTTACTTTTAAAATTATTATCATTTATTACAATTTATTCAATTTGTATCCTGGATGTGGTCCCCTCCTTTGTCTCCTCCCAATCCCACTCCCCTTCCCTCTTCTCCCCTATAACTCTCCCTTAATCCACTGATGGAAGCGTCCTCATCCCCTTCTATTTGACCCTAGCCTAATTAGGTCTCATCAGGACTGGATGCATTGTCCTCCTCTTTGGCTTGGCAAGGCTGCACCTACCAGGGGAAGGTTATCAGAGAGCCTGCCACTGAGTCCATGCCAGAGAAGGTCCTTGCTCCCCTTACTAGGATATTCCACGTAGAGACTGAGTCTATGGGCCATATTTGACCCTGGGTTTTAGGTCCTCCCAATGTATTGTTCTTGGTTGGGGGTATCATTATCTTCAGGTCCCCCGGCACTCAGTTTTTATGGCTCCTATGGTCTCCTTAGGAGCGCCTGTAACCTTCAGGTCTTTCAATCTCTCCCTTCTTTCCTAAGATTCCCTGTGCTCTGCCCCAAGTTTGGCTATGAATCTCGGACTCTATTTTGATATTTGGATCAGTAGTCTTTGAGAAGCCATCTGTGGTAGATTCCTGTCCTCTTGCCCGTGTTCTCCTGCTTCCGATGTCTATCGTGTTTGTTCTTCTGAATGAGAATTGAGCATCAGTCTCATGTTTTTATACCCAATTATTAAAAAGCTTCCTTTTATTTGTTTTAGAGTTGAGTTTAATTTACATTGAAGTACATCTCAGCTTTTGCAACTATGTCAATAAAATGTGCTGCTGTTTTCAAAAGTAGAAAATTTTATGGATAACCAATTATACATACTCTATGAAATCCTAATCAAATAGCTCAGGAGGCCTTTTATTAAAATTGAAATTACCTTTTAAAAACATTTAGAGAACTAAGAATGACTTCAAATACACCAAATAAATAACACTGAAGATGAGGCGTGTACTTTTATTAATTTCAGTCCTACCACTATGCTGATCTAAATCAGAGAAAAGTTAAGATTAAGACTCTCCATCCTTTCATTGCCACAAATTCCATAGACAAATCCAATGTAGATTCTCTGGACCTTCATTGTCTTTCCTACTTCTTGTATTTCTTGCTTCCTTGTTAACCTTGACATACAGATCTTCATTTTTATAAAAGAAAAAGGCTGTCTTATCATTGGCTATGGACACTGGAGAAATGTTTTAGGTTTCTACTACTGTGAAAAAAAAATGACCAAAATAACTTGAGGAAGAAAGGGTTTATTTTAGCTTGTGATTCTATGTTAATCTATCACTTAGTGAAGTTAGGGCAGGAACTCAAACGGGTCAGGCAAGAGCCAACGAGAGTCCATGGAAATGTGGTGCTTACCTCCTTGCTCTTCATGGCTTGTTCCGCCTGCCTACAGCCCAGGGACGGCGTCACATACAGTTTGCTGGACCTGTAGACATCAATCATTAATCGCAAAAGCCCTACAGACTTCCCCTTACCCAATACTATGAAAACATTCTTTGTGATTAAGATTTGTTCTTCCCAGATGATCTTAGCTTGTATCAAGTTGAACTAAAAGTAGCCAACAGGGCAGTAAATTTTTATTGGCATCATGGTATGAAATTGGAACTACAGAAGTATAAGCAAATAAAAATTTATGCTTTGATAACATTGGGTAGCACCTAGAAATTTTTTTTCTGTCTGATAAATACAAAAAATGAAATGAATACTTTGAAAACAACATGTTGACATCTTCCATTATGCATACATTTAACAACATAGGTAGCCTACAGATTTCACTCCATATGATTTACTCTAGATTTGGGATGAAACAATGTAGAAAAAAAAACCAAGAATGATCTTTTGTAAATGGCCAATCTGTAATATATCATTATAATATAGCTCTAAAATTATTAACATATGAAGAAATATTAATATTTAGACTTTCCTATGTTTGATTAAAAAAGAACACCACAGGTAATGTACTATATTCTTCATACATTAGAAACCTTTAAAGTATTCAATTCACTATTACTGATTTAAAGTGCATCTGTAGTTGTTTGAAGATGCAAATTTGTGTATTAGAGAATAAGTAAAAAAATTAAAATGCTTATGTATAAAGTGTGCAAAACTGTCTAGTTCATTTCAATGTATGTTTAAAATTACTATATTTGATTATTAGTAAATACACTTATATAATACAGTTATATAAATACAGTTATTATAATATACACATATACAGTGGTTAATGGAAAATCTTTACAATTTTCAGACCCCAAACTGTGATTTGTCCTGTATCCTGTTTGTCTCATGTTTTCCATTCAAACCAAAAGCAAATCTTGTTTTTAGCTTTAAATGTGCTGAGTATTCAACTCATTTTCTCCTTTTCCAGTTCTCAGACTTTGGTCCAAGTGAAAAAATTCTCAGCCACACTATCGTAAGTAATATTTATGTGTAAATTTCCTTCTCCGCAAACAAGAGGAGTGATGCTATTAAGTGTTCAAACAAAACTCATTCTTCTTTTTATACCCAGCCAACACTCACAAAAACCTCCTTAATTCTGGCCATAATTTTCAAGTAGTAAATGATTCCATTCACTGTTAACTGTGGAAAATTTTATCCTAATACCCTCCATTTGGCTCACTCAGTACAACCTTCTGTCTTCATAGTATGTCTTCAACCATACTTCCTTCATAGTATGCCTGTCTCAACTTGCTTCCTGAGTTCACTACTCATATTCCACAGAGGAAGACAATGCAGCCAGTCTTGATGAGACCTGATAGCCTAGGGTCAGGTGGAGGGGGAGGAGGACCTCCCCTATCAGTGAACTTGGAGTGGGCCATGGGAGGGGATGAGGGAGGGAAGGTAAGATTAGGAGGGAAGGGAGGGGACTACAGCTGGGATACAAAGTGAATAAACTGTAGTTTATATAAAATATTAAAATTAAAATTTAAAAACCTTATTGCTGAAACTTTGATGCCTCTTTAGAATACGGTATCATTCTGGCACTTCTCTATCTCTCCATAATTTGTAATCCTACTAAAATATGGGAATGTCTGTTCAATGTTACAAGCAAAGTAAGTTTAAAAGTATATGTCATATAATTAGTGTTTTATAATGAGTACCTAGTTCCAATCTGTTTGCCTATGGTATTTGATTAGCTCATTGCTTGCACAGAATGTTTTTTTATAAAATGTAATGAGTTGCCAGGTAAGGTGCATACCTGTAATTCCAGCACTTAGGGAGGTAGAGACAGGTATATCTGTGTGATTTTGAGGTCAGCCTGGTCTACAAAGCAGATTGAGTACAGCCAACCCTACACAGAGAAATTCTCAAATAATAAAAACAAACAAGCAAAACAACCTACCAAATTTTCTGGCTTTAATGTAAATAATAATAAGATGTAATAGTAATGCATTTATATCTAAGTATATCCATTTCCTAAATCTCTGTCTAAAGGCAACAATATTGACAGTAAATGCTTACTGAAATTTGCCCATATAGTGAACTGGGTAGTTAAATTTTATTTTCAATGTACTTATTTGTTCTGTTAATCAAAAATTTATTCACTCACTTTCATCTTTTTTTACATTGGAAATTAAGCCTTCAACACATGATCATTTTACAATGCCCGTATATAAACCATGTTAAGTTTAAAACAAAAGACATACTCAGTACAGGAAAGTAATTTGATCAATACTAACAGATGAAATATATTTACATAAGTTTCTTAGGTTTTTTTTTTTTTTCTGTGAAGAGACACCGTAACCAAAGCAACTCTTATAAAGGAAAATATTTAAATGGGACTAGCTTACAGTTCAGAGGTTTAGCATGACAGCACGCAGGCAGACATGGTGCTTTGAATTCTACATGTTTTTTTTTTTAACTTTAATTTTATTATTAATTTAATTTTATTATTTTTGTCATAATTTATTCATTATATATCCTAATTGAAGCCCCCTCGTTCACTTCCCTCAGTCCCATCCTCCTTTCCTCTTCCCCCTTTTCCTTTTCCCTCGTCCTCTGAAAAAAGGAGTTATCCTCTGTCATCTGCCCATAGCTTGTTAATTCTCATCAGGACTGCCTACATCCTATTCCTTCTTGGCCTGGCAAGGCCCCATCACAACAGGTGAGTGATCAAAGATCAGTAAACTGAGTTCTACATCTTGATCTACAACAGCAGAAAGAGACTGTCACACTAGGCCTAGTTTAAGCATATAAGACCTCAAAACTCACCTCCACAGTGACATTTTCTCCAACAAGTCCACAGCTACTCCAACAAGGCCACTCCTCCTAATAACGTCATTCCAGATGGGCCAAGCATTCAAATACATGACTCTATAGAGGCCGTTCCTATTCAAACCACCTCGATAAGTATACAAAGCAATGGAGAGAATCTTCAGAACTAAGTCATCGAACCAGAATGTTCGCAGATTTTGAGGCTGTAAAAGATACCTTTGAAAAATTATACATTTGAGTTTTATAATTGTTATATGACAAAGCCAAGATATTTAGAATTATGCTCAGAAAATAAGACAGTGGCTTTAGATTTTCTTAATCAACAATTAAGTACATGGGCCAATAAAAAATGGCAGTGCCATCAAATTATATTAGATCACAGTAACAGAAATTATATACCTTTAATATGCACTCGTAGGAAGCAGGGCACATAGTCAATTATGTTAACACATTTTCCCACTAGAAAATATAGTCTGGAAGGATTTTGAAAGTTCAGTACCAAGAAGATAGCTTGTCAGGTGTTTTTACACTGCACAGTATAAATCTCTTCTGTGCCAGACAAGAATAAATGTGCTAGTTCTTTTGTATTTTGACTTTTAAGTTTGAGCCAGAAGTGCTACTGAAATCAGCTTCCAAGGAGAGGAGATAAAATAAACTCGCAAAAGAGCTGAGCCTGTCAAAGTCTATGAAAAAAACATCTCTCTTGATGCTCAAATAATAGATGCTGAATACATGAGTAAAATTCAAGAGAAAGCATGGTCCTCACATTTAAATTAAGTTTTCTTGTTCAACCCAATGCTGGATTTCAGCATATTCATTTCATCACTCTGGGCAGAAAAACTACAGTGGGATCTATAAATATTAGAGTTTCCATTGATGTCACTCTCAATTTCTGTTCACCATAATGAGACTGATTCCAGTAGAAGAGAGATGAATGAAGAATACTCAAGACTTAGTTGCTATGGAAACCTGCAATGTCTTTTCTTCATGATTAGACCCTGAAGTAACTGATTTTTTTCTTTTCTTTTTTAATACAGGAGACTATATTCCAATACTTTGTGACTTTTAAACTAATAATGGAGCACATTATCTTTTGGGGCCGAATTCTATTTGCTTTATTACAGGAGTCCTTGAATTGCTATCATACACATAGTAAATAAACTTTGGAGATTTTTTTTTTTTGCCAACCTCTTACACTATAAAAGAAAGTTCTGAGCTTACATTAACCCCAAATTGTACCTGTAAATTCTTTTCATAAGAAGAGATAAAGTGAATTTTCTTGTAAAATAGATTCTGCCTATTGACTCCACTTTGTGTATCTATTACAGTTTTACAGATGAGTGACTGTACTACACTTTTATTCTTCCTTTGTTTTGAAATATCTAGGGTTTTTTTACTTTTGAGATTGTAATATATTTACTTCATTTCCTCCTTTCTGTCCCTCCCTCCAAACTTTACCAAATACTCCTTTCTTTCTTACAAACTTATGCAATTTTAACTGTTATTAGATGTATATTGACAAATCAATCTATTTAATACACAAGATAACAATATAACAAAAAAAAAGACAAAACTTTGCTCATAGTACATTATGACTGATAATAGAGAAAATTTTCCTACGGGAAGACCATCTCTATGGTGTTGCATAGTAATAAAATATTCTTTGATTGTTTTACATATATATGTATCCATAAAAACTACTGTGATTATAGTATTGTAGTTTAATCTGAAAGCGTTTCGAGTGATTTTTTTGTGAATAAGCAAGTTTGGTTCTAGTTAACGCAACTTTATGTATCAACTGAAATATACTGTTAACAATAAAATATGTGAAACAAATTCAAGGTAGAATAAGATAAGTCTTTTCCACTTACATTTTTCATAATTACAGTTATGTATTAAAGAATAAAAGTAATGTAAGATGATAAGTTTTTCTTTTCTCTTCATACCTATTCCATTCTTCATCAGACCTCAAGAAAACAAAACCCAGCCCTGTTCTCTGCTTTTAGTTTCAGCACTAGCTTAGACAGGCTGACTGTAATCTCCTCTCATATCTTACCTTGAAGCAGAGACTACCAAATTGTGTAGTGGATAAACCGAATGTGGCATGCTTTTCTTCTTATTAGTGAAGCTAATGTCTCAAAGTGGAAATGGTTTTCATTCAGATATAATTCAGTCTCAAACTGAGTACAAGCCATGAGTTAATTTTTTCATTATTAAGTAATCATCTTTGTTCTATGCTTATAATAAACATATATTAATAGAAAGTTTTATATTTTCTAAGAAGTATCTCCAGTTGTGTTGTTTTCTATCACAATGGTCGGGATTCATTTTATCTTCTATCTGCTCTACTGCTAGGCTTGTATGATTAAAGAACATCTTCTACATGGTGCAATTTGTTAAACATTCTTTACTCTCAGGGGTCTTTTCAGAGACTGATACTACAATGAAGGATCATTCATGGAGATAACCTAGATCCTTGACACAGATATAGCCCATGGCAGCTCAGTCTCCTAGTAAAGGTTTTCCTAGTAAAGGGAACAGGGGCTTTCTCTTACAAGAACTCCATGGCTGGGTCTTTTATCACCTCCCCCTGAGGGTAGGGGGCAGCCTTACCAGGCCATAGAGGAATACAATGCAGTCAGTCCTGATGACACCTGTTAGACTAGGTCAGAGGGAAGGGGAGGAGAACCTCCCTTATCAGTGGAGTAGGACAGGGGTACAGGGGAGAAGACGGGTGGAGGAAGGGTGGGTTTGGAGGGGACGAGGGAAGGTGCTATACCAGGGATATAACGTGAATAAATGGTAATTAGTAGAAAGTAAATAAATTTTAAAAATAAAAACTTTTATTTTTTAAAAAATTGTGTATATATGTATGCATATATACATACTAAAATGTTAAAATAAGTAATATTGATTTTACCTAATGTCAATAAACTTCTAAAATGTTAACAAGTATAGTACCACACAGTTCACACAGAAAGAACAAGAGACATAGTTTCCTGGTTTAGTTACATTTGTTGTTTAGATTTAAAAACCGAAATCTAAGAGCAAATCTTTTAGCAACATGTTCCCCTGGATTCCTTACCTGTTATTGCTCTCTCGGTGTTACATGTTTCAAGTCACTCACCCAATCCTGAAGAAAAGCTGTAGACTAATATTATAATATTTCATAACATCGGAGTGCTTTGAGACATAAAATGTTTAGGAAATGCCTGGGATACAAGAAGGGGAACAAATATTTAGTATATTTTTTCCATCAATGTTCTAAAGTAATTGAGTTTTTTCACATATTTAGGTTCACATGTATTACATGTATTACAAATAAGTAATATACTTAAAGAGTTATAGTTACTATGAAACCGTAATACTCATTGGTTCTTTTTTTCTCCCATACTGGTACCATGCCATTTTTTATTAATTATTTTTTATTTTTATTAATCACAGTTTATTCACTTCTTATCCCCCCTGTAGCTCCCTCCCTCCTCCCCTCCCAGCCCCATCCTCCCTATGTCTTCTCCACCCATGCCTCCCTCCCAGTCCACTAATAAGGGAGGTCCTTCTCCTCTTCCCTCTGATCTTAGTCTATCAAGTCTCATTGGTAGTGGCTGCATTGTCTTCCTCCGTGGCCAAAAAAAGCTGCTCCCCCCTCAGGGGGAGGTCATCAAAGAGCAGGCCAATCAGTTCCTGTCAGAGACAGTCCCGGTCCTCATTACTATGAACCCACTTGGACACTGAACTGCTGTGGGCAAATTTAAAATTCAAATGTAGTTTTATTTTTATTTTAGCTGAAAAATATGCATTTTCATTATACTAGCTTCCTTGAATCAGCCTTCCACATACAAGGATAGTGGTCCACTAAAAGTAGGGACAGTGAAGCTAAGAAATCAAGATCTACCTGCCCAGTGAAACTAAACTTTTAATGGAGATCCAGTAGAAAGGGTCTTGTTATCTACTTTTTAAGAAGCTTTTAACCTCTAGAGATTTTTGCTTGTAGAGAAGGTCTAAGTCAAGAATCCTTGAGCTCTGAGGATATGAGTCATAAATCACACTTCACAAATGATTATGGTGGATTTTCTAGAGAACAATCTCAGATATCAGTTGCAAGCTTCTTAAGATCTCTGAGCCTCTAGATAAGAGTCCTTAAAGTTACACTGTTATCGTCTTCTATCATCTGTGTCCAATGCAAAATAGTATGAACCCTACATTAAAGTCATTAGGCTATATTTGTTAAGCCACATAAATTACTAACTCTTACTTTAGAAGCCTAACTTAATTCAAGTACTCTTTCATCAACATTTGTCACTGACTTATTTTGAAGGCATTTGTACCTATATTTCTTAAGAACTGTTTAAATTGGAATCAACGTTTTGGCCAACTTTACTGTGGAATATTTTCCTCAATGTAGTGTTTTGTATTATTATCATTTATTGCGATTTATTCAATTTCTATCCCAGCTGTGACTCCCTTCCTAATCTCCTCCCATTTCCAGCCTAGCTCACTCTTCTCCCCCTGGTTAAGGAAGGTCCTCCTCCCCTTCCATATGACCCTAGCCTATCAGATCTCACCAGGACTGGCTGCATTGTCTTCCTTGTGGCCTGGGAAGGCTGCTTCCCTTCAGGAGTCGGTGATCAGAGAGCCTGTCACTGAGTTCATGCCAGAGACAGTCTGTGCTCCCCTAATAGTGTTTTAATTTCAAAAACAAATGTTTGCTGTTATTTCCTCAAATCAGTGCTTTATCACAAACACAACTTACATGTCTCATCACTTCTTTGTTAATAGTTTTTCAATTTTTACAAGTATGCATAATAATAGAATTCTCCACTATTCTATTCCACTATATATTAAGTGGAAATATCACTTAAGGCTTCTAGCTTTAGAGTAGTTTTATGAAATTCTGCTTATTGTCATTTGTTAAGCATTTCCCTTTTATTGCTCAGGGTCATTGAGGTCTAAGATGCTTTGATTCTATTTAGTGTGTCAAGATTCTCTTCCCAATTTCACAGTGAATAAAAAATTCCACTTGATCATAAGTTGAGCAGGTGAATTTTATTGTAGTTACAATCATGTTTATAATGCTTCTTCTGAGGGTGATTTAAAATGCAGATTATTTTAGCTCATTGTAAATGACTAAAAGCAACACAGAGGTAATCACAATTACCGTGAGTCTTTGAGATAAGACTTGACGAGGCAAGAGCTCCACAAAGACCAAATAGATCAGGGCACAGGGGTCCTCTATGAGACTGTTTATCCAACCAAGGACCATGTATGGATATAACCTAGAACCCCTGCTCAGATGTGGCCCATGGTAGCTCAGTATCCAAGGGGATACCCTAGTAAGGGGAACAGGGACTATTGCTGTCATGAACTCAATGGCTGGCTCTTTTACCATCCCTCCCCAAGGGAGGAGCAGTCTTGCTAGATCCCAAAAGAGGACATTGCAGCCAGCCTTGAAGAGACATGATAAGCTAGGGTCAGATGGAAGTGGGGAGGTCCTCCCCTATCAGCGGACTTGTAGGGGGACAGGGATAAGATGAGGGAGGGATGGGGAGAGTGGGAGGGAATGAGAGAGGGGGCTACAGCTGGGATACAAAGTACATAACCTGTGATTAATATAAAAATAAATAAATTACTTAAAAATATATATAGTGAAAATAAAGACAAGCTTTTGAGATATACAAAGTCGTTAATATTTCAATTTAATGTTTTAATTATTGTGGCAATATTTTCCATGATGTTCAAATTTTCTCAAAAAATGACTGATATTTCAATTTATTCCTACATGGCCAAGTTGTCTTAAGAAGACTGTTAATGACAGATTCACACAATAGCATATTGTTTCATAATATGAGGGGTTTTTTTGGTGTAGAAATTTAAATTTCTCCTAAGAATCATCTTAGTTTGATAGTTCATACAGAAATAAGAAGAGGCTGGAGAGCTGTCCCAGTGCCTAACAGTATATGCAGGTTGATTTCTGGATGACTAGACTTTTATTTGCAGTAGCCTATAATTATAACCTATAGTTGTAGTCCCACATAAATAGTATCTCAATAAGAAATATATATTATTGTCATTGTCACATAATTATTGGATACTCAGACTGAGTTTATTAAAAATAGAAACTAGACATAGTCTACATATTACAGCCAAGTTTGTTCTCTGGTCATTCATAAGTACATATTTTACTTATGTTCTATACATACATTTCAGTGCAAAAAATGTCTAGAATGTTTCAGTCCAAGCTTATCGGTGATTTACTTTGTAAAAGAAAAATCAGGCAAAGAAAAAGAGAGATTAAAAATGTTCATGAAAGAGTAAGAGAGATCAGGTACTTTTAATTGAACACTACTTCAGTTTGTGGTACTACCATAACAGAGCTGCTAAATGTGCCATGAAACTGTATTAGGGAACCTCATTAAGTTGAGTGAAAACACTGGCCACATCACATAGCCAGAAAAAAAAAAATACTGCGTTCAAAGCTTGGACTTGTATTTTGCAACTAAATAGTTAGGTGCAAGCCATCCCAATGAATGATCCTGAAAGATTCTTCTAAAGAAAAGTGCACATTCAACTGTAAAAGATTTTCAATCTCACTAGGTCGTTTTAACTTTCTAGGCTATTTTCTTCCTTAAGCATATTCTAACGTCTTATCATGCCTAGCTTTGCCATGGTTTCTCATGGTGGCTTAGTTCCCTCATTTCTAAAATGGTCAGTATTTAAATAAAAGATATTGAGTGAACTGAGTTTGACAACAATCACATAGTTTTCCTAGATTGATTATAAAAATAATTAAAAGTATGCCATCCACAACTCATTTTTAGCTGGATGTTATGTGAGTCACTTTATAAGTGTCTAACATTTTAACAAATTTTGTTCTACCAATAGTCCCCAGAGAAAGCCATGAGTGAAGGGTAAATTCTGAATGTCAGCCATGTGCATCTGAAGTAAAGCTTATAACCACTTACATGGAATTGAAGATGAATGATTTTCCCAGTGAGAAATTGTGTCTGAGATTTATTTGTTGTTGGATCAGGAGCATATTGCTTTTCTTATCTGAACCTTAAATTGTTTCTCTGTGATACTAGGGACCGTGCACAAATATAAACAGAGTTTTCATCATCTTCATGCCACTGACTGTTTTAAGTCTAACAGTTCTTCCTATTTTGAAAGAGTATGCTCACATTCATCTCCATGGGCTTTTCAAAAGGATTAAGCGTGAGTCTGAATATATCGTATCATAAATCATACTGATTTGTAAATTTCTCTAAAATATCTCATGGTCATTACACATTCATTCTTGCTTACTGTTTTTCTTCTGTAATTTCTCTTTTAAACACTATTTAACATGTTTTTCTGTTATATTTAGAATTTAAATACAGTTAACATTTTTCCATTCATTTAATGTAATGTTTCTAATACTGGTGTGCTCCATCTTCTCTGCTAAGGATTTATACGGCTTACATGTCCAGTATCCAACCTAGAAATATGACTATCAATATGACGATTTTTCATTGAATTTGCCCTGTCCCTGCCTAGAATTTTAGCATTTTTTGTATTGTTAGTAAATACTCTTGTAAATACTCAAGCTTCAGTTTTTGATATTCTTGTTTTCTGTTCCTTCTACAACATGTTTATAATTAAAAACCTATTGTTTTAGAATAGTTCAAATTAATAATTAGTATATGTAAGATTTTCATCTTTTCCTTATTTAATTTTTCTAACTTCTTTCAAATATAGTAATTGATACTTATATCTTGAATGCTGTGTTGTTCATGAAGAATACCAGTAAATGAAATATATAAAGATCTCCTAGAATTTAAAATGTGATGACATACAAAGTAAAAAAATTTAAATAATTCATTAGAGGGTTGCCCACACAGTGGAAGAGTAAGATAAAGTAAATGAATTCTGGATATAATGCTAAGGAATGGAATTTTATGTTGTGCTCATGTGTTAGTCAAAGAGTGAACCAAGAAAACATGTGCACAAAAACATTCTAACACAGATAATGGGATGAAAAAAAAGCCAACTAAATGCTAATACATCTTCTTGTTGTTTTAGCTGAAATAGCTTAGCAAAGGATTAAATAAATGTATATTAAGTAAATATATAATATGCATAATATATTATATCTTTAGTATGTGTGTGTCTCTGTGTGTGTTTCACATCACACTCTAACCTGAGGAAATACAACGCACAATTAATTATTCCGTGATTCTCAGCCTCTGAGTCCATGTTGACAGCTCTTATGTCTGTTTCTCTGGAAGCAGGAAGGAGGAGGTTATGAAAAAGCCTGTCAGAAGGGCACATCATCCAGCTCATTAGAGCAACTTTCAAAGGCTGCCAGGTGGCAAGATGCCAGATGGCCAATTACACATCATAAGTCTGATCCCAGTTCAACAGATAGTCCTAAATTTAAGGGAATCTTGGAAATTACAACGTATATCTATAGGCTGAGTTAAATCTCCCATTACAGTAAAACAAGACAAGTGTTGCTATTAAAAGGGAAACAGAAAATCTAGTCCTAAGAACGTTATGAAATTATTCATGAAGGATTACAGGAATCAAAAGATGGTTTTAAATTTTAGTATCAACATGTTCACTCAGGAACTAAAGACAGAGAAGGGGGAAGAGATTAGAAAACAATAGAAGTCATTTTAGTACACTGTCTCATAGACTCATCTTCAAACAGTTATAAAACCTGTTCTGTAAAACCATAATCACTTCCCTAAATGTTATTTGGAAGATAATTAACTTTGGACAATGTATTATCAAGGACATTTGGTTACTAATCAATAATAAAGTAAAACTTCAGATTGTACCATAGAGTGATTTTTTTTATTGAGGTTCCATGAAAAGACTCCAAAATTTTAGACAGAAAACATACCGTTTTTTCTCGTTATCAGATGGTACTATTAACAAAATAACAAATGAGTATGTTAATTTTCTCAGTAATTTTCTTTGAAGACCTAAATATTTTACAAGCAATATATGATGTACTTCAAGTGTCTTAGCCTCTGCAGTAATATATATCAACTGAAAACAAAATTCCTCTAGAACCTGTACTGATTTAGAGATGTATTTATAATAACAAGTGACTTGCACAGCAATCAAAACAAGTGATCTCTTGGCTTCTGACTGAAATTCTCTGCAAGGCCTCAAACTAATTCTGGCAATATGTATTATTAATCTTCTGGCTCCTTTATGGCTTGTTTTGCAACCTCAATTTAGAAATTTGAGATGATTTTTAAATTTTGTTATTATTATCATTTATTACAGTTTATTCAATTTGTTTCCCTGTTGTGGCTCCCTCCCTTATCTACTCCCAACCCCACCCTCCTTCCCTCTTCTGCCTCTATGCCCCTCCCTTAGTCCACTGATAGGGGAGGTCCTCCTCCCTCTCTATTCAACCCTAGCCTATCAGGACTGGTTGCATTGTCTTCCTCTGTGGCCTGACAAGGCTGCATCCTCCAGGGAGAAGTGATCAGAGAGCCAGCCCCTGAGTTCATGCCAGATACAGTCCCTGTTCCACTTATTAGAGAACCCACTTGGAGACTGAGTCTATGGGCTACATCTGACCAAGGGTTTAGGTCCCCTCCATGCATTGTCCTTGGCTGGGGTATCAGTCCTGCAGGGCTCCCAAGACTCAATCATTCTTTTTCTCTGTTGGTCTCCTTTTCAAGCTTCTGTTTCCTCCCTTCTTTCATAAGATTCTCTGCACTCTGCCCAGTGTTTGGCCCTAAGTCCCAGCCTCTGCTTAAATACCTCCATCAGTAGAATCGTTCAGAGGCTGTCTGTGGTAGGCTTCTGTCCTGTTCCATGTCTTCTCCTTCTTCCAAAGTCTAACACATTTGTCCTTCTGAATGAGGTCTGAGCATCTTCCCTAGGGTCTTTCTTGTTGCTGAGCTTCTTTAAGAGTATTGATTTTAGTTTACTTATCCTATATTAGATGGTAAATATCCACTTATGAGTGAGCACATAACAATTTTTAATTTATATATACCCATCAAAATTCTGTGATTTGTGGTTCAAATAGCAGTTATTTTTAGGTAATTTGTTCATGCAACATACTATGTTGCTGAAGTTTTGTAATGTCAAAATAAATCTTTTATTTTAATTACTTTTTGTAATTATTTTCCACTATTTATTATTTAGTTATTACAATTTATTTACTCTGTATCCTGGCTGTAGCCTCCTCCCTCATCTACTCTTGGTCCCACTTTCTTCCCTCTTCCTTCCTGTGTCCCTCCCCTAGCCCACTGATAGGGTAGGTCTCATCAGGACTACCTGGATCCTGTATCTCTATGGCCTAGTATGGCCACCTCAACAGGGGAAGTGATCAAAGAGCAGGTAACTGAGTTCACCTAACAGACTGTCTCTTTTCCCCTTACTAGGGAACCCAAGTGGAAACTTAGCTGTCCATGGACTACATCTGAGTTGGGTGTTAGACTCCCTCCATACATGGTCCTTGGTTGATTCATCAGTCTCTGTAGGACCCTTGGGCCCAGAATTTTTGGCTCTATTGGTCTCCTTGTGTAGCCCCTGTCCCCTCCAGGTCTTTCTATTTCCCCCTTCTTTCATAAGATTCCCTGCACTCTGCCAAAGTTTGGTTATGAGTCTCAGCATCTGCTTCTATCCCTGGTGAGTAGAGTCTTCCAGAGGCCCCCTGTGGAAGGCTCTTATCTTGTTCCCTGTCTTCTCCCACATTGATGTCCATCCGATTTTCCCCTCTGAATGAGTATTGCTGGGGTGTGTGAGCATGTAAACTCATAAAACCACTTTGGAAATCAACCTGGCTCTTTCTCAGAAAATTATAAATAGTACTACTTCAAGATCCAGCTATACCACTCCTGGGCATTCCCGAAAGATTCTCCAACATTCACCCAGCACATTTGCTCAGCTATGTTCATAGCAGCTTTATTTGTAATATCCAGAATCTGGAAACAACCTAGATGTCCCTCAACCAAAAAATGGATACAGAAATTGTAGTTAATTCTCACAATGGAATACTACTCAGCAGTTAAAAACAAGGAAATCATGAAATTTTAGGCAAAGAAAAAGATCATCCTGAGTTTAGTAACCCAGAAGCAGAGAGAGACACATGGTATACACTCTCTTATAGGTGAATATTAGCCATAAAATATAGGATAAACATATTAAGATCTATAGTCCTAGAGAAGCTAAACAGCAGGGAGGACCCTTGAGAAGATATTTAATCCAAAAATAAATATGTAAGACACATTTTTTAAGAATTGCCAGAAATATTCTAACCAATAACTTCTTGGTACACTTTCAGCATTCATTTTAAAATGAGTGAAGGAAAAACTGAATGAAGAACAAATGAGTTACAAATCTGAATTAAACAAACTGATCATAAGACTTCTGGAGAAATAATCGAGCAAGTATTTTTTGTTTAATTTTAGTAAAATGTTGTTAAACATATTCTCTTGAAAAGTGTACACATCAGTTTTTAAAATATAATTCTGATAATGTTAAAATAAATCTCACTTTGTATTTCATGACCCAAATTTTTATGACTCCAAATATTCTCAAAGAGTCACCTTGAAAGTTTCATGCGAAGTGGGATGGTCTGTTCATGAGGTTATCTCCTTTCTCAGTATGATTTATCCTAATTATCTTTTAATTGGATATTTCAGTAGGATGTCAGAGAAAAGCACACTTCTAAAACCTTAACTCATTAAAGATTTCACTAATTACATTGTCCTTCATGACTTTTTAAAAGAACTTTCTTTTTTTAAACATCTTAAAACAGCTTTTTAAAAACAGCAATCATAAGATGATGGAAAATCTTAGAAGACAAGTGATTGCATATTTCATTGAATGTAGGTGTATATTCACAGCAAGAACTTCAGAAGCACAGGATGTATTTCCACAAGAACGAGGCATAATTGATTTTCAAAAGTTCTTGTTGATGATGAATTCTATTTGTTTCTTCATTTTCACTTTCTCTAAATATCTAAATTAGAAAACAGTTTGCTATATGATAGAACATTAGTTATGAAAATATATGAGCTGAAATTTAATTTCATAGTTTTTTAGTATTTAGTACTATTTGTTTTTTTCTGTGTGGAGATGCATTTTTATATTTTATGGATGAAAATAATTGAATCATATGTTTCCTGTGTTTAATTATTATATAAAATACCAATCATTTTCTAAAGTGTATACACTCTTTCAAACTATCATGGGCAGTGTACAAGCTTTGCACTTTCACTACAGTGTCAAATATCTAAAGGAAGGATATTTGTAATAAATATATTTGTGCTTTTTTGAGTTAAAAATTAAAAATAAATGTGTAAATGTTGTGCTTGTTTTCTCAGATAAGCGGATGAAATGAGAGCCATACCCTGGCCTTTCTAGATCTTTTTGAACTCTCGCTGGTGAGTTCAATTCACGCTGTCCTGGCCTAAAGTCTACAAACTGTCTTTTCTTTGAATCTCTCAGCTTCTGACTGAATTTCTCTGCACGGCCTCAAACTGAATCAGGCAATATATTTTAATTTTCTTGTTCTTTCTCATTCTCTGGGTCATTGTGAAACCTGTCTCTGTATAACTGTCCTGGTAAGAAATTCTTGGTAAAAACCTTTTCTCTCTGCACTTCTCTTAAGTAGCCTCCATGTCCTGTCCTGTTCTCCCAAGAGTTCAGTAAATTCTATCTCTGACTCATTCTGTCAAGTCTTTCTCTTATTTCTTACTTTATCTGCTCCTCAATTAGATATCACTTTCAAACATGGCTACTTCCTTCTGTAAATTAGTCTTGCTTTCACTGTATGGGATTAGAATTGCGTACTGAGGGTATGTCTGTATTCCAGCAAGACCGTATGTAATCCGAAGCCTGATCCCGTGCCAGAGAATCCATATTGCTGGATTAAAATCCCTCTCTGTAAAGGTTTGAAGACTTGTCTGATTATGAGGTGATAAACTGACAAACATAAGGAAAAATAGAAATGCTGGCTTAAATATGCGTAAGAAGTGACATACTTGAACAGGCAGTGTTAAAGAATAAATCATCAATATTATTTCAGTGTTAGTTATTAGGATGTATTTCAGAATCTTATTTCAATCTCAGAACGTAATGAAATAAAACATACTGTACAGTATGATTGTTTCAACATAAGACAAATGTATACCTGACTCTACTAATTATTAACAAACATATCCATCCTAGACTTGTAAACATATCAAAATGTCTTCAATAGTATATTAAAATAGCAACAAAAGTCAGAGACATAATTAGTCTTTTATTTTAATTTATTCCTATAAAAATATAATTTAAGTTAAATTACCTGGGCAGGAGAAACAGGTCAGTGATTAAGAGCTGTTACTGTTCTTGTGGAGGAACCAAGTTCAGTTCTTAGCACCCACATGTTAGCTGACAACCATCTAAATTTCAGCTCCAGATAATTTAAAGCTTTCTCCTGGCCTCTTCTGCAGGACACCAGGAATAGACATAATGAACATACCTATATGCACACAAAACACTTTTTCACATAAAATATAAAGTAATTTTAATCCAACAATCAAACATTTTTATTCTTACATGTACATAATTAGATGTAAGTTTTATACTTTCAGAAAGTAATGCATGCTACCTAACATCTATAAAAATTGACATCTATTAGAATAATTAAGCCTTACAGAGTGACAGTAGAGATGCTTATAAATGTTTTATGCATAAAATAATTAAATTTTATATACTTATAAATGCATAAGATAAAGCTCAACTTATAATTGTATAAAATATAATGGGTTTTTAAGAAATAGATTTCATAAGCAATGACCAAATAAATGCCTGAAATAATGAAAATTCAATATAGATAAATAAAATAAAATAGCAAATAAAAAAGCACAATTTGCCATGTTAATATGCGTTATGAGTATCTTTCCATGCTTTTAATTTCATTAAGGTAAGTTTTATTTTAATAAGTTACTGTAATTGTATTAGACATAAAGCCTTTTTTCAATGATTCATAAGCTAAAAGGCAAATATTTATTAGAATGTGTTACAGAAACAGAAATGAGATTTGCTATGATCTGTCTCAAAATAAAAATCTATGTTTTAAAACAAACAAACACATTATACCCTGGAATAAGAAAACTCCTGATCAAGCTAGGTATTAAACTAACCAGAAACAAGATGAATTCTGATATTTAATATATTTTGTCTCTAAAAGTTTACATAAGCATTATGAAAAGAAACGGTCAATATTGCATTAAAGAAATAAAAATTTTAACAAACATAGTCTAGTATCCAGGGAGTCCTGTGAATGTTTTAACATTATCTTGTGTATCATATATATATATATTTGAATATCCATGTACATGGAATAGCATTTGACCAGCGAGGAGGTATAAATCCAATCGGTTAAAATGTGGATATAGAATAAAGAGAAAAAATCAATGAAAAGCTCTAAAGCATCAAGGTGCTATGTCACATTCAGATGGGAAAAGGCAAATTAGATGCAGGTAAATGGAAAGAAGTTCAGTCAATAGTAATTTGCTTTGGAATGGGGAAAATGAACACATTCATGTATATTTAGAAATCAGAATTGAGAAGACTTGTCTATTAAGTAGATATTTTTGTTTTCCACATTGGCTTACTAACTGAGTAGAAGGAAGTTTTAGAACTATGGGTTTCGAGGACATTGCAGCCAGCCCTGAGGAGACAGGATGAGCTGGGGTTGGATGGAAGGGGAGGAGGTCCTCCCCTGTTGGTGGACTTGGAGGGGGCGGGGAGGAGGGAGATGAGGGAGGGAGTGGGAGGGTAGGAGAGAATGAGGGAGGGGGCTACGCCTGGGATTCAAAGTACCTAACCTGTGATTGAAATAAAAATAAATAAATTAAAACAAAGAACTACGGGTTTCAATTACCTACCAACCTGTCATCTCTCACACTATATTTATTTATAAATGCCAAGTATATCTTTATATCACATGACTTTTTTTTACTAATAATTTAAAATGCATTGGACAGAGAGAGAATGAGAGAGGCTTATTTCTATTTTTCTCACAGCCTGGGTCAAGGTGATCACCACACCATGTAGAATGGGTGGGCATAGAAAGATAAAATGATCATTTCTGAGCCTTAAAGATCAATATCCCATTATTTGCTAGCAATCATGTCTTTTCAGGTTTGTCTTTCTGCAATTTTCACTATAACTGCTTTATAGTCTTATTGGGATTTCCAAGCTCTCAGTCTGTCCCTTAACATTTGATCTATTTACCACTTCTTGGTGTCAATTTCTTTTCTATCTGGCCTAATGCATGGTCTATCACTTCAAATAGTTTTGTTACAAAAGGTGGGAGTGATAGCTCTATGACTGTCTCAGAAGCCATGGCTGTACCTGAGTTCTCGTGGGGTACTTTATAAATGCATTACCCAACAGTCTAACACAGCACCTTTGTGACAGGTAAGTTAGACAGACTTGACTCTCTTAAATATGGGAACAAAGTGTCCCCTTTGCCAGTGTCCGTGCACAAAACAGAGCCCATATTAGAGTTTTGAAATTTACCTTCTGGACTACACACACTATAATAAAGAGGAACCCACTTGCATCAGACACATCTATAGACACAAAGGGACAAAAATGTACCACTTACACACACTCAGTATTATTCACCTTACAATAGGAAAAAAATATGTACATAAGATGTAGCACTTTATCATTGGTTTGTACTTAAGGATATGTTAATATAATTCATGAATATACCTACCACATAGAAGTAAATATTTTCCACAAATCTATATAGTAGAGAATTCCTGGAAAAATCTTTGTTCAACATAAAATAATAATAATAACCGTTAAGTGTGCTAGAACTGGGACATGAGAAGAGACTAAAGTAAGAACTACAACATTCTCGGTTTGTTTTCCTTTTTAAACTGTATTAATTTATTTATTGATAAATAAATCTTTTTAAAAGTATATATATTTTCTTTTTTATTTAAATTTTTTATTAATTACACTTTATTCACTTTGTATCCCGCCAATAGCTCCCTCCCTATCCCTCCCTTCATCCCCCTTCTGCACAAATGGCCCTCCCTAACTTCACTGCTAGGGGAGGTATTCTTTTCCTTCCTTCTGATCCTAGTCTATCAGGTCTCATCAGGAGTGGCTGCATTGTCTTCCTCTGTGGCCTGGTAAGGCTGCTCCCACCTCAGGGGGAGGTGATCAAAGAGCAGGCCAATCAGTTCATGTCATGTCAGAGGCAATCCCTGTTCCCATCACTATGGAACCCACTTGGACACTGAACTGCCATGGGCTACATCTGTGCAAGGGTTCTAGGTTATCTCCATGCATGGCACTTGGTTGGAGAATCAGTCTCAGGAAAGAACCCTGTGCTTAGATTTTGGGGTTCTGTTGCTCTCCTTGTGGAGTTCCTGTCCTCTCCAGATCTTACTATTTCCTACTTCTTTCATGAAATTCCCTGTACTCTGACCAAAGGTTAGCCATAAGTCTCAGCATCTGCTTTGATAGTCTGCAGGGCAGAGCCTTTCAGAGGTGCTCTGTAGCAGGCTCCTGATTTGTTCCCTGATTTCTCTTTCTTCTGACTTCCATCCTCTTTGCCTTTCTGGATAGGGATTGAACATTATATCATCTCTTTCTATATAGCAAAGACTGACAAATTTCTTCCAGTGTGAGGATGTATTCATTCTTAAGCAGAAATGTGAAAGCATAGTATATCAAAGTTTGTAATTATTACTTAACTTTTTAAAATTATTTTACTTATTAATATTTCTATATTGTTTATGTATTTATCTATATATTATAGCAAAAACTTAGGAAATAATTTTTGTAAACAATTTTGGTTATAAATAAATGCATTTTAAGTTAACTGAATTATTTAGAATCCCAGCATTACTTTTATTCATTTAATTGAATATACTACGAAGTAGGTTCTGAAAGTATATCAAATGCGGTATACAATCGCTGTACTGGCCGTTTCTATAACTGCAATATACATTACTCTAGGGCTTTTACCACCATTTACTTTAATTTGATCGGTTTAATTAAATCAAGTAGTGTTATAATCCTCAAGAGAGAAATTGCTCTACTTAGGATAACTACATTAGAAGTACTTGAAATATGAGTATTTTTATAGTATGTGTTAAGAGCTGGCTAAAATGTGATCTAGGAAAGAATTGAACTACTGTGTACTAGAAGTTTTAAACTTTGCTAATCACAAGGTGAAAAGAAAGTGAACTACATACATGACCAATAAATAAATGCTGTATGAGAATGTCACTTAACACACTATTGGATGCTTTTAGTAGATTAAAATAAAATCTGACAATGAAGAACATGCAATACTTAGAAATAATACAGTTCTTGGGCCACAGTGGCAATCCTAGGGTATGGATTATCTTTCCATAGGATCATTCATTGCTTCACTCTGTGAGCATTTATTGAAAATGAATGTTTAAACACAACTGGGTTGAACATGCAGCACTTGTTCTACCAGATTACATGGATCTTTGTCCTCCAACATTTGAATGGACATCCCCCTTATCCTCCAACCACCAGCCCCCTGCTCTGAAGGCATGGGGGCCGCAGACCTACCACTGCACCCTCACTGGCTGTAGTGCTTGGGAGAGTGGGCACTGCACTTCAACTGGGCAACACAGTGGAGCAGACCCAGGTGGCTAAGGCAGGAATCAGCCATTCGGGAGGGTATGAGAGTCAAAGACATGTCCCAGATCGTGGCAGGTTGCAGCATGGGAGAGTCAGCCTCCTTCAGTGGACAATACAGTGGAACTTGCTGGAAGGGGGAGGGGGAGGGAAGGGGAGTGAGCCAGCCTGGAGGGCAAGGGAGCAGGTTAACTGCCCCTGCCTCCTGCAGGTGGTAGCATTTCATGATCCACCTAGAACAGTGCTGGAGAACTCACCCTAGTGGTTCTCCAACAAGCTGATCAGCTCAGCAACCACCCAGACCCAGGTCCAGGGCTCTGACTTGGTCCACCCCGAAATCTATATCATCTGTGAACAAATAGGACATGTAAAAGGTCCAGTCCTTCTGTTCCAAGGTTTCAGGATCTCTATGACACAGGGCAACAACAGGATACCTGGGAGAAGTTCTGCTGAGGATCTAATGTTGATGGTTTCACAGAAACCAGAGACCTGGAACCAGACAGGACATACTGTGAGGCACACTATGTCATACTTCAGCTTCCACAGTGAGCATATTGCTTGTGTTTAGTCTTAGATATACCACTCATTTCAAGTGAATATCTCTTTTCTGACAACCTCCAATGAAAGTATTTCATTGTAAAAATTTTGCTTTAGGAAACATTTTCTTATATTAAAAGCATTATCATAATATGCAAAAGTTATGCTCCTCCATATTTACATAAAAGATTTGAACACATGTTCACATCAGAGATGTACATGAAAATATTAATGGCATTTTTTTCATAATTTCTATCAAACCACTGCTCACTACTTCCATCTAGAGTGCTTTACTTGAAATTTTGAACCTGACCATGTCAAATACGGGCATGTTTACTTTTTGTTGATGAGTTAAAATATCCTGGGTTTGACATTAGTTACTCTGGACAACTGTCACTAAAGAGTGAAATGCTTTAAATATAGAGATTATGCAACTCTGCTATAACAAATGTATTCTGATGCATATGTTGTATAGCACATTGCTCACCAGGATTTTGTGGTATATCAATATTTGTTTTGTTTTTGTTTAGGTCAACCATTCCTTTTCACCTCATGCACTAATTCCTGATGATTCAATGTTTCCCTGCCTCTATCACTCCTAGCAAACCCAGCATAGACTGAGAAACTCAATCTGATACATAGAGTGACCGACCGACAGAAGATGCAGCAGAGACAGCCTTTTTTAGCATCACTTGCATCAGGAGTGAGCCAGGATACTTGACAGTTAGAATCTCAGTATGATTCTTTTTATCAGCATGTAGCAGTTTGCTGTCTTCCAAAGCAGCACATTCACTTCATCATAAAGGAACTGTCAAAACTGCTTTTCAGATTCAGCAAAGAGTTAAATTAGTTCTTTAATCATCACACATATCCCACTCAGGATTGAAAAACAAAGAGGTGGAAGCTGGAAGGCAGCTCTTATATTTTACCACACTCAAACTGACAAGAATATTAAAGTGAAAACTAAGACAAACTTCTTAGAATTTTTGAAACAAATATCTCCTAGGACTCACATATACAGCTACACAGTGGGCACATTGTGTAAGTATAGCAGAGGGCTTTGTAAATAGAACAGTTTGTGCTATAGTGATGCTTATTTTATCTCCGCATTTATGGTTTTTGTGATGCAGTGTTTTTGAAGACAAGTTTTGTGCAGAGCATGAAGGTAAAAATATACAAATGCAAAATTGGATATACTGATACCGGCTAAAAAAATCTAAAGATGAGAAGCAGAGTAAAAACTTAGACATTTATGATGTTAATAAGGAAATTGTCCAAATTTATGTACAAAATCTTCATTGATAAGGCTTGTGCATGCCAAATGTCTAGTTCAGCCTTTGCTGTATACTCTGGACCCTATTACTACTTTTCTTTTAAATAAAAGAGGGCATGTCTATGAAAAGAATTTAAATGGAAAGACCCCATAATGAGACAAAAGTACAGCTGCTAGTAAGCACAAACTTACTAATAAAGAGCCTAGTGACATTGTTAGGTCTAAACCTTCCGTCTTGGAAGAAAGTTCCTTGAGATACAGGATGCTTATTGAGAGGAAAAACAATAGGGTATTCTAGAGAAAGGTAACACATTTTTATCCTGAAGGGATACTTCTTAAGATAGAAAGTAAGATATTCAAAATAACTTCAGGAAGTCTATGAAACTCACCAGATTCACTAGACTTCTCTCTTCCCAAGAGTAAGTTAACAGCAAAGGCTGTTGAAAGCCAATTTTAGACAACTTGAGCTGTTAGAAGAGGCTCAGACCAAACTGTCTAGAACAAACAAGGGTCCAGATGACCTTCCTGCATGTATGTTAGACCAGCTGAACTAATTGGGAAGGACACCTTGCAATCTGAAGAGTTGGTGTGCTACTGTCTTTGGATCATTTCTGCTCCTGTAAGTAACCCCTCACCCTACTTCAATCAGGTAGTGTTTGGATACCCCCTGGCAATTGTGTCACAATCTGATTGCATTTAAGGCCAGCCCAACAAGTGGAAATTTGTAACTGGTACCTATATAGAACCTTTGGTTCTGCAGGACATAGGTCCTAGGGTGGAATCTGTGAAGATCTTTCTGCTGAATGGGTATAATGTTAAACCTAATCCTAATGATCTACCATTACAATCATAAATTAGTGCATCATTCAACCACCATCACACATGATTTTTTTAAATTTGTTTCTTTTATTCAGTAGATGATAGTTAACACAGAGATTTATGACAGGTTTGGGTGCAGATATCAAGAGAATAAAGAAGGTTCAGGCCAACCTAAGATATCTGCATTATACTTCTTTCTCACAAAGTCAGAGATCATTGCATAAACAGGGAGCAAATAAATTGTAAGAGGCAGAGACACTTTGTGATTACAAAGACACCGTTTCCCAGGCAAATATGTCAAGTTTCCCATATGAACTCAGAGCAACTGGGAGAACATGCACAAAACCTATGCAAGCTCAAGCCAAACAATCCCAGTGTGGAGGATGGTGATGGGATAAATCCTACCCTAGCTAAGGAACTATTGACAGCTAATAGCTGATGGAATAATGTGAGTCTGTTTTCAGATACTATGTCTCCTGGTGCAGTGCCCATTTTTCGGTGGAAGGGCACATACTCAAGACCATATGGAAAGCACCAACTATTCCTGGTGAGTTTTTAAAAAAACAACATGAAAAATGTTAAGTGGACAATGTTAAGAGAAGGGAATGGATCTAGGTGGAATTGGTGACCTAAATAATCTGGTTTGCAGCATACTTCTAAACATTCTCTTACTACAGTGAGACATATAATTCTAAGGATTTCATTTGTGCATAACTAATTATAGTTTTTCTTAGGTATATTAGAAAGTACTTTATAATCATAAGTTACATTTGGGTCCTGATGTTATTGTTTAGTCTTTAAATGAATTCTTATCTTCACAGGATTTTTTTTTCTTCGTGGCTGACAATTTAAGTGTCATAAATACCCATAAATACCTTCTTGTTAGGAAATGCTACAGCATCATATGTAACATGATACTAAAGACTGGTATTCAATGGCTAGCCCTTCTTTGTTCCTTCTCTTATCTGTGTTCTTCATCTGTGAATGTAATCAATGTCAATACTAACAACTAACAACTAAACAAGATGATTCAAATGACAACAGAAATCCAGTACTTCATTGAAAACATCTGGGAAGATAATTTTTCTTTTGTAATTAATTAATTAAAATTTAATTCATTTAGTTAATTAATTATAATTTATTCACTTTGTATCCCTGCTGTAACCCTTTCCTTGATCTCCTCCTAGTCCAAACCTTCCTCTCTCCCTCTTCTCCCCTTAAGCCCTTCCCTTGTCCCCTGATAGGGGGGTATCTTCTCCCCTTCTGTCTGACCCTATCCTATCAGGTCTCATCAAGGCTGGTGGCATCATCTTCCTCTGTGGCCTGGCACTCATTGAAAGGTGAAGAAAGATCAGGCCACTGAGTTCATGTCAAGACAGCCCCTGCACCCCTTACTAGGGAACCCACTTGAAAACTGAGCATCCTATGGGCTGCTCATAGAAATGAGCAGGATTCTACCCACCAGGATATTGAAGGGCATGCTGAGACTTGTACCCAAACTTTGGGCACAGTACAAGAAACGTTATAGAAGGAAGATAGAAAGACTTGGAGGAGACAGGAACTGGAGACCAACAGAGCCAAAAAGGTACCGATGCTCCATCCAAGGACCATGTCTGGAGAAGATCATTTTTCTTTTATACCTTTAGTATTTATAAGATAGAGTCTAAATATTTATATTTCTATAAATATTTCAGATAATATTGTTATTGAAGCAAAAAGCAGGCTCTAAATAGCAGGTATTTGTAACTGCTACTATTTTAAGTGGTAACAAATCATTCACAGTCTAGTAAGAATTATAGTGGGATTTATAAAATATTTAAAATATAATACCACTTTATAATCTCAAAGCCTCTAAAATACTATATTTTAGAGAAATTTTAATCCATTGATATCATGGATGCTCTGATCACATCCAAAGACCTTCTAGTTCTCTATAGTCTGGCTGGAATGGAGTCACACCACACTCCTTTAATCCCTCAGGCTGGAATACAGACACTCCTTTAGTACACTCCTTTAATCCCAAACAATGTAAAGTGAGTCTGTAGAAGGAAGCACAATGCTTAAAAGTGAAATCTAACTGAAAGGTAGACAAAGTGGTGGATCAAAAAATTATTTGACAAAAAAGGTTTTGCCCAACTGTCATAAGAACAGAAAGGAGAGAGAGGCAACTTAAGGCAGAACTACACAGAGGGGTAAAGAGAGGAGGCAATTTTTTTTTTTTTTT
>CM053753.1:91943248-91967535 GCA_028658305.1 Pachyuromys duprasi | reverse complement strand
AAGTTTTTTTTCTGCCATTCTATAATCCTCTACAGTCAGCTCTCTTTTTAGCTCCATACCCCATTTTTAATTGGATTACTTG
Source organism: Pachyuromys duprasi (assembly GCA_028658305.1). NCBI lineage: Eukaryota > Metazoa > Chordata > Mammalia > Rodentia > Muridae > Pachyuromys > Pachyuromys duprasi. Next base: position 91,967,453 of record CM053753.1, on the reverse strand, counting down.
GTTTCTTGCTTTTTAACTTCTTGAGTTCTTTATATATACTTGATATTAGCCCTCTGTCAGAAGTAGGATTAGTAATGATCCTTTCCCAATCTGTAAGCTGTGGATTCATTCGGATGACAGTGTCCTTAGCTTTACAGAAGCTTTTCAGCTTCATGAGGTCCCACTTATTGATTGTTGATCTTAGAGCCTGTGCTGCTGGTGTTTTCTTCAGGAAGTACTCTCCTGTGCCAATGAGTTCTAGGGTCTTTCCCACTTTTTCTTCTAACCGGTTTAGTGTGTCTGGTTTTATGTTGAGGTCTTTGATCCACTTGGACTTTAGATAGTTATATTTTTAAGATTTTAATACATTTCCCCAAACAACTTCCACAATATTTTAAAATATTTTCAACATCTTAAGCTGTCAGGGAAAGACAAATTAAAGTCTTCTTTTATAATCCTTCTTTCTTCAGACAGAATGACTAAAATCACTTTAAAAAATATTAGTGTCCTTATAGGAAAATGGGAACCCTTATTCTTATGTATGGGAATGGGAACTGTTACAGACATTATGGAAATCAGTCTGGAGATTTCTCAAAAAGCTAGAAGTGGGAATAACAGATTATCCAGCTATACCACTCACTGGCATATTATAAGGAGTATATATACTTATACAAAGACATTATTTTTGGTCATTGCTGCTTTATTCAAACACCCAGGAAAAGAAAATTAGCTACGTATCTATCAATGAATGAAAATGTGCTACTTATATACAGTGAAACATTTTTCAGTTTTAAGGAAAAATAAAATTCTGAAATGTGAAAGGAAATAGTTAGAAATAATCACTAGTGAATGATGTAATATATACTCAGAAAAACAAAAATTGCATGTACACTTTCGTGTGTAGTAGACAGTTACTGAATCTATAATTATGTGTATTTGAATTTGAATACACATATAAATCAGAAAAATAATAAGAGATTTTATGGAATGTGCTCAATAATATGAGTAGCAAAACATAAGGTATGAAGAATGCTAAATCCTTTAACCAAGACATAGATATCTATAAGAGTTGAAGCATCATAATAAGAGTTTAAATGGAGTTATTCGATGATGGTGGGATGGCAATACTTCTTCTAGACATAAGAGAATATCAAATAAAAAATAAGTAACATGTGTGGTTAATGCGGATGAGGTTTAACAAATTATTGGCAGTGGCTTTCCAGAGAATCCTGCCCCAAAACATTTTAAGTCCATGGTTATAAGACCCTGTTGCTGAAGAAACCACATATGTGTTTGTGTGTCTGTGTGAAAGAGAGACAGACAGACAGACAGACAGACAGACAGAGAGAGAACAAGGAAAAAGAAAAGTGGTACTGACTACTGACTTGTAACTTTCATTCCTACTAGTAAGAATTCACAGTGCTTTCTACTCATGCTATGTGAGATTCCACTCATGCTATGTGAGAATATAAATGATTAATGGATTGACCCAGTGTTGAACCTCCAAACTATGATAATGACTAATCTGGCAATATATTCCCACTATGCAACAGTGGCACAAAACTTATGGGAATAACAAACCATATTCTGACTGGATTTAAGGCCAGCTCTTCAGGAAGGAACTCATTCCTTCTACAATTAAATGAGCTCGGCATCCGTGGCTTGCTAGGTCACAGGACTCCCCATCTCATCTAATAGTTATTTTTCTGTAAGTGGGCATGGTATTGAAATGATCTCTTAATGGCATATATATATATGTGTATATGCATATGTATATGATCGTACATCAGTACATTTCTCAACACTCACCAGAGAAGTTTCTGTTTATAATAGATAGTGAATAACACAGAGAGTCATCAATGTGCACAGAGCAAGAGACTGCAGAGTGCTATGCTCTGAATGAGACATTCGTCATTAAGGAAGAGAGAGCAGAAAGACTAAGACTCAGAGGTAGCAAATATCTACAATGAGACATTATTTGCTAGGCATGACTCACAAAAGCTATAATCATGATCTGAAAAAAACAAATGTGTCAAAATCTAACACTTGACTAAAATACGATTATGAGTATAAATAAATTTCTCAAGCAATAAAAACGTAATTTAAAAAGTTAAACCACTTAGATTAATAGGTAAAATGTATGTTTAAGAAAAAGTGACAAGTCATTAATTTACAGATAAAACTGAAAATAAGAAACATTGCTTTCTCTACTCTTCCATTTGGTGTTTGGGAATGTGATGGAATGTGGGAATTAGAGGAGAGATAGTGTAATTATTAATGTAAGTACAGTGTCTTTATGAAAAAATTCTAGAACAGATGCTGATGAACGGACATTTTATAAGATGGGTAAGTATGAGGACATGAGTTCAAATCCTCAGCCTTCGTATTGAAAGCTATAATGTCCAACAATGGTCCTTGATTGGAGTATCACTCTCAGAAATGACCCCTGTGCCTAGATTTCCTAGTTCCCATCATTTGCCTGCAAACTTCATGACTTCCTTGTTTTTTATTGCTGAGTAATATTCCATTCTGTAGATGTACCTCAATGGAGATAACCTAGAATCCCTTTAACAAATCAAGTAACCCAATTAAAACACAGGGTAAAGCGCTAAAGAGAATTCTCTGTAGAGGAATGTAGAATGACAGAGAAACACTTAATGAAATGCTCAACATCGTTAGTCACCAGGGAAATGCAAATCAAAAAGACACTGAGATTTCACCTTATACCCATCAGAAAGGTTAAAAACAAAAATTCAAGTGACAATACATGCTGGAGAAGATGTGGAGAAAGGGGAACCCTTCTCAACTGCTGGTAGGAATTGACCTTGTACAACTACTTTGGAATTCATTCTGGTGCTTTCTCAGACAACTAGGGAAAGTGCTTCTTCAATATCCAGCTATATTACTCCTAGGAATATATATCCAAAATATGCTCAAGTACATAACAAGGACATTTGCTTAACCGTGTTAGTAGAAGCTTTATTCATAATAGCCAGAACCTGGAAACAAGCCAGATGTCCTTCAACGGAGGAATGGATACAGAAATTGTGGTATATTTAAACAATGGAATACTACTCAGAAATTAAAAACAAAGAAAGCATGGAATTTTCAGGCAAACGGTAGGAACTAGAAAAGATCATCCTGATTGAGGTATCCAAAAGCAGAAAGACACACATGGTATATATTCATTTATAAGTGGATATTAGACATATAATATAGGATAAACATACTAAAATCTGTACACCTAAAGAAGTTAAGCAGAAGAAAGACACTGGGTAAGATGATCAATCCTCACTCAGAAAGGCAAATGAAGAGGGAGAAAACAAGGAACAGGACAGGAGCGAACCACAGAGGGCCACTAAAAGACGCTACCCAGCAGAGTATCAAAGCAGATGCTGACACTCATATCTAAACTTTGGGAAGAGGGCAGGGAATCATACGAAAGAAGGGGAAGATAGAAAAACCTGGAGGTGACAGGAGCTCCACAAAGAGAGCAACAGAACCAAGAAATCTGGGCCAAGCAGTCTTGATACTCCAAAATAGAGCCCCTGCACAGATATAGCCCATGACACCTCATTCTGCAAGTGTGGACCCTAGTAAGGGGAACAGGGACTGTCTCTAACATGAACTCAGTGAACTCTTTGGTCACCTCCCCCTCATGTGGGAACAGTCTTATCAGGCCACAGAGGAAGACAATGCAGTCAGTCCTGATGATACTTACTAGGCTAGGGTCAGATAGAAGGGGAGGAGGACCTCCCCTATCAGTGGACTTAGAGAAGGGCATGGGAAAAGATGAGGGAGGGTAGAATAAGGAGGGAATGAGGGAGGGGGCTACAACTGGGACACAAAGTGAACTAAATGTAATTAATATTAAAAATAAAAAAATAAAAAAGGAAAAAAAGCTATAATGTAAGTACATTGCTTTGTGGGGCAGAAACAGGCCTTTTGTTGGAACAGTTTGATAGCTAGCCTAGCTCCAGGCTCAGACATTGACTGTATCAAATGAATAAGGCAAAGGGTTACAAGGCAGACTATCATGCTTCTTTGGCCTGCGGAAACGGAAGTCTATGTTTTATATTCTCATACATTCTCCAAAATGGCTCATTTCATTTAATGCATTTTTATCCAACTTTAAAGTATTGAGAGAGGAGGATAATGTCTTATCTCTTTTAGTTGTTTTTTTTTTTTCAGAAATTCACTGAACCAAGTATAGGATGTAGAAAATTAAACAGATTCTTTAAATCATGTGATTTTATAGGAGGACAGGCCAGATAATTTCATGTTACCTGAAGTGAAATAAGATGGATATTGTTTTGTTTGCTGAGAATGTTTAGAACATTAATGTTATCACTGATGACTCCTATATTTAGTTGGGATGACTAAGAAATACATACATTTTATTCATGATGTGTTTGTACGAAGTGAACATAATGATGTGTGATTTTTTATATTTACTTGTCAGAGGAAATGTATTAGTTACTTTTCTGTTCCTGTAATAAAATGCCATGACCAAAACTGCTTCTATTTCTGAAAGATGGAGTTTTCATTTTTTAATGATTAAATATGGATAGTACATTATGGAGAGAGAGAGGTATGGCATGTGGCAGCCAGAGCAGCAATATGGCTGGTCATATCTCATCACACAGGAAGTGCAAATTGGCAATAAGGTGAGTGTATGCTCAGAGCGAGCGCCAAAGATGAACTTTCTTCATCACAGCTTCACATTCTAAACTCCCATAATCTACTCAAATGGTGCGACACACTAGGAATCAAGTGTTCAAATCCATGAGAGTTGGAAAACATTTCTTTTTCTACCTGTCTATCTATCTATCTATCTATCTATCTATCTATCTATCTATCTATCTATCTATCTATCTATCTATCTATCTATTATATCTATATATTAGTATATACATTAGTATACTTTTTTCTCTTATAGATTTTATCCTTCAGCAGTTTCCTTGCCTCAGTTTCCCCTATCTCTACTGCTCCTAGCTTCTCCCTCATCTCCTCTAGATCCTCCCCTGCCTCTCCTGTATCAGAACCCCTACCTCCCTTCAGAAAATAACAGGCTTCCCAGGGACATCAACCAAATAGGGCAAAATAAGCTTTAATAAAACCAGGCATACACTATCACATCAAGGCTGACCAAGGAAACCCAGTAGGGGGAAAGGGTCTACAAGTAGTCAAAAGAATTAGGAACTGCCCCTGCTCCCACTGTTAGGATTTTCACAAGAACACCAAACTACTCAGCTATAACATGTATATAGAGTATCTTGGTCAGACCTTAAAGATTTCCTGATTTTTCAAGTTCCTGGTAATTGCTTTTTTAAACAGCCATAACAAATATGAAATCATCTTGTTCCAGGCAGAGTTGTGACCCTCCCAAATACATACATACAGACATATAAATAATGCATATGAAATATTATATATATACACTATATACATATATACATACATATAAATAATGCATATGAAATATCATATATATACTATTCATATATATACATATATTCATATACTATTCCTATATATGTGAATGCATGTATACATTTGTGTGGTTTGGTGTAGTGTGTGTGTAGTAAATTATACTTTGAACTTAGAATAATAACAAAAGCCTACCATACCTTCAATTAAGAGTTCAAGGTCTGCCTCCACTACATAGCTGCATAGTTCAAAACCAGCTGAGAGTAAAGGACAGCCATAACAAAATGTTACAGGTCTGTTTATTGTGCTTAGAAATTGTCATGAAATACACGTCCATGTAAAATAGTGCATATAATAGAAACACTATCGTAACCAGTACAAACTAAATGTTTTGTTTTATGGTGAAGTAAACATATAAGAAAATTTTACACTTGAAGAAGGAAATTTTTGATTTTGATTGTATTTCCTTAATATTTGATTATATTGACCTAGATTATGACATTGTAAAAAAAAACAAATGACTTGGTAACTTTATATATATAATATACATAATATACTATATATATGAATAACTTCAAAAATGTATTTGAATTAGCTTAAATTAGCTCTGAAAGTTAGATCTACTTTTTTTCTGAAAAGATACATTTAACTTAGTTTTCAATCAGTACTTCTATGAAAAAGAATAATTACTTTCATTAGAACAAAAGTTCCCTCTTTCTTTAATTATATGCTCTGTGTGTGCTTATAGTGTCCAGTTTACAGAAAGCAATTTTCTTCTTTATTTAGAGTTCTCAATGGCGTACATATTAGTATAATGGGAATCATACTGTGATGCTAATCGCCTGCATTATTTCCTCTTCATGCCTAAACTCTTTTTCTTCACATAACCTAATGCAGTCAAACTCTATTACAATTATTTATATTTTTATGTTGAAAGTAAGACTGTACTGTAAGACAATCTCAATATAGAGTGTAATTAAAATGTATTTCAATATATTTCTTATGGATGTACATATTACTGCACAGATTTTGAATTAATCATCCATGATAGGGGCTTATAAAATAAATCAAAAGCATGCATAAACACTGATAATGTATTAGTGTCATTTTACTTAAATGTCATTTAAATTTAACATTAACATATATTTAAAATTTGAAAGTATATGTTAAATTTGGCTATTCAGACTGATCTATATTCATTTAATTCTGACCTGTTTTGTTAACAATAATTATTAGTAGTGTAGCTAATAATTATAAATAATACTTTATTTCACCCATTATTTATGTCATCTGTCATTGCTTTGTTTTCATAACCTACTCAGTATATTTATGATTTACTAAAATTTCATGTACTATATTTAATTTTTAATATTGTGTTTATGTATAATTAAAATAAAACACAACAGATACTTTGATTAATCCCCCATTGTGTATACAATGACATTTGCAGTCTATGTTGAGAAACTTATATGCTCGGACTTCAGAATCTTGTTCATTTGGCTGTGGTTTTGCTTGTTAGCTTGAGAGAGGGTTTTACGATGATAGAAACAATGATAGAACTCATTATGCATATTAGTCTAGTCTCCTATTCCAATCTTGCGTCATTCTACCTAGAGCTTCTCAAACAGACAGCCACCTGCAATCTATTTTTGACTTAAGTAAATATCACAAGAAAGCCAACGAAAAAGCCATGTTGGAAATACTTAAATAGAAAACATATCTGGAGTGTGTAATAAATTTTGAATGTAATTCAAATTTTAACATCAGTTTCATTTTTGTGAATGAGAAATATCTCTGGGCATCATTTGCTAGTAATTTTTTCCCAAGAATATCCGTGTCCATTGAAAATTTGCAACCACTTTTTAAAAAGGATACTCTATGAATTTAGAGCTTTAACAGATTTACAATATTGTATTGCCATTATCTTTTTTCTTTTATTATTATTATCATTTATTACAGTTTATTCAATTTGTATCCCAGCTGTGGCCCCCTGACTTGTCTCCGTCTAATCTCACCCTTCCTACCTCTTCTCTTCCTTTGCCCCTTTCCTAGTCTACCCCAACCAAGGACAATGCATGGAGATAACATAAAACCCAGGCTCAGATGTAGCCCATAGACTCAGTATCCAGGTAAGGGGAGAAGAGGCTGTCTCTGGCATGAACTCTGCGACAGGCTCTCTGAACACCTCCCCCTGGGGGCCAGTGCAGCTTTGCCAAGCTACAGAGGCAGACAGTGAAACCAGTCCTGATAAGACCTGACAGGCTAGGGTGGACTCAGGGGACTAGGGGAGGGGCCACTATCTTTTTAAATCAGGTATGTCACTGACATGGGTAGAGCTTGGAATTTGATTATTCTTTCTAAGAAGCAAGCTTTAGTGATCCCCTGTCTCCTATTCCAGTGCTGTGATTATAGACTTGTACCATAGTGCTCCATTTTTATATGAGTGCTGGGACTTGAACTCAGGTCCTCATGTTTACACGCCAAACACTTTAAAAACAGATATATCCCTAGCTCCTATTTCATCAACTTTATAATACTCAGAAATGATTTTGTATCATCATATCTCAGTTAATAGCTGAAACAAACTTCTGACCTAAACCTTTGTATAGTAGTCAGTGAACCAATCCTAAAAACATAAAATAAAATTATTATTCAGCACATTGACCCCATAGCTTGTCCAGTGGCAGGAAAAGAACAAGGAAAGTGGTTAAGAAGTCCTTGTCCTAAACTATTTGTTCCTTAGAGAGTCCCTGACTAATATAATTGCAAATTCCAGCAAGAGGCACATTCTCAACATTTTGTGAAACAAATTTTTCTGTCATCTTTACAATGACACTTCAACTGATGTGTCCTTTAGCAACTAGTCTTGGGATCAGAGGAAACAATTTCTGAAAGAATACACTGAATTTCACCTCAACCAGAGCAGTATTTGTTGAGACCCTGGAAAGATGAGGATTTAAGAACCTCATTTAAGCCTGCCAACACAGCTTCTAATTATTCTTCTGAAAGAGAGCTCTTCTGTCATCCTAACACTTGCAGAGGAACTTAAAAGCTACCAGACAATGCATATTCTCCACAAATAGGCTGCCAGATTGTCCTCTAGGTGTCCTTTTATGAGCATGTTGGGAATGGTTGTTTATAGCTCAACAGAGACAGTGGAATGAAAACTTCATTTGACCTATGCTGTAACTTTGATTTAGTTTAACAGAAATGCTTCATTAGAGATATATACAGATAGGAAATGTTTAAATACAGGCCCTGTATCCCAGCCCAGCCCTTGTCAACTGGGTAGTACAGGAAGAAAGACAGGATAATCAGCATTATTATAATACTTATGAAAATTAGCCACCACTCAATTTAAATAAAATTAGCAAAATATGGTAATTGTTTTGAAGGTTCTGTGCTCAAATCAAGTGTTTGCCTGTATTCTACTGAATATAGATATTGTTTCCTTTAAAATACTTCACTGTACTGTCTTTTTTAAAAAATGTAATTTGTTTATTTTTATATTAATCACAGGTTAGGTACTTTGCATCCCAGGTGTAGCCCCCTCCCTCATTCCCTCCCACTCTCCCCATCCCTCCCTCATCTCCCCCACCCCCTCCAAGTCCACCAATGGGGGAGGACCTCCTCCCCTTCCATCTGACCCCAGTTCATCTTGTCTCCTCAGGGCTGGCTGCAATGTCCTCCCCTGGGATCTAGACAGGCTGTTACTCCCTGGTGTGTATGGGGGAGGGTCAAAGAGCCAGCCATTGAGTTTATGACAGAAACAGTCCCTGTTTCCCTTACTAGGGTCTTCAGTTGGACACTGAGCTACCATGGGCCACATCTGAACGGGGGTTCTAGGCCATATCCATACATAGTCCTTGGTTGGAGAAACTGTCTTGTAAAAGACCCCTGTGCCCTGCTCAATTTGGTCTTTGTGGAGCTCTTGTTCTCCCCAAGTCTTATTAACTTCCCCTGTTTTCATTATTATTCCCAGCCCTCTGCCGAAATCTTGGTTGTAAGTCTTAATATCTGCTTTGATACATTGCTATATCGATTCTTTCAGAGGCCCTCTTTGGTATGTGTATGTGTCTGTGTCTGAGGGGGGACTGTATGTGCATGTGTCCACAGAAGCTGGAGGTGCCAGATCACCTGTATCTGTAATTACATGTGCAAAGCTAACCTGATATTTGTCATGGATAATGAACATGGGATCTCTGAATGAGCAGTATGTCCCACTAAAGACTTAGCATCTCTCCATCCCTAGATGTAAATATTTTGTCAAAAAATAGTACTTTAGTTTATGATTAAAATATTTTCATGCATTCCCCGAAGAGATGAAACTAATACATGGTAAGTACTATACAAACAGTGGGTGGAGAAGTGTTAATATAATGTTCTGTGGAATGTATACAATTTATCCTTTTTTCATTCAAATGCTGATTTCTCTACCCCACTATCTGGTTTTAATCTGGACATTGCATTGTGATGTTTATTATAAGTATCACCTGTCCCAAGTTATGTTCTCTGTATTTTCAATAAAACAACCAGCCAAACCTGTGCAAGGGAGAGAACAGGGTGGGACATCCTAGACTAGAGGGGAGGAGAAAGAAGTAAGTGGGAGGGTCAGAAAGCAGAGATAGGCAGGAGAGGACTTGGAACCAGCAGAAGAGATGAAACGGACCTAAAATATGACTAAAAGCAAGTATAATGGAAATTCTGAATGTGAGGAAACTGTGCGGGCTTGGAAGTTTAGGATGGAGTAATGCTGCCCAGCATTGTGCTCTAGGTTAATTAAATAAATCCTATTTTCTTTGTGGTGATTGTGGTATACAGCTGTCTTAGGAAAAAGCATTGTTTAACTAAAAGATAATTCAATAATAATCATTTATATTCAATAACAGAGACGAATAATAAGTAATCTTACTCCATCACTAAATCTGAATCCCACAGCATTGCCCAGCCTAAAAGTTACCGCAAATGGTAAAATAGTGCCACTTATATCTTTAGAGAAAATAACAGTTGTGTATATATATGGACCTACGGATAGGAGGAAATTCATGTCTGTTATTATAAACTGAGACAAGGACCCATGGCTTGAAAGTTCATGGATTCTAGGGGAAAACAACAACAGCAGCAACAAAAGACTACTGCTACTACTATTTCCCCAAAATATGTAGTTCCTAATTGCATTCTCAACATTTATTCTTATAAACATAGATAAGTGTAAATCTTAGCCCTCATCAAAGAAGGGTCTTTTTTTGAGAGATCCACAACTGGTCAAAATGCAGAAAATTGGTGTCCTGGAATGTCCTGCTCTATTCAGTTCATATACAATGAAAGCTTCACAGTTCCAGCTAGGGACAGCAGGTGGATATTTTGTTCAAGACAGGGTATAATAGACATGACAAGGAACCTGCAGATGTGAAAAGTTTGTAATACCATTGTACAAAGGAGATTTGAATAATGACATTGCCGGTCAACGTGTCAATGTAGATGAAGGAAAATTTCACAAGGCTCCACCATTAAGGAAGAGCTATAGGCTATCAATGGCTACTCGGTGAATGAAATCATTTTTCTCCACCCATGAACCTCCTGACAGTTTATACTATTCCATGTAGTAGGTCCTAAATACATGTTTATAGAAACAGTAGAAGATATCAGATATCAAAAATACAAAAGAGAGTGGGGAAAGAGAGAAGAGTTGGAAAGGGGAAAGAGAAGTGAAATTCCAGTATTCACACATTAAATCCTCAAAAATTACTTTTAATTATTCTGTCAATTCAGTTTGTATAAACTGAAGCTTCTGTATTATAACCTACATATGGTTAGAATTTCATAGAGGTGATGATGTGTTCTTCATAGTTTCAGTCCTCTGATGTTCAGCTTTGTAACCATAGAAAGAACCCTTTGACTGTAGAAATTCAAGTTTACTTCAACTTGATTAGGCAAGACTGAACAAGAAAGCAGACAGAACATCTGTGTTATATTGTAACACATGCTCCCAGAGTACATGAGAGTTTCTGTTCATGAAGTAATAATGTATACCCGTTCTGAGGCCCTAGAAAACTAAGCACTTGCATATGTTGCTTGACATATGATAACATTTATACAAGTAATATGGGTCATTAGAATTTCAAACTATAATTTGGACTAAAACAATTCATCAGGACAATTTCATAAATCAAACCTAAAATGAATGTTGTCACAGTGAATAGAAAACTTCAGGAATCCTCATGATTGTTGTCCGCCAAGCTGCTCACTGAGAGTAGATGTTGCCTGTCATACTTGTTGAAGTGATTTTTTTAAACCAGAATGGTCCGTTTCCCTCTTCTGGCCCATTTCTTGTTCCAAGTCCTTCTTTCAGTAATTATTTATGTTTAAAAAATAGGATAGCTTGATTTATAGTATTTCTTCATGCAGAAAGAGAAAAAAATATTCAAAAATTTATGCAAAGGCTTTACTCATGTTTGTTCCTTATGATATGTGAGCAAGCAGTATAGCACAGGTATTTATGATATTTAGGACAAGATTATGTCTTCCTGAAGTGTCTATTAATAGTGAATTTTGAAAGAAAAGAGAAGGAGCCAAAAAGATGCTCACAATAGTGCTGCTCAATGGTTGTCAAATAATTAAAATTTAATATGTAGTTCAGAAAATTACATATTTTCTTTCCAGAGTTAAATGTCAAGATAAATTTTTGTAAGGTACAAAGTGGAGACTGCCTGAAGTTTATGAATGAAAATATCTCATAATGGTGAATGGAAAAGAACACAACATTAGAAATAACCAACTTGATCCATCACTTTTGTTAGAGACCTGTAGTTTACATTAGAAGATTTTTCTTGATACTTTATGCTGAATCTTAACAATGTCTAATCAAATGTGATTATGATATTGATAAATACAATAATTTATTGTCATAAAACATATTAGCCTCCTATCCATCCTTACCTTTCCAATAATTCATGTCATTCACTGGCCCTATTCCTATTGCCATAATTTGACTTTTTAGAATCATACAGTGCACTAGCTTTTCCCATTGCACTATCTATTTTGCGGTAGGCATTATGTTTCATTTAAAAAAAAAGAGTATGTGTATTTTAGTGTAGAGTAATCTTTATTCTTGTGATAGAAGTGTTGTATGATGGCATTCTTGGGTTATTTGCAATTGCACATTTAGACCAAAAATCTAACAAAAACACAGTATTCAAATAATAGAAACAATGAAAATATGTTGAAAACATCAAAGAGAATGAAAACCTAAGTTGACAACTAATAGGAGCTCTTTGCTGCAAAGAGAAGCTTTTGATAAATGCTGAGCACAACTATCTTTCTTTCTGCATGGCATCTAAGAATGAATTAGATACCACTCTTATTTTTCCTCCAGTATTTTTTTCTTGTGTACTTTATTCTTGATTTCTGAAGCCTGAATCTCTATGTGGATTTACAGAACTGTTATTTTTATTTTTGAATTCTGTCATTTTAAATATTTTGTTCTTGATATTTGTTAGAAATTTTGCTTCAAATGTTGTTCCTGCCTGCTTCTTCTTTGGGAAACCTTATGATACATATTGTACCATTTGCATTTCTGTCAGAGTTCATAGATATGATTTTTTCCCTCAGTACCTTTTCTCTTTATTTGTCAAAAATTTCTCTTGACATCTCAAACTCACAGATTCCAACGTACAAATGTATGGAAGCATTATTTCAATTATTTTGTGCTCTCTCATTTAATATTTCCTACTCCTCTTTCCTTATATTACTTATGTTTTTAGAGAAGTATATTGTTTCTTCCTATGATTTGGGGGGTGTCTCTGTGTGCCCATGATGCTAAGGCTTAGTCAGTCATGTTAGACTAGCTTTGTACCAAAATGAGAAACACCACCATCCATACTTTGATGGTCATGCATGTTGTCTTGCAACTTCTTAGAGGCATTAGGACTGTAATTTTTTTTCACAGCATGAACACCTGTTCTTTTATAAGTTAACACACTTTGTAAAGTAAACATATAAAAAGCACTTTCTTTTTTTAATATTAATTACAATTTATTTACTTTGTATCCCAGATGTAGCTCCCTCCCTCATTCCCTCTCAATACCTCCCTCCCTCCGTCATTTCCTCCCTGCCCCTCTCTAAGTTCACTGATAGGGGAGGAGTCCCTCTGACCCTAGCTTATCAGGTCTCATTAGGACCTGATATGTCCTCCTCTATGGCCTAGAAAAGCTGTTCCTCTCTCAAGTGGAGGGGGGGAGGTCAAAGAGCCAACCACTGAGTTCATGTCAGAGACAGTCCCTGTTCCCCTAACTAGGGAATCCACTTGGGTGCTGAGCCGCCATGGACTACGTCTGAGCAGAGGTTCTAGATTATATCCAGGCATGGTCCTTGGTTGGAGAATCAGTCTCAGATAAACCCCTCTGCCCAGATATATTTGGTCCTTGTGGAGCTCCTGTCCTTTCCAGGTCTTACTAAGTCCCCCTTCATTCATATGATTTCCTGCACTCTGCCCAAGATTTGGTTATGAGTCTCAGCATCTACTTTGATACACATCTAGGTACAGTCTTTTAGAGGCCCTCTATGGTAGGCTCCTGTACTGTTGCTTGTTTTTTTTATCTTAAATGCTTTCGTATTCCTGTTCTGATCACCCCAACATTTGTACATATCTGAGTTTTATTTTGACAATTGTTCAATGTCTTCCAATTGTGTTTTTGCCTCACTGAAATGCCTTAAAATCTGTTTACATGATAATCAGGTAGTATGCATTAAATAAAGGAAATAAAGTTCTAAATGTAAATTTAGTAATGTGGAGGGCATGTTTGAATTATCAAGCCTCAGTTACTTTGTGAATATTTGTATAGGACCTGTGGACCATGACATTCAAAAGTTCTTTGAATATAGACCAAACATGATGGTTAGAGTTGATTACACCTCTTAACAGGATAATTAGGTTCTGAAAATAAAGCAGTTCTTTACAGTCAATTGGAATAGTTTGAGCTCACTGAAAAAAGCTTGGATTGTGTTATCTTTTTGTTGTGAGATATAAAGGAGATTTTTTTCTTTAATAGTCACAATGTGGATGTAATAGAGATTCTAGTAGTACTGTCTGCATATGTGTGTGTGTTTGTGTGTGGATAAACCAGTATGTTTTGATCTTTCCCCATCCTGCCTATTCCTTGCTGCTGTTTCCTGAGCAGGATCCTGTTTAAAAGCTTGTACATTGACAATTTGTGTTTGTATACTTTTTTAATTAAATTTTTATTTTTAATATTAATGACAGATTATTCACTTTGTATCCCAGCTGTAGCACCTTCCCTTATTCCCTCCCAATCCTACCCTCCCACACTCATCACCTCCCATGCCCTTCTGCAAGTGAAAAAATCTTCATTTACCTTTTCGGTTTTGTTTTTTTAATTTCTTTTTTTTTACTTTTTATTTTTTTAATATTAGTTACATTTATTATTTTGTATCCCAGCTATATCCCCTTCCCTCATTCCCACCCAATCCTACCCTCCCTCCCTCATCTCCTCCTTAACCCTTTCCAAGTCCACTGATAGGGGAGGAACTCTTCCTCTTTCATCTGACCCTTTTTTGGTAGGTATCGTCAGGACTGGCTTCAAAGTCCTTGAGGAGGACTTCCAAGTTCTATCTATACATTCTGATTTTCTGCTGGAAATATCTATTTATGTCTTATGTCTTTCATTCACTATGAAATAAAATGTATGAAGCATTAAAATAAATAATATATTTATCATTTAAGATATTTGTAGTTTTAGGGGTATGTTTTCTTAATTATTTGATGGAAAGTCACTTCTTTTACTGTTATGGGGAGAATTATGTTTTATTTATTGGAATTCTACAAATGCTAAATTGCTATACTTCGCAGACATTAGTTAATCTTTCAGTCATACTGTGGATGAAATGTATGTCATTAAGTCACTTTTTGTTTGGAAAATGAAACCCTGTGGTATTAAAAGCATTGATCAGCATGGGATGTATTTATAATATTTTATTTTTAACAATAGTCATAAAATGGAACAATTTTACCTGAGTTTTTATTCCAATGTTAGTCTATTTTTATAATATCTGAAACTAAAAATGATATGTGTTATAAGTATGGATAGAAATAAAATTATTTTCCAATGATATTAATCACAATGAAAATGTAGACTGAACCAACCTACCTTGCTGAATTTTAAGCATGAAAACAAAAATATAATTTGCCTAAATGCATACTTACTAAATGTTCTTTCTTCTCATGACTTTAGGTTTTGGATATCTGGTGGGATATTCACAATAACAATCTATATTCTGCTATCCTCAAAGAGAAAATCATGATTTTTATTAAGTTTTATCCTGCATTTACTCACAATAAAATAAAATGAAGAGGACGTGATGGCTATATAGGCATTCTAGTCAATAATTATTTAGTTTTAATGTATACTATAAATTTTCAATGTTGAGTTTTTCTTGTTTTCTGAGTTTTAAAAGTTGCTCCCTTTACTAGGGAGCATCTCTGACATGAACTCAGTGGCTGGGTCTTTTATCACCTCCCTCTGGAGGCTACAACCTTGCCAGGCTAAAGAAGAAGATGACGCAGCCAGCCCTGATGAGACCTGAGAAAATAAGTTCAGATAGAAGGGGAGGAAGTTCTCCTCTATCATGGGCTACTGAAGGGGCATGGGAGAGGAGGGGAAAGAAGTTGGGTGGATGGGATTGGGAGGAGATAAAGGAAGAGGCTACAGCAGGGATACAAAGTAAATAAATTATAATAAACAAATTAATTGTTAAATTTTTATTTTTTGTATTACAGTTTATTTACTTTGTATCTCAGCTGTACCCCCTTCCCTCATTCCCTCCCAATCCCACCCTCCTTCCCTAATCTCCTCCCTGTCACACTCTAAATCCACTGATAGGGGAGGTCCTCCTAACTTTCCATTGGACCCTAGCTTATCAGCTCTCACCAGGACTGACTGTCCTCCTCTGTGGCCTGGCTAGGCTGCTCCTCCCTGGGAGGTCAAAAAGCTGGGGGTAGAGTTTATGTCAGAGTCAATCTCTGTTCCCCTTGGATACTGAGCCACTTGGATACTGAGCTGCCATGGACTACATCTGAGCAGGGGTTCTAGGTTATATTCATGCATGGTCCCTGATTTGAGAATCAGTAGTCTCAGAGAAGTCCCTGTACCCAGATGTATTTGGTCCTTGTGGAACTCCTATTCTCCCCAGGTCTTACTAACTCTCTTTTCTTTCATATGATTCCCTGAACTCTGCCCAAAGTTTGGCGATGATTCTCAGCATCCGCTTTGATACACTGCTATATAGAGTCTTTCAGAGGCCCTCTATAGGTAAGCTCCTATCCTGCTTCTCATTTTCTCCTACTTCTAATGTCCATTCCATTTGTCTTTCTAAGTAGGGATTAATCTTCTTACCCTGGGTCCTCCTTTGTTTAGCTTCTATAGGTGAAAAGGTTTTAGTATGTTTATCCTATCTTATAGGTCTAGTATCCACTTATGAGTGAGTATTTTCTATGTGTGCCTTTCTGATTCTGGGATAGCTCACTCAGGATTATCTTTTCTAGATCCCACTGTTAGCCTGCAAATTTCATGATTTCCTTCTTTTTTTAATTACTGAGTAGTATTCTATTGTGTAGATGTACCACAATTTCTGTATCCATTCCTCTGTTGATGGACATCTGCATTGTTTCTAGGTTCTGGCTACTACAAATAAAGCAGCTTGTTAAGTACTTGAGCATATTTTGGATATATGCCTAGGAGTGGTATAGCTGGGTCTTGAGGAATCACTATTCCTAATTGTCTAAGAAAGTGCTAGATTGATTTCCAAAGTGGTTGTACATGTTTACATGCCCACCAACAATGGAGTAGGGTTCCCCTTTCTCCACAACTTCTCCAGTATATGTTGTCACTTGAGTTTTTATCTTAGCCATTCTGATGGGTGTAAGGTGAAATCTCTGGGTTGTTTTGATTTGCATCTCCCTGATGACTACATAAGTTGAGCATTTCTTTGGTGTTTCTTTGCCATTCTACATTCCTCTACAGAGAGATCTCTGTTTAGCTCCGTACCCCATTTTTCAATTGCATTACTTGATTTGTTGCTTTTAAACTTCTTGTGTTCTTTATATATACTGGATATTAGCCCTTTGTTAGATATGGAGTTGGTGAAGATCCTTTCCCAGTCTGTAGGTTGTTGTTTTGTTTTGACAACAGTGTCTTTTGCTTTACAGAAGATTTTTAGTTTCATGATGTCCCATTTATTGATTGTTGATGTTAGAGCTTGTGCTGTCAGTGTTCTGTTCAGGAAGTAGTCTCCTGAGTCATTGTGTTCTAGGGCCCTCAACACGTTTTCTCCTGAAAGCCCTAGTGGAAAAAGAAACAGACACACCCAAGAGGAATATAGAGCTGGAAATATTCAAACTCAAAGCAGAATTCAATCAATTAAAAACAAATAAAACAATTCAAAGAATCAATGAAACCAAAAGCTGGTTCTTTGAGAAAATCAAAGAGATAGACAAGCCCTTAGCTCAACTAACTAAAAAGTAGAGAGAAACTATCCAAATCAGCAAAGTCAGAAATGGAAAGGGGACATAGCTATAGACTGTGAGGAAATCCAAACAATCATTAGGTACTACAAAAGACTATATGCTACAAAGTTTGAAAATCTAAAGGAAATGGACAATTTTCTTTATAGATTCCATCTACCAAAATAAAGTCAGGATCAGGCAGAAAGATTGAATATTCCCATATCCCTCAAGGAAATAGAAGGAGTCATGAAAAGTCTCCCCCCCCCAAAAAAAACAGCCCAGGGCCAGATGGTTTCTACCAGATCTACATAGAAGAGCTAACTCCCATTCTTTTCAAACTATTCCACAAAATAGAAACAGAAGGAGCATTACGAAACTCATTTTATGAAGCCAGAGTTATCTTGATACCTAAACCACACAAAGACCCAACCAAATAGGATAACTTCAGACCTATCTCTCTTATGAACATTGATGCAAAAATACTCAATAAAATACTTCCAAACGAAATCC
This sequence comes from Pachyuromys duprasi, assembly GCA_028658305.1. NCBI lineage: Eukaryota > Metazoa > Chordata > Mammalia > Rodentia > Muridae > Pachyuromys > Pachyuromys duprasi. The sequence goes on along the minus strand of CM053753.1, from coordinate 91,949,014 downwards.
AAGAACACATAAAAGATATCATTCACCATGACTAACTAGGCTTCATCCCAGGCATGGAAGGGTGGTTTAATATACAGAAATCCATCAATGTGATCCACCATATAAACAAACTGAAGGAAAAAAAACACATGATCATGTACTTAGATACCAGAAAAGCATTTGAGAAAATCCAACACCAATTCGTGCTTTAAGTCTTGGAGAGATCAGGGATACAAGGCACATTACCTAAACATAGTAAAGACAATATACAGCAAGCCTAAAGCCAACATCAAACTCAATGGAGAGAAGCTTAAATCAATCCCACTGAAATCAGGGACAAGACAAAGCTGCCCACTATCTCCATATCTCTTCAACATAGTACTTGAAGTCCTAGCTAAAGCAATAAGACAACTAGAGGAGATCAAGTGGATACAAACCAGAAAGTAAGAAGTTAAATTATCGCTATTCACAGATGATATGATAGTATACATGAGAGACCCCAAAAATTCAACCAGAGAACTCATTCAACTGATAAACACCTTCAGCAAAGTGGCTGGATACAAAATCAACTCAAAAAAATCAGAAGCCCTCCTGTACACTAAAGATGAAAGGGCTGAGAAAGAAATTAGGTAACAACACCCTTCACAATAGCCACTAATAACATAAAGTACCTTGGGGTGACTCTAACCAAGCTTGCGAAAGACCTGTTTGAGAAAAACTTCAAGTCTCTGAAAAAAAAGAAGAAGAAGATATCAGAAGATGGAAATATATCCCATGCTCATGGATTGGTAGGATTAACATAGTGAAAATGGCCATTCTGCCAAAAGCAATCTACAGATCCAATGCAATTCCCATCAAAATACCAACCCAATTCTTTTTTTTCACTTTTTACTGAATTCTATATTAATTACACTGTATTCATCTTATATACCCTTGTAGTTCCCTTGCTCCCTTCCTCCCCCCCTCTGCACCCCTGTCCTTCCCCAAGACCACCAATAGGGGAGGTCTTCCTTTCCTTCCCTATGATCCCAGTCCATTAGGTCTCATCAGGACAGGCTGCATTGTCTTCCTCTGTGGCCTGGTAAGGCTGCTCCTTCCTCAGGGGGAGGTGATCAAAAAGCAGGCCAATAAGTTCATGTCAGAGACAGTCCCTGTTCCCATTACTATGGAACCCACTTGGACACTGAACTGCCATGGGCCACACCTGTGCAGGAGTCCTAGGCTACCTCCATGCATGGTACCTGATTGGACCATCAGTCTCTGGAGACACCCCTATGCCCAGACCACTTCATTCTGTTGCTCTCCTTGTGGAGTTCCTGTCCTCTCCAGATCTCACTATTTCTCACTCCCCTCATAAGATTCCCTGCACTCTGCCCAAGTGTTGGCCATAAGTCTCAGCATCTGCTTCGATATTCTATAGGGCAGAGTCCTTCCGAGGCCTGCTGTGCCAGGCTCCTGACCCGTTCCCTGCCCTCTCCTTCTTCTGATGTCCATCCCCTTTGCCCTTCTGGAAAGGGATTGGGCGTTTTAGCAAGAGTCCTCCCTCTTGATTAGTTTCTTTAGGTGTACAGGTTTTAGTAGGTTCATCCTATACTATATGTCTATATGAGTGAGTACATACCATGTGTGTCTTTCTGCTTCTGGGATAGCTCACTCAGGATGATCCTTTCCAGTTTCCACTATTTACCTGCAAATTTCATGATATCCTTGTTTTTTATTGCTGATTAATATTCCATTGAGTAGCTGTACTAAAATTTCTGTATCCATTCCTCAGTTGAGGAGCATCTGTGTTGTTTCCAGCCTCTAGCTATTACAAATAAAGCTGCTACAAACACGGTTGAGCAAATGTCCTTATTGTGTACTTGAGCCTCTTTTGGATATATGCCTCGGAGTGGTATAGCTGGACCTTGAGGACGCGTTATTCCTAGTTGTCTGAGGAAGTGCCAGATTGATTTCCAAAGTGGTTGTACAAGTTTACATTTGCACCAGTAGTGGAGGAGGGTTCCCCTTTCTCCACATCCTCTCCAGCATGTGTTGTCACTTGAGGTTTTGATCTTGGCCATTCTGATGGGTGTAAGGTGAAATCTTGGTTGTTTTGATTTGCATTTCCCTGATGAGTAAGGATGTTGAGCATTTCTTTAACTGTTTCTCTGCCATTCCATATTTCTCTATTGAGAATTCTGTTTAGTGCTGTACCCCATTTTTAATTGTATTATTTGATTTTTTGCTGTTTAATTACGAAATTAACTCAAAAGTTTCAGTAGCCTTCTTGTATGCAAAAGACAAAAGGACTGAGAGAGAAATTGGCGAGAAACAACACCCTTCACAATAGCCACAAAGGTCATAAAGTACCTTGGTTGAACCTAACCAAGCACGTCAAAGACTTGTATGAAAAAAATTTCCAGTTTCTAAATTAAGAAGAAGAAGAAGAAGAAGAAAAGAAGAAGTAATCAGAAGATGGAAATATCTCCCATGCTCATTGCTTGGCAGGATTAATATAGTACAAATGGTCATTTTACCAAAAACAATCTACAGATTCCATGCAATTCCCATCAAACTACTGACACAATTCTTTACAGACCTTGAAAGAAAAATTCTCAACTTCATATGGAAAAACAAAACAAAACAACCCAGAATTTCCAAAACAATCCTGTACAACAGATAGTCTGGATCATCTCCATCCTTTATCTCAAGCTGAATTAGAGAACAATAGTAATAATAACGGCATGGTATTGGTACAGAAACGGAATAGTGGATCAATTGATCCAAATAGAAGACCCAGAAATAAACCCACACACCTATGTAAACTTGATTTTGGACAAAGAAGCCAAAATCATTCAATGGAAAAAAGACAGCATCTTCAACAAATGGTGCTGGTCCAACTGGATGTCTACATGCAGAAAAATGAAAATAGATCCATATTTATCATCTTGCACAAAACTAAAGTCCAAGTGGATCAAAGACTTCAATATAAAACCAGACACATTAAATTGTTTAGAACAAATAAATTAATTTAAAAAGAAATTTAAATTTCATATAAGTGCTTTTTTTTAAATTAATTTAATTGTTATTTTAAAAAGTGATCTCACACAGCTTTTTAACAGCCACCATTTCAAAGTGTTGTTTGTTGAAATAAGTGCCTCCCAAGCTATTTTATATTCAGAGCCTATAAAGAGGCTCTGAAAAACTTGAGTCACACATTTGTTCAAAGTATAACAGAATTTAAAAATAAAAAATGAAAACATTAATTAGAGCTAACTTAAAAGCCTCATGACAGGCCCATATTAAAATACTATAATACTTTAAAATGACTATGGTGATCTTTTATATTTTCAGAAAAAGACACTTAGGATATCATCAAAAATTTCTCCAGAATGAAACAGTTGCTGCTTATAAAATATTGATGCATTTATAGTGCACATTCATATTGTGGGTCTATTTCATCTGTCCTTGATAAAATTGTTACTAAGAACATGGTGATAAAAATAAGTTTTTGAATATGTTCTTTTTAAAAAAAAATTGCTACTCTTCATATTGAACCCAGGGTATTTGGCATAGTATTTTAGCCTTCAGCTACTGGCCTGCATTTTGAGATTGTCAAATGAACTCATGGGAGATAATGAAAAATACATTTATTGCGAACACTTCTTTGCTCTGGCTTGTAAATAGACGTAAAAGTATTTTAAGTGTCTACTATTTAAGTTTTCAAGATTGATGCTGTAACTATTTTAAAGTCATCTAAGGAAGGTGTCCTTTGGAAGGGTGTGTTCATATGTGTACACGTGCACATGTGCATAAAAGTGCTCAAGACAGTGAGTGGACAACTTGGGTTTCATTGCTCAGGAGTACTCCATGTTGCAATTGGAGACAGTAACTCCTCATTGGCCAAGAGTTTGTCAGGTAGCCAAGACTGTTTGGAGAGTAAGGTACAGGATACTCTTGTTTCCATCTCACCCATAGTAGGATTAAACACACTTTCCACTGAGCCTAAAAACAAACAAACAAACAAACAAACAAAACCAAACAATCCCAATACTCGAGTAGGATGTTCCAATGAAAACAACTACAGCAAAGAAAATGTAAAATACAGGTAATTTCCAACAAAAATTAAAAACAAAAAACAATGAGTCGAGTGGGCTGTTGCAGGCAAATCACTGTGCGTTGGAGGCCAGCCTGGTCTACAGAGCGAGTCTAGGATAGCCAAGGCTACACAGAGAAAACCTGTATGGAGAAATTATATATACAAAATTGTGTAAATATATTTAATAAGTTTGAACTATTCATGCCACAGTGCATTTGTGAGCATCAGATAACAATTTCATAGATTTGGTTATCCGGTTCTACCTTTATCTAGGTTCTCAGAAGTTTAATATAATATTTTCAAACTCAACAGCAACTGCTTTTACCTGCTAGGCCATATCACTTATTGAAAGATGTCCAGTTTTATTCAAAGAATTAATATATAGACTCAAAATCAATACATTTATTTACTAACTGAACAGCATGAATTTTAAAATTATATGCAAAATTGTCAATAATTTCTTATACTGATTTTAAAAGATGGCTGAAGGAAACAAGGCAGCAAAATATAAACTTATTGGAATGATTTTTATCTTAACATAAAAAAGACATATGATACAATTTGAAATCAATTTTAAGCAATGATAAACAAGCAGTTCACCTGGCTATAAGACCTCCATGTTGGTCATTATTCATTCATAATAATTCATTATGTATTACCATCAATAATTTTCATAATTTGGTTTTATCCTTAAAGTCAATTTAATTTATTGCATATAATGTTTTCTGTATTTATGTACTTCATGAAAGTTGACATTAAATTTTTATAAGAAAGAGTTTATTCACAATAACAATAAAATAAGCAAGACCTTTCACAAACTTAACAGATATGTTATTTTTATAAGGAGTTAGCCACTTAACCCCTCATGATGAGGATAAAATTTAAAAAATTATGAATGGAAAACAGGTAAATTTTGTTAACACTCCATTATGAACCTCCTTTTACATGTCTATTATTTTGCACTTTAAATTTTATTTTACTTATGTGAATATAAATCAGGTTCATATATATATGTGTGTAGAACATATGGTAATAAAATCATAATATAAGTAAGATGATTAGATATATATTAATATTTAAGCAAACAAAATTTTAGCCAAAATAGCAATGAATCTGACATAAAATATTATGTTGGGAATGTGAATATGCCTTTTATCAAAGCAGAATATAAATGTTGGAATAAGTTTAAACTTCTTAGAAATTGAAATTAAAAATTAAAGCAAAATGGTGAGGCAACAAATGACCAAATAGTCAGAACAAGCCAATGAGAATGGAAAATGGTTCTTGTGGAGCTACTGTCTTCTCCCAGGCATATTACCTCCCCTTTTTATCTTATGATTCCCTGAACTCTGCCAAAGGTTTGGTTATGGGTCTCAGCATCTGTTTTAATACATTGCTAGGTACAGTCTTTCAGGGGCCCTCTGCAGTAGACTCCTGTCCTGTTACTTGTTTTCTCCTACTTCCCATGTCCACCCCATTTGTCTTTCTAAGTGAGGACTGATTGTCTTACTCCAGGTCTTTTTTCTTATTTAGCTTCTGTAGGTGCACATATTTTAATATGTTTATCCTATCTTCTAGGTTTTTATAAGTGAGTATATACCATGTGTGTCTCTCTGTTCCTGGGATACCTCAGTCAGGATAATGTTTTCTAGATTCCACCATTTGCCTGCAAATTTCATGATTTCCTTGGTTTTTTTTTTTTTTTT
>CM053753.1:91895879-91942748 GCA_028658305.1 Pachyuromys duprasi | reverse complement strand
CGTGTGCCCCAGACCAAAATGGCGGCTTAGGCGCCCAGCCCGGCTGTGCACAGCCTGTCTCCCTCCGGAGTTTTTCCTGGGAGTATCTGGGTGTCCCTTGGACTTTTCCACTTGATTTCCCCACCGTAGGAATTTTGCTCACCTGGCAGTCGCAAACGCTGGTGTTTTAGGTCCCAGATCTCAGTCTCCGGGTCGCTGTGCCTACACTATTGTCCTGCTCTTCAGACACAGTGTCCTCCTGGGGAAGCCATCTTGGATCTCTCCGATTTCCTTGTTTTTAATTACTGAGTAGTATTCCATTGTGTAAAAGTACCATAATTTCTGTATCCTTTCCTCGACTGAGGGACATTTGGGTTGTTTCCAGGTTCTGGCTATTACAAATAAACCTGCTGCGAACATGGTTGAACAAATGTCCTTGTTGTGTATTTGAGCTTCTTCTGGATATATGCCTAGGAGTGGTATAGCTGGATCTTGAGAAAGAACTATTCCTAATTGTTTGAGAACGTGCTAGATATAAGGGCACAGGGGTCCTCTATGAGACTGTTTCTTCAACCAAGGACCATGTATGGATATAACCTAAAACCCCTTCTGGGATGTAGCCCATGGTAGCTCAGTAACCAATTGGGTTTCCCTAGTAAGGGAAACAGGAGCTATTTCTGATATGAATTCAACAACTGGGCTCCTTTACCTCTCCCATCCCCTGAGAGAGGAACACTCTTGCTATGCCACAGAGTAGAACATGGCAGCCAGTCCTGAAGATACCTCATAAGCTAGGGTCAGATGGCAGGGAGGAGGACTCCCCTAGCAGTAGACTTGAAAAGGGACAGGGAGGTGATGAGGGAGGGAGAGTGGGTTTGGGAGGGAAAGAGGGAGGAAGTTAGGGATGGGATACAAAGTAAATAACCTGAGATTAATATAAAAAATAAAATTCAAATTCAAAAAGAAAGAAAATGGAAAATTGTGTTAGGAGAGCTTTGCCAGAGGAAATCAGGCAGGAATTTGAAAGCCACCAATTGTGACAGAAGATTATGTTGTTATCTTTCTCCCTGGAGAATTATTAAGTATATACACTTTCACAATCAACTTTTGTTCTGATTGTTTTCTCTGGTGCATGCATGTTTACTATTTTATTAAACTCTGTTACCTTTATAAGTCATTTGTTTTATGTAATAAGCAAATAAAATCATCAGTAGGTCTGAAAGCACAAGTTATATTGTGGATGGGCATGAAAACACATGGAATATAGTTATCTATTATGTAAGACATTTTCATAAAATTAATGGCTTAAAATACCATGTTTTTATCAGGAGACACCATTTTAAAGTCAGAATTGTGGAGCTGAAAACCCCTGGAGTCTTAGTTGAGAGCCCTACAGGGCAGAATTGGACTCATGTTGTCAACTGCTTGTTGCCGCTATTGATGCTAAAGCTGCCACCAGCCTCCTGCTCCTCATCTTCCTCATCATCCTTCTCCTGCCATTCCCTCTCTTCTCCATCCCTCTTCTACTTTCTCTACTCACCCCTCTCATCTTTCTCCTTTTTTTGCTTTGGCTTCTTCTTTACTGGCTGGTTGCATTTGCGTTTTGCTCTTAATGATTCTTCCGTACTTTTGTGTATTTGCACAACCTTGAACATGGCAGAGAAGATTTCATTTATTTATTTATTTATTTATTTATTTATTTATTTATTTATTTATTATGTATACAGTGTTCTGCCTGCATGTACACCTGCAAGTCAGAAGAGGGCACCAGATCACATTATAGATGGTTGTGAGCCACCATGAGATTGCTGGGAATTGAACTCAGGACCTTTGGAAGAGCAGTCAGTGCTCTTAACCTCTGAACCATCTCTCCAGCCCAGCAGAGAAGATTTAATTTTTTGAAAAAATTAAAAACTATGTCTAACATGCATCTGTTCTACTTAAAAATGTATTTTAACTGACATGTTTGCTTATTTATATTTATGGGATAGAGTGTAGAAAATTAATCATGCATCCAACAGACATCAAACAAGGCCAGATAATCACTGTTTCCATCTTAAATATGGTTAGGTAAAAAATAGTCAATGTCCTCCATGTTCATAGAAATCTGCAGTATTTAATATTGGTATAATGAAGATTTTTAATTACGTGACAAGTGTCATTGCAAGGTCGTTATCGAATCAAAAGCCTCTGCTGTACTTGTTAAATGAGTTCTGATCTGAAATGTTGACTACAGAGGCACTTCTTTGCCACTTACATCTTGGCCTTGCAGATGTTCTGGAAGAGTTCCCTTAAAAGTCATATGAGTGCCAGCAAGACACCTCAGTGGAAAAAGGACCTGCTGCCAACACTGATGACCTGAATTTGATCCTAAGACCCAGATAGTTGAATGAGAGGATAAAATACCACAAGGCTGCATGAGCATACACACACACACACACACACACAGAGAGAGAGAGAGAGAGAGAGAGAGAGAGAGGTAATTTTAAATATTTAAAGGTTCATCTATTAATACAGCCATGCTGCTCAGGATCTGCACACCCTTTGGTTGGAGGTTCAGTCTCTGTGTGTGTCAATGGGTCTAGGCTAGTTGACTTGTCAGGTTCTCTTTAGAGACCCAATGCAGGCCACCATCAGTGTGTCAGAAATGCATCAACCAAGCTTTTCCAACGCATGTGATCAGAGGACTGAAACAATTTCCTCGGGTAGAGGAAGAGTCAGAAAGAAATGATTAATGTCAAAGTTCAACCTAAAGCCTAATGTAGCAAGCTTTTCTTCAGACACAATTTTAAATCACATTTATTGGCAGAGTTTGAAGGTTATCTATCCATATAAATACATATTCTTGTTTATTATAATTATTTTAATTTATTTGTTTTGATCCTTTAATTAATTTTTTGTTTGAAAGCAATAACATAGCAGGAATGGATTATAAAGTACAAAAGACTGAAATGTCACTGTAAATGATACTATTTGAACTCTTTTGGGTGATTTTTCTGAAATGCTTGTAAATAATGTGGCCTGCATATCAAATGATAAAGAAACTGATTCTACAAGAGAATAAATGATGAGAGATGCAACATGCTGTAACTACAGATATAATCTATTTTCCCTTGGCAACATAATTGTTTTTACTTCTTAAATTAAAAAAATAATAAAAGAATTTAATTGCTTTTCATCTACTTCATGTTGCTTCCTAATCACCTGATAATTTCTAGCTGGAGAGAATAAAAACAGCAACACCCACCTGCACCAACACGAGCATGGCAGACTCAGCTTTTCTAAACCTGTTTCTTGTTTTCATTTCCAATTAACATTTATTTGAAAAACAAAACAAAACAAAATAAAAAAGAGAGAAAACAACAACAAGGCTTTATGTCAAAATAACATAGGCCAATAACAAAACAGAGAAAAAAGATAAGAAAATACCAATAAGCAATTAAAATGACTGGAAAGAAAACAATGAAAATAGGGCTTTGGATTTGGATACCAAACCTTAAAAAGGCATTGATTGTGTGCATTTAATATAGAAGCATTTTATTTCAACAATAGACCAAACTAACTCTACCAGCTTCTCACTATGTTTAAATATTACTTCACCCCAAAGAGCTATAACACACAACTTAATTAATTGTATATTTTCAATTATAACATTGAAATGGTTGATGACAGTGTCTTTGCATAATGCCAACAAATGGAAATTTCTTCCATGAAATATATTGTTTTAAGTTTTTCAGTACTGTGTTAAGGCACATTAACTTCTTTCACTTGTTGTGTGTATGTATGGGATTCTAGTATGCATCAGACTGGGCTGGTGTAGGGCCTGGAAATACGGATTCAACTCTTCATATGCCTCCACATTCCCCCCAACTCATTTTCAAATTGATGGACTCTTTTTCTTTAATTATTGCTGTTTTGATTGTCTTTGATTATTACTGTTTTGATATTGATTATAACTATCTCTCTCTCCCTCTGTATGTGTGTGAGTAAAGACACATGATAGATAATAGAGAGATGGGTGAGAGATGATATAAAAATGATAGATAATAAATACATAAATTGATACATAGGTGATACATTGATGATAGCTAGATGTTAGAAAGACAGATGTTAGAGAGATAAATAGACAGCTGATCGAGGTTAGAAAGATAGCTGATAGACAGATGAGCAGGCAAACAGGCAAAAGTACAGATATAAACAGTTGAATCTTTGTATTGTTGTTTGTGCTCATATGATTTCAGGTCTGACCACTTTGCTTTAGATAACAAGTAAGGGAGTTTGTCCCTGAGGAAGGATAATTACGTCTCTTGCAGCAGCTATTAGTTGCTTGTAGTTCTTTGTCTCCTGATTCTTCTCTTTCTGCACTAGCATAACTAGAGCTATTACAGTTGTCTAGATCTTGTATATGCCGTCACTTTTAGAAGAAATAATCCCATAGCAGACATCTGATCCTCTGATTTTATAGTCTTTTTTTCACTTTGTGCCATGGTTTTCCCTGAGCTTTACATCTTCAGGGTGTGTGCTACTGACAATTTATTGAGTTCTGTCATACGTCTTGCTTTTTTCTGTAGCAGTCTCCATCTGTGTTAAAGAGGATCTTCATTAAGGAATGAAAGCTAGTTTTATCAGTAGGCACACAGATAAGATTCAGGATATAGTTATAAATGTTACCGACCTATAATTGGTGGTGTCAGATTGCCTTCTATTATCCACATCTTCATTAGCCAAGACCATCACGTTTCTAATTACCAGACACAGTTCCACCCAGGTTGAGTAGGCCTTAAGTTCAAGTAGACAGTTGTTGGTTACTGTTTAATATTAGTGGCAGGTTTTGACCATTAAGTGATAGTGCCAGGCTTATTGGCGTGGTTAAATGGCATGACGGGAGGATAGGACTATGGATTACTTTGAGAAGTGTGGTTAACCTTAGACAAGCTACTATCATTAAAAGAAGGTATTTTTGTAATAAATATTTCCATTTTAATACCTGTTTTCTTTTCTCACAACTTATTCATTATATATCCGAATTGAAGCACCCTCCGTCAATTCTTCACAGTCCCAGCCTCCCTTGCTCTTCTCCTTTACCCTTTTCCCCTAGTCCACTAAAAGGCACAGTTCTTCTCCTCTACCATGTGCCCATAGCTTATCAAGACACATCAAAACTTCCTGGATTCTCTTCTTCTGTGGCCTGGCAAGAGTGCATTACCAGAGGCAAGTTATCATGTTCCCTTTTCTCGGGAAACTCAGAGTAGCCTGAGTTCATTGGCTACATCCGGGGGTCTAATTCCTCTCAATGCACGGCGATTGGTTGGTGCATCAGTCTCTGCAGGACCTGCTGAGCTCAGATTTTTTAGCTTTGATTTTCCAACGGATTTTTTTTCACGCTCACAGGTCTTCCTATTGCACAACTAAATGAAAATAAAAAATTTAATATTCAATATAGGGGTCTCTAACTAGTACAAATTAAATAAGTGTTTTCTGGCATTACCCTTGTATTCTAAGGTATAAAATTCAATAGCAAAATTCAACAACATATTGTAGGCCAGTGAGGAGAAAGAAGGAATCTAGGTGTTTTATGTGATAGTTGATTTATTTATAGGTTTATATTTTTCGTTTTTTCTATTTTAACAAGAGTAAAAGCTCAAGGATTTATGATGACTAAATTTTTTACTGACATTAACATTCCAGTAAAAAAAGTAAACCAAAATATTGAATTAATCATTACTAAAAAGGCAATATATTCAATCAAAGAGAGAGAGAGAGAGAGAGAGAGAACCCTTCCCCCTTCCCGTAACTCTGATGAGTAATGGCTTGGCTTCACCACAAATAGTTCTTTCTTATTTTATTTAGGTGTTTTGATGCACTCATATAAAAGGTAGAATTTCTGACGATCAGAAGGCAGATTTAATGGAATTTGAATCATCATCTATAATTCAAATGGGGTTTTTGTAGGATCATAAGGCACAAAATCAGAATAGATACAACATCAATATCTTGATTGTCATCTAAAATTATTGTACAGATTGTTATGTATTGTTAGGGACTAATGTCTAAAAGAGATGATTTTGAGATGAATAAAAAAAGAATGAAAAATAGTTAGGAGTTAAGAAATAAAGTTAATCAAAGTCTAAAAATGCAAGACACACAGGACTGAACAAAGCTTAAAATGTTCAAAATTATTTTAAAAAAATTCAGAGTATCCCTAGAGCAATATATAGAACACTTACCAATTGATACATAAATATCACAAGTGAAAATGTTGCTGCCCCACACATGCATTTTTAATGTCATTTACATCTGTGTTCTAGACTATTCCTACAGTCTTCATGCTTTATAATTATAGAGGAAAAATAAGGAAAGCTTAACGTTTCTGAAGATTAAAATGTCTAGGAAAATACATTTTATAAAAGGTAGTTTAATTTTGTATGTATTGTTATATCTTCCATATATCTTTTATGTGTTCTTATTTTGTTATCTTTAACTTTTTCATTTCGTTGGAAACGCAGTAAAATATAATCATATATACCCCTCCAATCCCTGTCTCCACCTATACTCAAAATGATTCCATCACGCTTTGTTCCCACTTGTGCATATATGGACAGATATGCTGCCTTCTACATGGAATTCCAGTACTGGTCCTACATTCCAAACAAAATCTCACTCAGTTTCTCAGACTGAACCTAGCTAAAGGTTAGTCAGGTTTCCAGTGGGTGATCCTCATGATTTGGCTTTCTAAGTATTTGGAGTTACTGACATGTACTACCAGACATGGGTCAAATAATTCCTGAGGTCATGATAGAAAAGTGTACACTTTATTTTTATTCATTTAATGACATATATTGTTATAGATAGGTAATGTAGGCAATAGCAGTAGTTTTTCAAATGCTACTTTACTTGCTGTTCTTTAAAGCATATAACTCCATTCCAATGCACCTAACCACAGGTAGGCAAAAGAGAAAGTTGGAAGGGAAAGGAGACATGGCTCTCTTTACTTCTTCCTGTTGGGTAGGGTCTTAGAATTATTTTTTTATTTCAATTTGTATTATTTTATATTGATTTCAGTTTATTCACTTTGCATCCCAGCTGTAGCCCCCTTTCTCATCCCCCCCCATTACCACTCTCCCTCTCTCATCTCCTCCCATGCCCCTTCCAAGTCCACTGATAGGGGAGGTCCCCCTCCCCCTCCATCTGACCCTAACTTATCATGTCTTACCAGAACTGGCTGCACTGTGTTCCTCTGTGGCCTAGTAAGGCTGCTCCCCCATCAGAAGGAGGTGATCAAACAGCCTGCCACTGAGTTCATGTCAGAGACAGTCCCTGTTCCCCTTACTAGGGTACTCACTTGAAGACTGAGCTGCTCTGGGATATATTTGTGCAGGGGATCTAGGTTATCTCCATGCATGGTCCTTGATTGGAGTATCAGTCTCAGAAAAGAGCCCTGGGCTCAGATTTCTTGGTTCTGTTGCTCTCTTTGTGGAGCTCCTGTACCTCCAGGTTTTTCTATCTCCCCTTCTTTCATAAGATTCCCTGAACTCTGCCCAAAGTTTGGCTATAATCTCAGCATCTGCTTTTATACCCTATTAGGTAGAGTCTTTCAGAGGTCCTCTGTGGTAGGCTCCTGCCCTGTTCCCTGTTTTTTTGTTTTTGTTTTGTTTTGTTTTCCCTCTTCTGATGTCCATCCCATTTGCATAAGTGAGGATTGATCATCTTACCCTTGGGGACAGTACCAATGTTATACCTCAGGATCTGTAAGTTCAGGTAACCAACAAATTAGAAGGCCAGGAAGTCAGCAATCAAGCAAGCTTAGCAAGCTGCCCAGCATCTGTGGGAACTTGATGCTGAGAGTGCTCTGAGCAGGGCAGGGCAGCAATTTTGGGAAACTTGGACTCCCAGGTAGCAGGTTTAAACCCTTTTTTATCTCCTTTCTCCAGCAGCAATATTCACTTCACAAGTGCTGCCACCGCTACTGCACACTCTCTAACTGCACACTCTCTAACTGCACACTCTCTAACTGCACACTCTCTAACTGCACACTCTCTAACTGCACACTCTCTAACTGCACACTCTCTAACTGCACACTCTCTAACTGCACACTCTCTAACTGCACACTCTCTAACTGCACACTCTCTAATTGCACACTCTCTAACTGCACACTCTCTAACTGCACACTCTCTAACTGCACAGCCAGCTCTGCAACCCTTTCAAAAGCAAGAGAAGTGAGCGACATTTCTGATTTTCTGATTTCATCCATTTGGTTTGTTTGTTGCTCATATCCCATATTTACTTGCAACTTTTCCAGTTATCCAACAATTCTTCCAACCTTTTTCTGAAAGAGAATACAGGAAGATAATTAAACAAACCCAGAGAATTCCTGGAGTGAAATGGTAGAGAAACCAACAGCAACAGTCACAATAAACGTTTCGCTCATATCCTGAAATTGTATATTCATTTCTTCGTACCCTGCTGTCTCCTCTACAGCATTAACCATTATTCTAAGCCCGATATCTGGGTGTCTCTTGTTGCTCCCTTTTTAAAACTGTTTTATTTTGGTTTCTTATGTGTCTTCTCTTCTTCATCACAAACCCTTGCAACACTCCAATACCAGATAGGAGAGGAAGGTTAGTCAGGAGAGGGGGTGAAGTTCTATTTTGCTACTTTCTGCTGGTTAGGTTCCTCTTGTTCCTTGGGGCAAGTCCAATCTTTGTTTCAGGATAACTCCAACTTCTTTTCATCCAACTGTATCAACAGCAATCAAGAGCAGCAGGGAGAAGGAGCAAGCACCAGCAGACTTCTTCCTTCTTGGGAGCCCCTCAACACTCTCTGAGCTCTGGGATTTATTCCCTCTCCAGAGTCCTCAGCATTAAACTATGTGCAGCTGGCAAAGAGCCTGCTGGAAACAGATAATTTTCTGCTGTGGACAATCTGTTATCAATCCCATATCCTACACCTGGGATCAAAACAAAACCATGTTTACATCCACAACAAGGTACAGAGACTATGTGTGTATGTACATGAATACACACAGCTCCATGATTAGAAATCAAGCTAAATGAATTTGTGTATACATATAAGTACTTATCTTCACATCTGTGTTTATGCCTTTACTTATTTTGTATTTCAGAACCATGAGTATATGTACATTTAATTTTCTTATTTCTTATTAGCTTATATAGTAATGTATATGTAAATTTGGTGTGCATGTAAACATAGAATAAAAATTCAAAATATGAATAGTAACTAGAAATTAGAAACAACCAATATGAAATATTTAGATTATACTCAGCTTCTATTGTGTGTTTAGAATACATTTTATTTCTTTACATAGTATTTTAGAGAAAAACCAATAAATTAAACCATTAGGATAGTCCTACAAGAGTTCTATTCTTGCTAATATTGCACTTCAACTTTATTTCATATTTGTAACACAAATATTATTCTTCTTATTATGAATTTTGGTCTGGGCAAATACATATGTACTAAATCATAAGTGTAATTTTCTAATTTATATGTGAAAATCAGAGTCAGCTTTCACTTCATTTTTAACATTTTCATAGTTTATCATTTCTGAAAGGAGAAATGATACAATATAATTTTATAAAATATAAAATTAGATCAAAATGTAATCAGATGAAAAGTTTGGATGTAAAATATCCATAAATTCCTTTTATGAAAAGATACTAAGTAATATACTCATCATCAGCTGTTTACTTTGTTATGCTTATTTAATTTTTAAATTTAGCTTATGAAGTAACAGGTTTCATATCAATTTTCACAAATATTTTATTTTGTTTGGTTTCATTTCCTTAACCAATCATGCATCTTTACCCGATAGTCCTTCAATGTGATACCATTACCTTTTAATTTTCTTTTCATTTTATAGACTTACCATAGTTTATCATTAATTCAAATGATATGTAAAATTAATATGTACATTTTTCTACAGGAAATTGTAAACAACAATAATCATATATTTTGTTTTTGAAAAACACACTAATTTAAAAAATGTTTGCCTCATAGAGAGCATGGACATTAAAATAGTTATGGGAAGGCCTGGAATGCAAATTTGTTTAGCTTAGTTCCACAGAACACACATTCTCTGTTAGATTTATAATTCATGTTTTTTCTTCCCATATGACATTAGACTAAATTGAAAGTTGAATGGCCACCAAGGCACACAAGTGTTTATAAAAGGCAATGACTTCCAAATGTAAAGGGCTTCAGTTACCACTTTTAATTATCTTATATTACCTTACAAAAAAAATCATCCATCTACCTGGAGGACACATTGTCCCATTGTTTAGCTGGTGAGTAAATTAGACGTTCCCAGAGAAGAATAAACTACAGCTGATAGAGGTCAGAATATCTCTCCATTGCTTCCCTTGTTAGCCTACAAATTGAGTAGCTTTCATATAAATATACTTATGTGGAGAAAAATCAAAATTGTGTGATCACATTGTTACTAACTAAATAAAGAATTCATAAAATGGCACCCCAAAATATTAATAAACTTCTGATATGTTAGGAATGTTGTTGCCATGTTAGAAGATATGAACTTCAAATTCAAGACTTAGCTTGACCATTGTTCTAACCCTCACCAGGGACGGGACTATACTTAGAATAAGAAATGGTGTGTTTTGTGCAAGGATCACATCTCCTGTCTCAAAACTGTTGTGGGAAAAAGCATGTTTCCTTCAAATTAAATAAATTGCCTTCCGTTTATTTCAATACAGAATGATTGTACAACTGAGACCAAATTTTCCCTTTGTCTTTGGTCAGAAAGCTAGTCCCACATACAATAATTTTAATTAATTACTAATTACATCAATAATGTATTTTATCCTGTTTCACATATTTTGTGTAAACTTCTCCATCAAAGAAAGAAAAAATATTATTCTGAAATTGGTACCTGCTTTTCATTTTAAGTTATTCTTAATTCCATGATATAGTTGATATAATATTCACTCATAACAAAAATATCATTTAATATTACCTTATGTTCTAATACTTGTGTCACGTCCTAAAACAAAAACAATATAGGCTTGAGCAGAAATATGACATAAACATAAATTTTAAAGAAACATTATCTCAACTACAGTATGCATAGTAATGATACATTAATTTAAAATGAGAATAATTACTATATATAAGCATGTTTAGCCTTGTAACCAGAATATTTTGATTCAGTTAATTATTTTAGAGCCATCTACATTCAGAGTTTTTCTTGTGATTCAGCTTTTCTAAAAATGCATATTTTACTTGTCCATATACTATTTTTCCAGACATCATAGGCTAAAATTGAGAATAGCTAAATTTCTGTCCTACCAGTTAATTGATTTGCTTCTTTAGTAAAAATAATGAACAGTTTTTATTTACCCAAACATATAGAAACTAACATTGTGACAGCCATGATTTGTTTTTATGATCAGCCACAGTCAATTCTCTGTACCCTAGCTGGTCAGATATAACACGACAAAAGTGCTATTCTATACACAAAATATTTTCTTTTTTTAAGATACTGAATGAATTTCAAATAGTTACCCTATGGTTTCAAAGTATATGTGTAGCACTTTTACTGAAAAATTATTAGTTCATATTTAACAACTATGCCTTTAGCGTGTTTTCTAACATTTCCCTTTTAATTCTTATAATAGACAGACAATTTATTCTGAATTAAACATTTCTAACAATTTTATAACCAACCTAACTTATCCCTTAAATCTGTTAATCAGAGCTTTGTGTAGCTCCCATCTCTATGAAAATCTTTGTGAAAACCTTCCTGTCTCATTAAATTAAGCTTCTAGACCCCTATAGTTTTCTCACAAGACTCCCCAGTCATTTGTGTTTCTCATGATCTCTGCCAACTGGGTTGAGACCATACGATTAGTTCTTTACTTCAGAAAAACAGAGTGTACTAACTACTGTTTATGGTGCTGCAGGGTGCTCTGAAGGCTACCAGAGAAGAATGGTAATAGTCAAGCTCACCCAGATACATAACTTGCAGCCTACAAAAGCAATATGATTTCAAGATACATTAACACAATAGTGGCACATAGGATATGGAAATAATCAACTACTTTATTTTGCAGGGTTTAATGCCCACTCCATGATATGGAAACAATACTTGGCAATGCTAAAATAGCCAAGAACCTGAGACTAGATATGTCACATAAATAGGGGTGAACCTTGTAATATTATTCTGCTAAAGCAACATACTAGCAATAAGATTGTTCCCACTGCATACTGCTGTTCCTATATTTCAGTGCATCACTCGACCATCATCAGACAAGTTTCACATTGCAGTAAATGACAATTAACACAAAGAAACACTACTAGACAAAGTACAGAAAATATGAGATTTTAGAGCATTGAGTCCTAAATGAAATCTTTCATTAAATATCTCTTTTCAAGAAACTAGGATCTATGCACAAGAAGAGGCAGAAAGATTGTAAGAGCCAGATGTGATGACTGACTCCAAAGAAGAAATGCATTCCAGACACAGTAGGACTAGCACACATATAAGCTCACAGAGAATGTGACAAACTACAGAATATCTGCAAAAGTTTAAGACATACAGAGTCCCAGTACTGAGAGGGAGAAATGGACACCGAGTCTCACTTTAAATAGGAAGCTATTTGCAATTGATACCCACCAAAGGAAGGAAAATCAGTTTTTCAATGGGAATATCAACCACAATCCAGAGCAGAACTCATGGCAAGGGATATCTGGATAATGCATAATGAACTCATATATGATTTCTAATATATATATAATATATAATGGAGTACACATACACACATATACACACATGTATATCATGTATACATATATCATATATATATTTATACTATTCATAGACATATGTACACATACATATATATATATATATACGTATAAATAAAATTGGTGACTATTTTGTTTGGACATTTTTTGTCTTATTGGTATTTTCTTTGTTTCAAGTTCTGCTTTGTGGTTTTGTTTGAGAGAGAGAGAAAGAGAGAGAGAGTAACAAAGTTAGATAACCAGAGAGGCAGAGAAGGAAAACATGATCATAATATGTATTATGTGAAATTTATAAGTAATAAATATGTATATGAACAATATACATAATAAATATGTATTATATGAAAAATATAGGTAATAAAAATGTAAAACATTTAGTATCACACAAGAGGTGGACATGGTTTGGATCTGTAGGCCAACCACCAGCTCAAGTGCATCCCCATTCAGTACTTCATGAAAGAAAAGAAAATGTAACATGTAAAATTTTAGGGCATAAATAATGTTGAAGTTTTAATCGATACAGCACAATGGATTAAGATTTCAAGTGACGGCTGGGGACCAACAATCACTGAAACTGTTTAATGCATAACATAATAGAGAGGTAATTTTTACAGACTCTTGATATGTAAAGTAACAGGATGACTACTGTTTGGAAAGATCATAATGTTACCAATGTAATTACAGATATTCAAATACTTTGCATATTTTTTCCAAGAAGATGAAAGAAATAAACCTCCAAATGAAAAAAAAAACGTAATCTGAAAAAAATGTATAAAAGAATTCTTCAATCATGCAAGGATAGAGAGTAAATTTGTATTTTTCTTTTTTTTAAAGATTTTTATTTTTTATTATGTATACAATATTTTGTCTGTATGTAGCCTGCACAGCAGAAGAGGGCACCAGATCTCATTATAGATGGTTGTGAGCCACCATGTGGTTGCTGGGAATTGAACTCAGGACCTTTGGAAGAGCAAACAGTGATCTTAACCTCTGAGCTATCTCTCCAGCCCCAATTTGTAGTTTTCAAGAAGTCATTCAAATTTGTATTTTAATATCCTTTCTGGATAAAAAGAACCTATCGAAAAATTAATTGCTTTAGTTGTCCTTATGGGGAAAATAAAGATTGCTGTGGTCCTGCAAAGGAATATTACCTGGTAGTAACTGCAGGCCTCAGCATACAGCTGTGGTTTAGGAATATGGCTAGAACCACGGGTAGACATTCCTATAAAATATTAGGATACCAGTTAACAATGAATTAAACAGAATAAAGCTTAAGTGGCACTCATGCCAATTGAACTTGATGAATTTTCTTATGTTAAGATGCTGCTTGCTGAAGATGATGATTTTATGTCCCGGGTCATCTACTTTAGTGACAGAAATACAGCAGATCTCATGAAGTGGACACTGTAATATGTTGTAAAAATCATATGGGATAAGGAGGAACAAATCTTCAACATGGAAATTTGTATGATATATTTTTAACATATTTTCAAATAACTAAAGACACATACTATTACAAATATCTCATATAAACCAACTATGTATCTGTATATCTATTATCTATCTATCTACCTATCTATATTAATTCATCTACCTATTTATCTATCACCTATCTACCAGCTGTCACCTGCCTATATATCTATATCTACTTATCTATAATATATCTCTCTAAATCTGTCCTGTATCTTTTCATCATCCATGCATCTTTCCATCCATTCATTCATCTTTCATCTATTATCTAAACCAGGAAATTGTGATCAGTATCTCAGAGTATAAATTAATTGGATAATTTGACTAAAGTCAAATTCCAATAGCTTTAGTGTTGGAAGACCCTGGTGTTTGACGTTGTAGTTCTCCCAGCCCCGAGAGCCATTCTGAGCATCTCCTTAAGTTGCAGAACTGCTTCTTCTCAGTAGGGCCTACTGCCCTATGCCTGACTTTGTTTGGAGAGTGTCTCTAGACATGGATGCCCCTAACCACATTTGGCCAGTCACACAGCTTCCTGCTAGCTCTCCCTTCCCTGCATCTATAAGATAATTAGGTACTATGTGTTCATTCATATGATAGGAGTGTACGGTTTAATGGAGATCAAACATCCTCTAAGTACCTAGTTCCTAGCAATAATGTACACCTGTCCATGGAGAGCGCTACCCACTCCCCAAGGGTCTGTAGCCATTGTTCTCCAGAAGGAAAGTTGAAGGTCCCTGAAGTGCTTCCTGGAGTGTTTGATCTCCATATAGTGCTCTCAGGCCTATCCAGCTTTGTACCTCACCTTGTGACAATCCTGACTTTGTCAGCTTGTGGGAGTCAGTGTTCTAGGCAGGAGGAGAACCATGGTTTCAAGTAAGTTTGTTTTTTGTTAATATTCATGGCATATATCCACGTATATAAGCATGAATTTTTTACCTCCTGTATTAATATTTTTGTTGTCATTATATTCAGTGTATAAACTATTTTTCTCACCACACAGAGATATCTTGTTGTTGACCTTTTTCAGTGATTCCCTTTTATCTTATAAACAATTAGACAATTGATTGTATATTCTGTATGTGTAAAATCTTTTATTTTTGGAGAATTTCAGATAATGATCACATGTATCTTAGAGTATATTTCTTTTGCTTGTCCATTTAACAAACTTCCTTTGAGATCTTTCTGAATCATAGCATGCATATTTTATGATGAACATTATACAATATGTAGATAAATCTGACTTCACATTGTGTAAGTTCTCCTCTGTGGTGGTTTTACTAGGAATAGCCCCATAGACTCATGTCTTTGAAAGCTAGGCCCATAAGAAGTGACAGTGTTAGTGGTCGGGCCTTGTAGAAGTAGGTGTGGCTTTGTTGCAAGAGGTGTGTCACTAGGGTTTTGGCTTTGAGAGGAGAAGTTCAAGCTAGGCTTACTATGACATTCCTTTCCTGCTGCTTGTAGAACAAAATTTAGAACTCTCAGTTTCTCTGGCACCATGTCTGCCTACAGCCACCATGCTTCCCACCATGTTGATAATGGACTAAAATCCCTGAAATTGTAATCCAGTCCCATTAAACATTTTCTTTTATAAAAGTTGCTGTGGTCCAGAGGTCCTCTGAAAGACTACCTTGAAGTGTATCAAAGTAGATACTGAGACTCATAAGCAAACTTTGGGGAGAGTGCAGGGAATCTTATGAAAGAAAAGGGTGATGAAAGACTTGGAGAGTACAGGAGCTCCACAAGGAGAGCAACAAAAACAAAATATCTGGGCCCAGGGGTATTTTCTGAGACTGATACTCCAACGAAGGACCAAGGTCCAGTCATGGATATAACCTAGAACTGCTGCTCAGATGTAGCCAATGACATCTCAGTCTCCAAGTGGGTACACTAGTAAGGGGAACAGGGACTGTCTGTGACATGAACTCAGTGGCTGACTCTTTGACCACACCCTCTGAAAGAGGAGCAGCCTTGCCAGGCCACAGAGGACATTGCAGCCAGTCCTGATGAGACCTGATAAGCTAGGGTCAGATGGAAGGGGAGGAGATCCTTGCCTATCAGTGGACTTGGAGAGGGGTAAGGAGGAGATGAGGTAGGAAGGGTAGAATTGGGAGGGGCTGAGGGAGGTGATTACAGCTGAAATACAATGGGGGAAAATGTAATTAGTGTAAAAATAAAATTTTAATTAAAAAAAATCTAAAAAAAATAATAGAAAGCCAAGGAACAAACAACCCATTCAAAAAATGGGCTGGAACCTAAACAAAGAATTCTAAAAAAAAAAAAAAAAAAAGAAAGAAAGAAACAACAAAACAAAACAGAAACCAACTAAGCAATCAAAAGAACAGTGGCTGAGAAATGTTTATTGTCTCTAACAATCAGGGAAATGCAAATCAAAACAATTTGAGATTTCATTTTACCTCAGGCAGAATGGCAAAGATCAACAAAACAATGCACAAGAATTGTTTTGGGAAGGGAAAGAAAAAGGGCAGCCCTTCACACACTGTCTAAAGGAATGCATACTTGTGCAGTCACTCAGGAAATCAGTGTGGAGAATTATCAATAAGCTAAAAATAAATCTACTCAGTTATGAAAAAAAAGTTGCTATGGTCTGGTGTCTCTTCACAGCAATAAAACCCTAACTAACAAAGATACACTTCTTAAGAATATTTGGGATATTCTAAAGTCCAAGTGGATCGAGGAAGCATCAACATAAAACCAGGTACACTGAATTGGTTAGAAGAAAAAGTGGGGAAGAGCCTAGAACTAATTGGCACAGGAGACAACTTCCTGAAAAGAACACCAACAGCACAAGCTCTAAGATCAACAATCAATAAATGGGGACCTCATAAAACTGAAAAGCTTCTGTAAAGTACAAGATACTATTGTCAGAACAAAACAAAGGCTTACAGACGGGGAAAGGATCTTCACCAACCCTATATGTGACAGAGGGCTGATATCCAGAATATATAAAGAACTAAAGAAGTTGAAAAGCAACAAATCAAGCAATCCCACTAAAATAATGGGTTTCAGAGCTAAACAGAGAATTCTCAGGAGAGGAATACAGAATGGCAGAGAAGAGGTTAACGAAATGCTGACTTTCCTTAGACATCAGAGAGATCCAAATCAAAATGACCCTAAGATTTCACCTTACACCCTCAGAATGGATAAGATCAAAAACTAAAAACCATTCCTGAGCATATAACCGAGAGTTGCTCAAGTACACAACAAGGACATTTGTTCAACCATGTTCATAGCAGCTTTATTCATAATAGCCAGCTTTATTCATAACACCTGGAGACAACCCAGATGTCCCTCAACAGAGGAATGGATACAGAAATTGTGGTACTTCTACACAATCGAATTAAAAACAAGAAAATTATGAAATTTGCAGGCAAATGGTGGGACCTGGAAATGATCATCCTGAGTGAGGTATCCCAAAAGCAGAAAGAAACACATGGTATATACTCACTGACATAGACCTATAAGATAGGATAAACATACTGAAATCTATACAACTAAAGAAGATAAACAAGAAAGAGGACCTGGGGTAAGAAGATCAATCCTCAGTTGGGATGGACATTGGATGTAGGAGAAAACAAATAACAGGACAGGAGCCAACCACAGAGGTCCTCTTAAAGGCTACCTAACAGTATATCAAAGTAGATACTAAGACTCATAATCAAACTTTCGGCAGAATGCAGGGAATCATAAGAAAGAAGGAGGAGTTAATATGATCTGGAGAGAACAGGAGCTCCACAAGGACCAAATAAATCTGGGCACGGGGGTCTTTATGAGACTGTTTCTCTAACCAAGGACCATTTATGGATACAACCTAGAACCTCTGCTCAGATATAGCCCATGGTAGCTCAGTATCCAAGTGGGTTACCCTATTAAGGGGAACAGGGACTATTTCTGACATGAACTCAATGGCAGGCTCTTTGACCCTCCCACAATCCTGGAGGGAGCAATGGCCCTGCCAGGCCACAGAGGTGGACTTTGCAGCCAGTCCTGAAGATACCTGATAAACCAGGGTCAGATGAAAGGGGAAGAGGTCCTCCCCTATCAGTAGACTTGGAAAGGGGCAGGGAGGAGATGAGGGAGGGAGGGTGGAATTGGGAGGGAATGAGGAATGGGATACATCATGGATACAAATTTATTAAACAGTAACTAATATTAAAAAATTAAAATAATAAAAAATGTCTGTAGGAACTCTTACAGAATAAAGGTGAAAATAAGACAAAAAAAGAAATTTTACAAATATGGATGCTGTGAGATCTATAAATGATTTTGTGTGTGTGTGTGATTTTTTTTCACTTTTTAAAATTTATTTATATTTTTATATATT
This sequence comes from Pachyuromys duprasi, assembly GCA_028658305.1. NCBI lineage: Eukaryota > Metazoa > Chordata > Mammalia > Rodentia > Muridae > Pachyuromys > Pachyuromys duprasi. The sequence goes on along the minus strand of CM053753.1, from coordinate 91,924,177 downwards.
ACAGTTTATTCATCATGTATCACCACTGTAGGCCCTTCCCTCATCCCCTCCCAATCCCACCCTCCATCTGTCATCTCCAGTGCCCCTTCCCAAGTCCACTGATAGGGAGGTCCTCCTCCCCTTCCCTCTGACCCTAGCTTATCAGGTCTCATCAGGATTGGCTGCATTGTTTTCCTCTGTTGCCTGATAAAGGTGCCTTTTTTTTTCTCTGAAATTAATGCTCAGGATAGGAAGTTAAAAGTTTATAATTTTTATTTTATACTTATAATCTTTGAGTAGTCAGGGTGGGCTTGTGTGTATTCCTTGGATTTGCATGGGAATCAGAGCACAACTTGTAGGGGTCAGTCCCTACATTGACAAAAATGGTTCCATGTATCACTTACAGAACCTTATCTTTGTAGCTGGTGAGATACCTGAGAAACTAGCAAAAGGATCTTCATCTTAATATTGATAAAATGACACTCTTCATCAGCACTTGAATCATCTATTTCATAGTGTTGATGTGACATTTCTTTAAACTTAAGAGAAAAATGCAGACTTTTTTCTATTCCTGCAGAAATGAAATTAGTAGCTTCAATAGACAGGATTCTTGCCCTGCCACACTTTGCCTCCCTAATCTTCTCTCTATGATTATCCCAATCTATCCTCCTTTTCTTCAAAACCAGCATCACATAGATGGTGTCATGATTTACTCCCAGCTCAGGATGGAGCCTATCTTTCTTGGACAGTAGCTGCATCACATTCTGTGTAAATACTTTCCTTTGTAGTTGCTTAGGAAAAACTGGGGAACATGTAACTTAGACTTACATAGCTCTTTGGATATTGTTCATGTCTCTTTCCATAACACATCTGATTTTAATCATATACATGTCCAATTATACATAGGCTTAGCAAGGTTAAGTTTTAAATGCTCCCATATAGTGCACTTTAGGACAGTTTTTACTTAATCTACATGCACTAACGATCATTCAAGTTTTTATCTGCTTTCCTTTCCTGTGCCTGGATCTATTGGGAATATGTTTGAATATAACTAGTAAATGTTGGTCACTAGAGTATAGAAACCTAGTTCATTATTCAGAGAAGGATGTGCACTCAGCTAGATTCTGATGGGTGCCTTTTTCTTGCTACCAGCTTTGTCTGAGGTGGGCTTTGTGTGCAGTTTTGCAGACAAGTCTTAGGTGAATTATTTTTGGAGAAGGGCACAGGTATAGTGCAAGCTGAGTTGTATCCTAGGATACGAAAGCATTTCCTGTTTGCCTCCGTTGGTATGAAGTTTTGCCCTCAAGACATGTTTCTTATTATCCTAGTATAGTATGAAGTTTCTCTTTACTGGCTCTGATATTTGTGACAATCACAGGTGCTTTCTCAGCACCAGGCTGAATGCTTTCCTGTCGTGAGGTCCTCTATCAAGCAAATTGATCCATTATCTTTAAATTCAATTTTACTCAGATGCTCAGGTTCCTGACAGTTTGAAGATAGATTAATGTACAAATTATTGCATAAATCACCCCATCCTGCTCTCATACAGCCCCTGTTTCTCTGTGAATCTTTGTGAGCTGGGCTTCCATGTCACATGTTTCTCTCAATATTACTGTCTTTGAAACACCCAAATGAATGGCCGATAAATCAGTGCTTCCATAATGTCGAGACCTTTCTAGGTCAGTGTTCTAAACTATTTCACATTCTTCCTAGAAACCAGTTCTAAATGCCTAAGAATATGTAAGATAGCCAATATAATTGTATGTAATTGGATAAGGTATCTAATAGTGACACAGCTCTTCCTATTTGGGGCAACTATTTGCAAGAACTCCATTATTACTGCTTACAAAGCTTTCTTTAAAAAGTATCATTGATGTCATAGATGTAGCCCATGGCAGTTCCCTGTCCAAGAGGGTTCCATAGTAATGGGAACAGGGACTGTCTCTGACATGAACTGATTGGCCTGTTCTTTGTGCACCTCCCTCTGAGGGGAAAGCAGCCTTACCAGGCTACAGAGGAAGACAATGCAGCCAGTCTTGACGAGACCTGATAGACTAGGATGAGAAGGAAGGGGAGGAGGAGCTCTGGAATCAGTGCACTGGGGGAGGGGCATGGATGGAGAAGGGGGAAGGAGGGTAGGATTGGGAGGGGATGAGGGAGGTAGCTATAAGGGGGGTGCAAAGTGAATAAACTGTAATTAATAAAAACATTATATATTTTTAAAAAGTATTATTGAGTTAAAGAAGTCGGGGAGGGAAGTGAGAGAGCAAGCAAGTGTAAAGTACAGCACATAAATATGTATAGGCAGCTCACAATGAAACTAACATAGACAGGTTGTGGTCCTAGGGGAAAATCTACTACTGCTAAATGAATATAGTAACAAAGGGAACCAGAATGACAGATATGTATGCCTATAAATCAGAGGGTTACTCAAACTTCACCTCTCTCCTGTTGTTTTTCTTCTTTCTCTGCATCTTTTTCTCAGGGTTGCAGCATCTCATAAGCTTCAAGTGACACTGCCTAAGTAATGTGAGAGTTGTTACCTGTAATGATGTCATAATGTTGCTAAAAACAGCATTCAAATGTTGTAGTGTCTGTGCTGTGCTCCTGTCAAAATCAGAACTCAGTTTTCCTCTACTATGGAACATAAGGTCTCCGACGTAGCCTTTATTAACTGTTTGAACGAGAATATCTTCAATACATTTCATTTAGTGTACTTGTGTATTTAAATATATCAGAACAAAACACTCTGCAAGTGTTTTCTGATTATCAGCAGTCATTATTAAAATAAAGTAAAATTGTCTACTCTATGTCCCTTTACACGAAGACCTCATCCACATATCAATGGAATTCTAGATTTTATCAAAACTATAACAGCTGGTTTCAATGGAGAATATTTTCTCCACAAATCTAGAAGGCCTATCCTGTTCAAGGCAAAAACACCCTAAGGCAGAAACATAATTGGAAAGCTAAACTAGAGTGATTTCAGTAATAGTGGGAAAATAAGACAGAATTACTCAACCCCTAATTCTACAGGGGAAGTGCGGTCTGGGATCAATTTCACCCTCTCACTGACTTTGTCTGGTTTGCTTTGGTCTAGTAATGAAGAAATACAATACTTCTTTCATTCCACCAAGGGAACATTTATTCCGTTACTGCATCTGTCCTGTACACCAGAATAGCTGCCTCCTGATGAGAAGTGGCCACATAAAGAGGTCAGTTCCTTCAAGGGAGAAATCTGTGTACTTGACATAAATTGTCAATTATTTCTTTCATCTCAGAATTGTGAATGAGAGCTACTAAGTTTACAGCCATGCTAATGATATCTCCAAAGTCTTGGTTGTAGCTGCTTTTGAGTTTACCTCAGTGTGTATTAAAACCACTATTTCTGCACTGTTTTCCTACACTTTTTAGTTATCAAGAGATATAATAAAGGCACATATATGAAGTAAAAGCATATCATACCTATGATTAGAGTAAATAATAGCTTTGACACAGAAAATGAATATTATCTAATTGTTTATTATACTTAATTTGATGAATAAGCAGATATTAAGACATCACACAGAGGAAGGAAATCATAACTAAAGAGAGAAATAATAGTTCTAGTGAAGAAAATGAGCCCATAAAAAATTAAACAGTATTATGCTTACTCTTGGGGTACTTAGTTCATAAGATACAGTCAGTAAGTATGAAATATTTCTTCAAGGAACATTGAGAATATACCTTGGAAATTTAGAGTTTGCCTTGCATCTCCGAGCTTAGTCACTCTGAAAGTATTCCCCTGTTATTTTACTCTGTGCTCTGAAGAATATGATATATGTGTGTGTGTATGCACGTTTGTGTTAGTCTATGTTTGTAAATATGAATACAAATATATGTAATGTGTTATATGTGTAATACTGCTTCACATTGCTAATATAATATGTATATGGTATACACCTGATTTTAATATTTTATGGATGATTATCCCAACCATGATAACATTAGCACTCACACTGAATGTGTGTTTATGTTCATACCAATCAATATATATTGTCATCCAAATTTCCAGTATAAAATACACTGTTGTAAATAATTTTCAAGTTAGTATTGCAAAAAATAATTGTTTTAAATTAATTTTGATATTTAACTAATATCAAAAGGAGTCACCTGTAGACAGTCTTTCCTTTTTCACAATTTGCTCTTTCTAATTGTTAATGATCTCTAAATATCAGATCAGTGTTTATTTATAGAAGAGAAATAAAGTCAAATACAAAGAGGACATTGTGAACAAGACACTTGCAATCAGAGTTTGATATTCACATTTGTAACTAGTTAACGGGATTATATCATTCCTTGTATGTATGTGATGGTTGGGAATGGTGCATCTGCATACCGAATACTCTATGAGATTTGTGTTTTCACAATCAGCTATCCATGGAGGGAAGTGCTCTGCACTCTGTCCTCCCCAGAAAAGGTGAGTCTGCATACCACACCGTAGGAGAGTTGTTGATAGAAAATGCTTTTTCCCAACAAGTTGCTACCTCAGTGTGTTAACACCCATTTCCATTTAGAAAACAAATGAAATATAAGTATCTTCATGAACAAATCAACTGTTCATCCGTTCCTTAATCTTTTCCTGAGTCCTCAGTGAACTGAAAATATTAAATAATGCACACAACAATTTCCCTTCTGTTTATTCTTACAAAGGAAACCATGTAAAAATTAATTCATCTTACTAAAAGATATGGCAATGAGGGCATCTTAGGAAAAGTGAATTTTCAAATAAATTTATAATGAATGATAATTCAAAACTGTATATATGGAAACAATACTAATTAATAAAAAGTTAGAAAGTAAAGCCTATAATATTAAATCTTATTCTTAGGAGAAACAGAATTATTCAAGAATTTCAGAGAAAAAAATTTGCAACTGTCTGAAGCTGCAAAAGACTCAGGTGGTATTTAGGAAATTCCCTTTCAAATGCGAATGTGATTAATGAAAAATAGTGTAAACAGTTAGGTTCCAGCAATTAAAATTACTTGCTGGTAATAAATTATCTTCCCATGCATCAGAGCCATGTATGGAAAAGGAAATGAGTGGTGTTGAATTTCAGATTGTGGCACACAGAAAGGATAAGAAGCAGTGGATGCAGAGTCTTCATTGGAGGAAATAGAGTATTTTATTTTTATCAGATACATTTTGGAAACTGTATGCCCACTATAAAACAGAAGTCTCAACATATGTCTGATTGGGATGTAGCAGTATGAGTATATGGTCTAATGTCAGAAAATTAATGTGAAAAATAAAAAGTCTTAGAATGATGTAATGTTTCCAAATAAGAATAGAACAAAATATTAAAATATGCAGCAATGAGAGACCTGGGATAAGCAAGAGGAATAAAAGATATTCAAAGAGAAAATTTCTGTAAGCAGAGATCAATGTAGGGTGTTATTGCTGAGTATTAAAATAATCAAATTTGAGACATGAAGGCATTAAAGCCCCATACAATACATGAAAGGAGAAAATAATCACCTCTCCATAAACATTTATTTCTAAAAACAGTGATATCACATTTTCATTTGTGATATGGATTGTTATTGGGTCGATGATGCACAACCAGAAATTACATGAACTATTTATGCTGTATATTACCTCATTGTGTAGAAGCAGGGAGCTTTTATTTCCCTACTGGGTTTTAATGAAGAGTTGTATCCATCCAAATATAGGAGAAGTGGAATGCAATGTATCCCTGGTGAAGAGAGCTCAGCTTCCGAGCTGAGTATTTAGTATTTCTTTTCAGTGCTTCACAGATGTATTCATTTTTTTAACTTCCCAGGTTTTTTCAAAAAATAGGTAGAAAAAAAAACATAAATGTGCACTCTGGTGATCATTTTTATTAATGTTACACTAAAAAGAAATATTTTTGACTACAGGAAATATTTTGTTCCTAAAATTTAAATCATGAAATTAACTTTATTTTTTTAAACAAACACTTTTATTAACTAATTTTCTTTATGTAGCAGGAGTACATAATAAAAAATTGAAGTTTGTGTTGTAATGTTTATTTCACAAAGGAAAAATTTTAAAATAGTGTTGTTTTAAAAATGCAACTTAGCTTTGGGCTAGGATATGTCATTGGCAATGTGATATCTAGAAAAACTGAGGCCCTGGAATTGATCCTCAGATAACAAGAAAACATAAATAAGTACAAATGTACCACATGGTCCTACCTAGAGTAGGGCAGTAGAGGGAGGTGGCTCCAAATTTAACATAACAGTCAAGCTCCAGCCCATGACAATCTATGTTGTGGTTTCATGAAAAATGGCCCCCACTTCAACTCCTATGTTTGACAACTTGTCACTTCTGAAAGTTCTGGAACCTTTTGGAAATAGAAATTTCCTCTAGGAAGTATCTGATTGGGGGCAAGCTTTGATATTTTATAGTGTGACCAGAATTCCTGTTCACTTTCGGCATTTCAGTTGAAGATGTTTTGTGACCAGTGAGCCTTCTGTCCCTGCTGCCATGATTTTGCTGTCATGATTGGATCTCCCTGAAATTTAAGCCCTAATAATCACTTGTTCATCATTTGTCACACCTGTAAGAAGGTAAAAGAAAATTAGCATTGAGAGGTGGGGATGTGTTTTTTTAATATAATTTTATAATTTATATTTTTTACATTAATTACAAGTTATTTACTTTGTATCCCAGCTGTAGCCCCCTCCTTCATTCCCTCCCAATCCTGCCCTCCCTCCCTCATCTCCTCCCTGCCCCTCTCTAAATCCACTGATAAGGGAGGTCCTCATCCTTTTCTACCTGACCCTAGTTTATCAGGTCTCATTAGGACTGGCTGCAAAGTTCTCCTCTGTGGCCTAGCAAGGCTGCTTTTGATACACCTGAGCCTATGGCTCTTGGGCCTTTGAAAGAGGTTTGGGGGGGGTGATGCAGAAGTGACAGAAACTCTTATAAATCTTAGAGGCTAAGTTTTATGTTTTCATGAGCCATTATGGAGTGAGTTTGAAAAACCAGAAGGCTGAGTGAAATGTAGAAGGATGCTTAGTTTATAATGTTCAAAAGGCTGACAAGGACTCTATCCAGGAATGAATTACATGCCAAATGGTTACTCTGGCAAATAAAGTAGCTGTATTCTACCAATGTTCTTGGCTAAGTCTGAAATTCAAAGTACTGTACTTGTGTGTTGGGTAGAAGGAATTTCAAGGGATTAAGATATTCAAGCTACAACATAGTTTTTGTTCACTATATTTATCTAGTTCTGTAGTTGAAAAGGGCAAGTAAGGGAAAAAAGATAAAATACATTTAAAAACAAGAGCGTGTTTTGTGAAGAATAATAAAACTACTTTGGACATGGGCACAAGGATAATATTCCGAAAGAGAGACCCACCCATCATGCCTCTAAACTACTAAAACGTTAATGCCTTTGATAGAAGGGAATCTGTATTGAAAAAGAAAATACCCATGAAGTGTTTTCCCAGGATCTGCACACAGAACCTGCTGAAACTTTGGTTCCAAGGTTTTAGGCTCCAAACTGAGTTGGTATCAGAGCTTGGCGGAGTTGACCACCTGGTACTCTTTGTATAGACATGAAAGATACTAAATTCAGGAGGTTCTGCTGAAGGCTTCTTCCACAGTCCCAAACAGGAGTTCAAGCCTATGAAAATGACTTTCCCTCCCAGTCTTAGAAAACAACTGAGGCTACAGACAGATTTGGTGTTTAATTTAGGAATTGCATTTTTTTAACTAATGGAAAACATTTAGAAGTTATTTAATCATCTATGTTTATATCTTTCTATCATGTATTATATATGTATATAAACTTTCAATTGATATTTGATCATTGCTCAGTTTCAATGAGCACATTGTTTCTGAGGTTACTATAAGGAATATTTACTACAATCAAAAACTTAAACTTAGATGCAAGTTTTTACTCCTGAGGAGCAAAAGGAAATTGGAAAACTAGCTGTGAATTTATCTTTAAGGGTAAATTATGAGGTTAAGGTTTGTGAGACTATGAACTTATAGTGTCAGTATATCTGCTTCGATGTGAACAAGAAATTTGCTTTATCCTTGATCCAAGATATAGGACACTTAGAATTCATCCATTGCTATTAAAGAAGTGTACCTTAAATCAGTTTGATTTTATCAAGGCAATTTATTTTGCCCTCATACAAATGTAGGAATGATTTACAATGAGAGTCTTTATCTCATAAAATAGCTAAATGAGTTTTCTGCTTCAAAAGTACTTAAATCAACGTAGTTCCTCCATTTATGAAAAAAATTTATGCTTTCAGGGATACAAGCATAATATTAAAATCTGTTATTTTTGCTATCTTTTTACATACTCATTGTTTATAACTCTGTTTAGTCTAATTACTCCTTGTTGTATTTTCTAGACCCAGTTGTGTGTTTATCCATATCATTGTCATCATTAATCACCTGTGAATTACTTGGCTTCATATGCATTTTTATAGCCTCCATTATAGTTGCTGTCTGGTCTCTTTTCAGAAGTGGCTCTGAACCAAGACTTTTAAATTTAGCATTAACTATCACAGCAATGGAATGTAAAAATGTTTGAGTCTTCCTTGCTGAGAAAATGTTTAGATATAATGTTTTAATAATTTAAAAAAAACAAGTTTGTTGAATAAATACTGAGTACATGCCTTTAATCTCAGCACACCTGAAACAGAGTCAGGCAGATCTCTGTGAGTTCGAGGCCAGCCTGTTGTACAGAGTGAGTCCAGGACAACCAGGGCTGTTACAAAGAGAAACCCTACTTTGCTTTGAAACAAAACAAAACAAAACAAAAACAGCCATAACACAGAAAAAAGCTCTGGAACACAATGGCAAGAATAGAATTTGAATAGTTTTTTTTTTTTCAACCACAGTAAATAGCTCTTGATCACAGGTTACCCAGCTTGAAAATATAGCAACTCACACTGTCACACATGCCTTTTAAAATTTTTTATCTTGCAGAATATAGAAAGACCTCCTCTGAAGGAGTGCAAACAGAGTTGTAACTGTGAATCATAAGGAGCTGATAACAGGAGTTAGGGAAAATATTGGTTGTTTCCTTTAAGTTAATTAGATTATTTTTGGAAAATGACATGGAAACATAGAGACAAACTGATGTAGTTTTTATAACGTTTGGTCTTTTAATGAAGTTATATGTATTATTATTATTAAAATTATTATTATTATTATTATATTCACTTTGAGTCCCAGCTCTGGCCCCTTCCCACAATTCCTCTCTGTTCCACCATCCCTCCTTCTTCCCTCTTGTGCACTACTGGTGGGGAGGTGCTCTTCCTGTGCTATCTGATCCTAGCCTATCAGGTCTCAACAAGATTGCCTGGATCCCCTTTTTCTGTATCCCAAGAAGGACACCCTGCCAGGGGAAGGTGATCAAACATAGGCATTCTTGTTCATGCCAGAGACTCCCCTGCTCCCCTTAGTAAGTTATCCCCATGGAGACTGAGTTGCCCATTGGCTACATCCTAGCAGGAGGGAGTATAAGTCCTCTCCATGCATGGTCTTTGGTTAGAATGTCAGTGTTTGCAGAACCCCCCGGGGTCCAGGTTTTTTGGCTGTGTTGGTCCCCTTGTGGAGTTTCTGTTCCCTTTAGGTCATTCTATAGCCCTCTTCTTCCATAAGGTTCCCTGAACTCTGCCCAAAGTTTGGTTATAAGTCTCAGCACCTGCTTTGATACCCAGCTGGACAGAGTTTTTCAGAAGGCCATTGTGGTAGGCTCCTGTCCTGTCTTCTTCTGCTTCAGCTGTCTATCCTGTTTGCCCTTTGGAATGAAGACTAACCATCTTTCCCATGGTCATCCTTGTTGTTTAGCTTCTTTAGGACTATAGATTTTAGTATGTTTATGCTATATTATATCGCTAATATCCACTTAATAGTGATCTTTACCAACCCTACATCTCAGAGTGAGCTAATATTCAGAATATATACAGAACTCAAGAAGTTAAACAGCAACAAACCAAGAAATCCAATTAAAAATGGGGTGCAAAGCTAAACAGAGAATTTTCAACAGAGGGATTTTGAATGGCAGAGAAATATTTAAAGAAATGCCCACAGCTTTCAGTCATCCAGTTAATGCAAATCAAAATGACCCTGAGATTCCATGTTATACCCATCATAATGTTCAAGATCAAAAACCCAAGAGGCAAAATATGCTGGAGAGGTTGTGGAGAAAAGGCAATCCTCCTCCTTTTCCTGGTGAGAATGTAAACTTATACAACCACTTTGGAAATTAGTCTGGTGCTTTCTCAGAAAATTAGGAATAGTGATTCATCAAGATACAGCTATAACACTCCTAGGCATATATCCAAAAGATGCCCCACCATTCAACAAGGACATTTGCTCAGCTTGTTCGGAGCAGCTCTATTTGTAATAACCAGAATCTGGAAACAACCCAGATGTCCCTCATTCGAGGAATGGATACAGAAATTGTTGTACCTTTACACAATGGAATACTACTCAGCAATTAAAAACAAGAAAATCATGAAATTTGTAAGCAAATGTGGGAAGTAGAAAAGATTAAATTGAGTGAGTTAATCCAGAAGAAGAAATACACACATGATATATAACTTGTAAGTTATATCTCTTGTAGCAACAATGTTCAGAATTTTGCCAAGTTGCAGATACTTTGAGATACAAATGTTTTAATAGAAAATTTGTTCACATCCCTTATGATGATAATAAAAACACAGAGATCCTTCTTCTGAAACAAATTATTTTATGTACAACTGTGATAGTCTGAAGATATTAATGGGAATCATCAGCATACACGAGCATTTGCTATACCTTTGGCCTTTCCTAAGGACCATACCTTTGTCTCCAAGTTAGCTGGTCATGGTGAGTCATGTGTGTACTTCTTCTAGCTTTCCTAAGAAAGCAGAGTCCTCTCATAACTGCAATTACAGCTTCTTCAGCCCTCCCAGGAAGCTAGGCAAAATTGAGTTCCTGTAATAATTCATTCCCCTTGAAGTTACTTGAACAGGCTCCGTGCTCCTGAAATAAACATAACACATGATATCTTACCTATCTCAGTATATTACTCACAATTTACTGAGAGCAGAACATTGATGTAGACGGAGGAAAAAATTAATTACTTTAGCTGATACACTGAAAATCATGTCAAATATTGGAGTTATATCACATTTTCTGGAGTCAATCAAAGAATGAAGGAAAACAGGAAGTAATGTAGGGAAAGCCTGTGAAAAGCACTTCCACAGGAAAGACAGGATCACAGAAGGCACTCAGAGGACCTCAGGCTGCCTCTGCTGCCGCTGTGGCTTGACTTGCCCTCTTACCTACTGCAGACATGTCCTAACCAAAATGGAAACTGAAAAATAGGAAGCAGGAAGGAAAACAAGCCTTGTTGGTGCACTGCCTATGAGAACTCTGTGGTTTTATATGTCACCTGGTGCTCACATCCTAACCATTAACATTTTCCCATTAATTCATAATTCTAAACAACTCTGTCTTGAATGAAAGGTAGAAACAGGTCTTGCAATATACATGAAGCAAAGCATGTGGAAATCTGTAACAGCAGATTCAACTGTTGTGTCATTCAGTATGAATACAGACATGATACACTGTCAAGGCAGTGGCCCCACGAAACTCCAGTTCCTTGCTATTTCATCTTACACCCATCAGAATGGCTAAGAGCAAAAACTCAGGTGACAACACATGCTGGAGAGGTTGTGCTGGTGCAAACGTAAACTTGTACAACCACTTTGGTAATCAATCTGGAACTTTCTCAAACAATTAGGAATACTGCTATACCACTCCTAGGCATATATCCAAAGATGCTCAAGTACACAAGGACATTTGCTCAACCATGGTTGTAGCAGCTTCATTCTTAATAGCCAGAACCTGGAAACAACCCAGATGTCCATCAACAGAGGAATGGATACAGAAATTGTGGTACTTTTACACAATGTAATACGACTCACCAATTAAACGCAATCATGAAATTTGCAAGCAAATGGTGGGATCTAGAAAAGATCGTTCTGAGTGATGTATCTCAGGAGCAGAAAGACACACAGTATATACTCACTTATAAGTGGGTACTAGACCTATAAGATAGGATAAACATACGAAAATCTGTACACTTTAAGAAGATAAACAAGAAAAAAGACCCGGGCTAAGATGATCAATATTCACTTAGAAAGACAAATGGGATGGACATTGGAAGTAGGAGAAAACAAGTAATAAGACAGGAGCCTACCACAGAGGGCCTCTGAGAGACTCTACTTATTAGTGAATCAAAGCAGATGCTGAGAATCATAACCAAACCTTTGGCAGAGTGCAGGGTATCATATGAAAGAAGGGGGAGTTAGTATGACCTGGAGAGGACAGGAGCTCCACAAGGACCAAATATATCTGGGCATAGGGGTCTTTTATGAGAATGTTTCTCCAATCAAGGACCATGTATGGATATAACCTAGAACCCCTGCTTGGATGTCTCCCATGGTAGCTCACTATCCAAGTGGGTCACCCTAGTAAGGGGAACAGGGACTATTTCTGACATGAACTCAATGGCTGGCTCTTTGACCTCCCCTATCAGAAGGAGGAGCAGCATTGCTAGACCACAGAAGAGGACATTGCAGCCAGTCCTGAAGATATCTGATAAGCTAGGCTCAGATAGAAGGGGAGGAGGACCTCCACTATCAGTGGACTTGGAAAGGGACAGGGAAGAGATAAGGGATGGAGGGTGGGAATGGGAGGGAATGGGGGAGGAGACTATAGGATACAAATTAAATAACCTGTGATTAATAAAAAAATAAAAATTATATAAAAACAAGTATATCAAAGAAATGGTTCTTTGTTTTGTAATATTTTACACTGGCTACTTGGCGTTCTCATGTGCATTCCCAATGTTGGTCCCTATGATCAAATGCAGCATAGACAGAATGGCAAATGCCAATATGTGAAGAGCACGTTGTGTTTTGAATGTTATCGCTTTTGCTCTGTGTGTATTATTTTAGTAATTAACATTTTATGACTAAATTTATGATCATATATATACAGAGATAGAGGGACAGAGAGAAGGAAATCACAAATATCAATGCACATTTCTACTAAGTATTTTTTTCCAACGGCCTCTGCACTAGCCCTCTTTTGTAATTGCATGCTTGAGAATACCTGTGTTACTGAATTAGCAATGAGTAAACCTGAGTTTTAATGGATGAAAATCTGTTGAACAAAAGAGGAATATTGTCAATAATAACTACACAACTTGGCTTATTCTTCTCTTATGACAATAGCTGTTCCTCCCTAAGAAGCATCTAAAGATTTCAGATCATTTTGTACTAAAAATTAAATTAAAAACACATAGCTAAGTTATATATACTATTTAGAATATTGGTCATGCTTTGTAACCAAATTAAATTTTTATGATTAACTCTATGAATGCATAATTCAAACTCATTTTATTTTTATTTTCACTTGTTCCCTATATTCACTTGAATATTAACACTAAGGGTTTTGCCCTAACTGTCATTGTAGCCTCCTTTTCTGGGATTGCACTTATTGAAGACCAGATGAGATGTACAGTCTTATGGATGAAATGCTATTGGATTCTTGGTCTTTCTTTTGGTAGGCAGCCATTGTTAGGCTAGCTGGAGTACAGCTTGTAAACTGCTCTAATAACTCCCCTTTGTATATAAATTCATTCTATAAGTTCTGTTCTTCTAAGGATCCCTGAATAGTATTAAGTTATATATACACATGTGTGCTGTGACAGTGTTAGTCACAGAACTTGAAGTTCTCCCTTTTGAGTATAGTAGTTAGCCAGCAAGTTGTAGAGACCTGTCTGTCTCTGCCTTAGCTTGAGTTACTTATACATATATGGCACGAATCTCAACTCAGGTCCTCATAATCACACACTAGATGTTCTTCTTTCTGAGCTGTTTTCTAAGTGCCCAAATCTAGATTTCTATTTACTTTACAGCAGTCTACATTTAAAGTAAAAAATTAGTGAGAATTTGAAAGTGTGAAAAACAAATAGGACCTAATTAGCTCTAGCAAGTTTACACACAGTAAGTCCATACACAAAACATTTACTGTGCATAGTTCATTTGTATACATGAATATGTATATAGGTACATTAGTATCTATATCTGAAAGATTGTGTGATGAACTTAGTAGTTGCCATTCTACTCTAAACATAAAAGGAAAAAGAAAACCTAGGAAAACTCTAAGAAATGTATTCCTCAGCCTTCTACACACACACACACACACACACACACACACAGACACATGTACACACACAAGCACATTTGTGCTTGCGCACTGTGTTTGTTTTAGTTTCCTTTAAGAACTACCTCTATTTATCTCATCATATTTATCTCACCTGATATTCCTCAGTTGTTACCTCAGAAAGAGATTTGCAGCCCATTCTCTGAAAGTGAACAAAACTTAATTGCTTAAATGTGAGGAAAAGATAATAGACAGTAAATAACAGATGTTGGTAAAGTTGTCTTTTAAGTGGATGTCTGAGTTTCTCCACTATTAATGATAATTAAGGAAACAAAAATGTGTTCACATGTACACACAAAAATCCCCCCAAATAAATAGCAATTAACAAAAATAGAATTAAGATAGAACAGTCAGAAGTTATGAACATCTTTATGAGGATTGTTACAAAGTAAATTATGTCTCATCTCTATTAAATTAGTATTGACAATGTACCAATTATAAGGCAATTTTTTGACTTAGAATCAAATTGCCATTCTGAAAACACTAGGAAATCTGCTTCTTGTATTCTCGGTAATTGGCCCCAATTAAGTGCATTAGTGGGTAAGAGTTGGCTGCAGAAATGAAATACTTAACATTTCATTATAGTATAATGCAGCACATGATTTCAATTTCATTTAAAAATGCAAGATATTTTAATAGTGAGCTCTCATTTAATTCATATATGTAGTTCCCTATTTCATAAATTGATGTTTAAGAGTGTTGTAGCTCAGAACAGGAAATAAAATAACTGAAGGCACAATTTTATTATGTTTGGTGATGAACAAGACTTAAGTGATTTCACAGTTATGCTGAAAGTTCTCTGGAAGTGTTTCGACAAAAATAAAAACAGAGTGGACCCTTTTCTCTGCTACTTTTCTGATAACTTTTCAACAATAAACATATGAATATTTATAATTGCTTAATATGTAGAAATAAAACTTTAAAAATAAATACATTTTCAAAAAAGGCATTTAACAGATGGCTGAGAATTGATTCCAGAAATCTGAAGACTCAGCAATAGGGGCAGATAATCTGAGATATTGCAGTGTGGCTCTGCATCTTCATAGCCTAGCTCTACTTCCTATTCACTCACTGTCTTGCCTATTGCCATGTCTTCTCCACCAGTATGGGTTCTGCTTTCAAACTATAAGCCCAAATAAACTCTTTCCTGCTTGTCACTTTGTTCATAACAATGAGAAAAAATAATTATTACCGAAAGCAGTAAGCCCAACTTAATTGACTGTTCTAGTGGATATTTAAGAAAGCAGAAGGCATAAAAAATGTGGATTATGGTCTGGCGGTGAAGGAGTTCTGGTATGTTAATAGTAGTTTTAAAATTGTGTATGTGTGTGTGTTGCTCTATTAACCCAGATAGCACCTAAATAAGACTGCAATATTATATTTGTTTAATAAACATTATGGTAAAACAACTGAGCAATATTATATTCTTAACTCTCTGAACAAGTCTGGCTTCTTCTTTTCCAAAATCTCCAAGATACTTTTATTTATGGCTCTCTCTGTTCAGCTGTTCTCTCTGGATATCTCCTGGACCTTTGGTAATGCTAAATCTCTATCTCCTTCTCCCCTGGTTTTCAGAAAGTCAGGCCCTATTCTCTCCCTTGCTCAGTGATTGGTTGTAAGCTACTTCACTGGCTTATCAGGAGACAATTAGGAAGCAGTGTTTACACATTGAGACAGGATATTCTCAGAACAAGGATTACAACCATATGGGGGGACACAGACATCAGAATTTGACTATTCACATAGTACGCTATAACATTTGCCTACATGTATGCATTGAAACAAATGCGGAGACTCAGAGTCACACACTGGAACTCAGAGAGCCTTGTAAAAGAGTGGGATAGAAGGATCTGGAGGATACAGGAGCTCTACAAGAAGACCAACAGAGACAATTAACCTGGGCCCAGGGGGCCTTGTGGAGACTGAAGAAGAAACCAAGGATCATTCTTGGACTGGACCTAGGCCCTCTACACAAACATTTGGGTATGTTTGGGATACCTGATGGGTATCTTGATTTTCATGTGGTTGCTCAAGTAAAGGGAGCTAGGACTGCCTCTGAAAAGGACTCTGTTGCATGCTTTTTAATCATTTCCCACTGATGGGAGTGCCTTGCCAGGCCTCTGTGGAAGAGGATGTGCTCAATCCTGAGGCAATGTGATATGCTAGGATGGGTAGGTGTGCATGTGGGGAACTCCACGTTTCTGAGGGGTGGGGAAGAGGGGGTAGAGAGAAGGATCAGGAGAAGAGGAGGGAGAGGGATACTACTGAGATTTAAAAATGTATAAGTAAATTAATAAACTAAAAAAATGGAACTAGCTCAGATTCTCCTCAACAGATTTACAGGGTGTGAAAAAATTTTCAGGTGTGTGTAAAAATGAAGTCATGACTAAAAGTAATATAAATGTGTATGTTAAATGGAAAAGGCTAGACTTAGTGATGCAAACACTATGTGGGTGTTTATGAGAGAGTCAGGGACAAACACACATCTCTCTCTCTCTCTCTCTCTCTCTCTATATATATATATATATATATATAGATAGATAGATAGATAGATAGATAGATAGATAGATAGATATAGATAGATAGATAGATAGATGGTTGATATATGTTTAGATGATGATAGACTATAGATAGGTGATAGATGATAAATACATGCATTCATACACATATATAAATTGAGGCAATTAGAATAATAGACAAAGTACAGAAAATATAAATATAAATTAAAACAAAATTATTTTGTTGGGACAAAAGTGAAAAATATACAAAATATACTCAATACAATTGTTTCAGTGGTGGAAAAAAATTACCATGTTCCTGAGATATAAAAATGGTATGTTTGAATGCAACTTTGCCAGTTTGCAGAATTAGAATCAAAGATAGAGCTGTGCCTATAAACCTCAGTTCACTCACCTGTAGAGTGATAATGCCAAATGCTTATTCATCGCTTTTTCTCAAAAACAGATCGAACCTGGATATAAATCATTTAGCATTGTGTGATGAATAAAAGTAAGTATCTGTAAGATGCTACTCATTTGATGTATTCAGAAGATACATCAAAAGTTTTTCCTTCTGTTTCTTGCACAAAACAAATATACATAGTTTTAAGGTATATTATTTTTCCAGTAATTAAAAGTATTCACCTAAAAAGTAAAAAATAAAAATAGATCAGAGTTCACTGTTGTCCTCAACATTGGTAAAGGCAAATACAATGCCAAGTGAAGCACTATAAATGAAATCTTAACAGTCAAGGCAAGGCTTCTGGTTTATTGAGGAGGTAGACATATAATCTAGCCCAAAGGAATCAAGCAAAAGTGACACAAAAGTTAAAGAAGCAGATAGTTAGAAAATTATTAGCTTGAGACATAAACATTCGGATTGTAGCATTTTTGTCTTTGTTATGAAAACTCATTCCCTGGATTATAATGCAATACCAGCCACTTCTCAATTTTAGACAATTTGGACACATACACATAAATCCAACAACTAGAGAACTCCAAGTAATTACATATTATTTAGTCACTACATTTGAAAAGAAAGTTTAAATGATACTTTATTGTTTTTAGACAAAACTCAACAATGGCATATCTTTGATTATTTAATACTTAATGAGAACTTGAGAACAAGCTGCGAGAATTTGCTTTTCTCTTTTAAAGGGTACTAAATTAGGAGCTGGAAAGATGGTTTATCATTGAGTTGAATTGGCTGCTTTTCCAAAGAACCTGCATATGAATCCCAGTACCCAAATGGTGTCTCACTACCATCTGTATCTCCATTCTAATATTTTTAGTAGGGTTAGATTTGTGGGTTGATGTTATTTAAATTTGGTAATTGAGAGTTTTACTGGGTATCTTAGTCTAGTTTGGTATCTGTGGTCTTATATAAGCTTCAAGACATCTGTCCAGGCCTAGAGTCTCAGTTGAGAAGCTGTGTGTTAGATAGGTCTGCCTTCATAAGTTACTTGGCCTTTCCCCCTGGCATCTTTTAATAGTCTTTCTTGTTCTGTAGATTTAGTGTTTTGATTATTATGTGGCTGGATAATTTTCTTTTCTGCCTCAATCTAATTGGTGTTCAGTATGCTTTTTATATATTTGTAGGCATCTATTTCTTTAGGTTGGGGAAATTTTCTTCTATGATTTTGTTGACAATATTTTCTGGTTCTTGGAGCTGGGACCCTTCACCTTTTTCTACTCCTATTATTCTTAGGCTAGCTTTTTTCATAGTACCCCAGACTTCCTGGATGTTTTGTGTCAGGATGTTCTTTAGATTTAACAACTCTAATTACAAGAAATATGACCCTTTGTGGAAGAGTTGAGGTGAAGGATATAATAATCCAGAGAGAACAGAAGCTCTAAAAGACCACTCCCCCCAAAAAACTAACCTAGGTCCGTGGGGGCTTATGGAGACTGAAGCACCAACCAGGCACCATGCTTGGACTGGACATAGCCCCCTACACAGATGTAGTCAATGGATATCTTGGTCTTAATGTGGGTTTCCTATTAGGGGAGAAGGGGCTATCTCTGACATGGACTCGGTTGCATGCTTTTTAATCACATCCCCCTGGAAGGGCTGCCTTTCCAAGACACAGGAGAAGAGGATGTGGTTAGTCTTGTGTTGCAATCAATTGGTGAGGGGGGGGGCTTTTCTGAGAAGTAAGGGACAGGGAATGGGGGGAAGTCAGAGAGTGGGAGAGTGGGACAGGCAGTGGTTTCTGATCAGAATGAAAACTGCAGAAATTGTGGTACATTTACACAACAGAATACTACTCAGCAACTAAAAACAAGGAAATCATGAAATTTGCAGGCAAATGGTGAGAACTAGAAAAGATCATCCTGAGTGAGGTATCCCAGAAGCAGAAACACACACAGGGTTTATACTCACTTATAAGCAGATATTAGACATATAACATTGGACATATAACATTCTAAATCTGTACACCTAAGGAAGCTAATCAGGAAGGAGGACCCTGGGTAAGATGCTCAAATCTTCATTCAGAAAGGCAAAGGGGATGGACATCAGAAGAGGGAGAAAACAGGAAACAGGACAGTAGCCTATCACAGAGGGCCTCTAAAAGACTACCCAGGAGGGTATCAAAGGAGAAAGTGAGTCTCATAGCCTAACTTTGGGCATAGTGCAGGGAATCTTATGAAAGAAGGGGGAGATAGAAAGACCTAGAGGGGACAGGAGCTCCACAAGGAGAGCAACAGAAACAAAAAAATCTGGACACAGGGGTCTTTTCTGAGACTGATACCCCAACCAAGGACCATTCATGGAGATAATCTAGAACCCCTGCACAGATGTAGCCCATGGCAGTTCAGTGTCCAAGAGGGTTCCCTAGTAATAGGAACAAGGACTGTCTCTAACATCAACTAAGTGGCTGTCTCTTTGGTCACCTCCAACTGAGGAGGTAGCAGCCTTACCAGTCCACAAAGGAAGACAATGAAGCCAGTCCTGAAGAGACCTGATAGACTAGGTTCAGATGGAAGGGGAGGAGGACCTCATTTATCACTGGACTGGGGGAGGGGCATAGGAGAATAAGAAGGAGGAAGGGTGGGATTGGAAGAGGATGAGGGAGGAGGCTACAGCTGGGACACAAAGTGAATAACTGTAATTAATAAAAATAAAGTTCAAATTAAAAAAGGAAACTAATTAATTAAAAAAGAAATATGAAACTTTCTTCTAGCCTTCCTGGCATTAGGCATGCATGTGGTATGCAGAAAAACATGCAAGTAAAACACTCATGTACAATGAAAATAAAAGAATACAAAATCTAAAAATATGTTAACTTATTCACTTTTTAAAAAATGTGGATAAAATAGAACTGAAAATACATCTAAATGTAGTACGAAATAATAAAACTTTGAACATTTGGTTCTTCATGATAGTGTTCATAGAATTAGTAACCTCTCCATAATTTATGTTTCTTTCCATTTGTCTTTCTGAGTGTGTGTGTGTGTCTGAAGAATGGTAATTTATAGACACAGTAATATTTATAAATATCAGAATGCAAAAATAAACAGAGGGTTATCACATAGATAACTAATTCATCAATATTTTTAAATGTCTTAAGTTCTTGGCTCTTTATGTGGTTGTTTTTGAGAAATGATATTGCTAAGTAGCTTATCTGACATTTAATTCATACCACTTCTGTCTCAGCATTCGGTGTGTTGAGATTAGAAGCCGAGATCACTACTCGCAGTAATGAATTATATTGAGTGTACTATTCAAGGAGTAGGAGAGAGTAGAGCAAGAACCATCAAGTTGATCTACACTGAGTGTAAGAGAAAAGAAAATAAGAGTGTTCAATGAAGAACCTGTTGATTTTGATATGATTCAAGCATTTTAGAATGATTTTAAATCTGTTTTGTTTGGCTGACTTTTTTGATAGAGGCCTAAGTGGGGCACCAAGATGCTGCAAATATGTCTGATTGTTTTAGCTTATTAAAGTTTTTGCTTACAAGTACTTTTAGTTGAAATTGAATTTATTTCTGTTGGTGCTTCAGCTAAAACTACATTGCTGGAAAAAAGTGGTAAAACTGAAGAGTCATAAGGATCAAGATTTATAGGCTTAAGAACTGACTAGAGCAGCTGAGCAGTGATGTCTGCAGTGTCTGATGAAACTGGAATACCATTCCCCTGTGGGTGATGACTCATAAGAGCTGCATTGCCAGAAACTTGTCCACAAACTGGAAGCAGCTCCACTGGAAAGTCCCCTCTTTCCTATAACATTAAACATATATAACCAAAGGGAGTGGCCTCAAGTTACTTTAATGACTCTTACGTCCCCCTCTTCCCACAGAAGGACTGTTTTAATACAAAAGAATAATTATATAACACCTACAAACAAGTCTAATGGAATGAGAACACCTAGTGTTCATGATTTTACCCTCTACAGGCCTTCTATCTGACATTACTTCCTGAGAGTGCTTGTTAGACCTGAACGGCCCATAAAACACATGTCATTTGTCTCTGCTCCATTGATGTGCAATATTTTTTGTTGTTGTTATAAGGTGGCACTGAAGATCAATTATTTTCCTCTCATTGTTTTTGAGATTTACTGAAAAGGTTCAGTGTCGATAAATAAAGTCAGAAACAAGTGTTTTATGACTTTTAGCAGAAAAAAATGTTTAGGGAATGACTAAAATCTATAGCTATTATAACCAAAATGTATCTAACATAATTTTATCCCTCTCTGTGAAGACGAATAGTTCCATCACTGTCATTTTCTTTAAACCATTCTTCATATGATGCCAGTAAACATTTATGAATAGTGTCCATGTTTGCTTGTTCACAACTTAATATAGAACCACTGTTGGATAAACTACCCTTTTCATTCCTACAAACTAGCTATTTATTTAAATGGCCTCTATGTATTAGATAGGCAATAAATGGTACTTAACTAACCATGCTTAAAATGTAAATATGTATGTCATTCTCAAATAATAGATGTAACATATTCCCTTTAATGTAAATTTACAAAAGATATTTTGCCTTATTTATGTCATTTTTAAATTTATTTATTTTTTATTAATTATAGTTCATACACTTTGTATCTCAGCTGTATCTCCCTCCTTTGTCCCCTCCTAATCTCACCCTACCTTCCTAATCTCCTCCCATGCCCCTTCCCTAGTCCACAGATAGGGGAAGACCTCCTCTCTTTCGCTCTGAACCAGTCTATCAGAGCTCATCAGGACAGATTGCATTGTCTTCCTCTGTGGCCTGGTAAGGCTGTTTCCCCCTTAGGAGGAGATGTTCAAAAAGCCAGCCACTGAGTTCATGTCAGAGACAGTCCCTGTTCCCCTTACTAGGGAGCCCACTTGGATACTGAGCTGCAATGGGCTACATTTGTGCAGGGGTTCTAGGTTATCTCTATGCATGGTCCTTGGTTGGAACATCAGTCTCAGAAAAAAGAAAAAAACCCTTGGCCCAGACTTTTTGGTTCCATTGCTCAACTTGTGGAAGAGTAGGGGTAAAGATAGAAGGACCCGGAGGATACAGGAACTCCACAAGAAGACCAGCAGAGTCAATTAACCTGGGCCCAGTGTGTCAGGCAGTGGGCTTGTGGATACTGAAGCACCAATCAAGACCATGTATGGACTGGACTTAGGCCATTACAATTAAATTCTTAGTGAACTTCTCATAAATGACTACATTCACCAAATCACCATCTTCACTATTATTACCACTATTCCTACTGCTACCACCACCACCACTACTACACGAATGCACACAATACACACCCATACACACACAGAAAAACTGAGAGAAAGCCAATTGTTGATTAGAAGTGTTCAGATTTTCCTCATGCATACTTCATCTTCGGTGGACAGAACTGTGTCATTCTTAAATAAGAGTGCACTTAAACCACACAAAGCTGCAGATTTGTTGATATATCAAAAATAATTTTAAGGTGTGAATTAACTGATGACTGTCATATGGTAAGTTTGTTATGGATTATCAAATGAGCTCAACCAATAAGAAGGGGAGTGAGAAGAAATAATGGAGAGATCATAATCTAATGATGCTCCAGTTACAGCTTTGAAGATTCAGGAAGAAATGCAGGAAACCACTTTAGTTTCTGAAGATAGGACAAAAGCAGAAGAAGAAGAAGAAGAGAAGAAGAAGGGTAATCACTGGACTCATCAGGAGGAAAAACCTTTTATTCTGACACCTGGTAAAAGTAAAGATAAATGAGGGTCTAATGGGAATGAAATAAAGCGACATCAATCATTACCTCAAAACACTCATTTCACATTCTCTCTGAGCTAATGAACCAATTCTTAACCAGCCTTTTTTATGTCATGTTGCAGATAGTAACTACTGGCACTTTTTCAGACTTTTAGGAATAGTGTTTCCTCAAGATCCAGCTATACCACTCCTAGGCATATATCCAAAATATGCTCAAGTACACAACAAGCACCTTTGGTCAACCATGTTCATAGCAGCTTTATTTGTAATAGTCAGAACCTGGACACAACCCAGATGTCCCCCAATGGAGGAATGGGTACAGAAATTGTAGTACATTTATACAATGGAATAATACTCAGCTACTAAAAACAAGGAAATCATGAAATAGGCTAATGGTGGAATCTAGAAAAGATCATCCTGAGTGAGGTATCCCAGAATCAGAAAGACACACACAGTATGTACTCACTTATAAGTGGGTACTAGACATATAATATAGGATAAATCTACAGAAATCTGTTTACCTAAAGAAACCAAGCAAGAAGGAGGACTCTGGTTAAGAAGATCAGTCATCACTCAGAAAGACAAACAGGGTGGACAATAGAAGAAACAGAAAACAGTAAACAGGACAGGAGCTTACCATAGAGGGCCTCTGAAAGACTCTACACAGCAGTGTATCAAAGCAGATGCTGAGAATCATAAGCAAACTTTGGGCAGAGTGCAGGGAATCTCATGAAAGAATGGGAGACAGTAAGATCTAGAGAGGACAGAAGCTTCACAAGGAGAGCAACAGAACCAAAAATATCTGGGCACAGGCAACTTTTCTTAGGCTGATACTCCAACCAAGGCCATTAATGGATATTATCTAGAACCCTGCTCAGATTTAGCCCATGGCTTCTCAGTATCCAATTGAGTTCCAGAGTAATGGGAACAGGAACTGTCTCTGATATTAACTTAATGGCTGGCCCTTTGATCAGCTCCCTCTTGGGGAGTGCTGCCTTGCTAAGCCACAGAGAAAGACAATGCAGCCAGTCCTGATGAGATTTTATTTTTTATTTTATATTAATCACAGTTTATGTATTTTGTATCCCAGCCGTAGCCCCCTCCCTCATTCATTCCCAATTCCCCCATCCCTCCCTCATTTCCTCCTTGCCCCTTTCCAAGTCCACTGATAGGGGAGGACCTTCTCCCCTTCCATCTAACTCTAGCTTATCAAGACTCTTCAGGACTGGCTGCAATGTCCTTTTCTGTGGCTTAGCAATACTGCTCCTTGTGAGATTTTATAGGCTACAGTCTGCTATGTTCTTTTTTCATAATAACAATAGTACGTTTTCCCTTAAGCCTAGGGTCTCTCTAATCCCAGGTTCTTCTTCATTTTATACTGTGTTAAATTTGATTTCAGTTTGATAGAGTGGACTTTAAGTCAAACAAAAATATTCTGGTCACTCCCATACCACTATTTCTCATTATATCTCTCAGGCATTTCACTGTTGTAGGTAACAGAGTTTATGATATTAATGATTACTTTTTTTTCCCCCTCTGGTAGTGGCTGAATACCTTAGAATGCTAGTCAACAGAGATGAAGCTTCAAGTGGATCTTAGGCTCAATTTCACTGTGTCTAAGGACATAAGTTAGTGGTGTCTTCAACAATAATACTTTAACATAAGATTATGTAGAGTAACTAATAGCCCTGGAAACAACCTATGATGTTTGAAAGTGTTTTAAGGACAACTTTGGCAAATGGCCTAACAAGATGTAATCCATTTTTGGCACTGAAGACTTTACTTGGTGTAATAGAGGGCATTGCCTCTCTATTACAGGCAACTCCATTTAAATTTCTTTTAAATATGTATATCCTTTAAGAACCTTCTATAGTAGTCCCCTATATTTACATTCATTCACATAAACATACACAAAAAATAGAAGAAAAGTGAAAAATTTTCTCCAAGAGTAAAGCATGACATAAGAATTGAATTCCCCCCTCCCAAAAACATAGAGATTGATATTTTCAAAATTGTCTTGAGGTTGATACTACATAGTCACTGCATAGTGATCCTAATCTATTAGTACAGAATGTCCATGAAAAATTTATGTTTTAAGCAAATTTGCATTGCTTCATAACTGTTATGATGTTATAATACAGAAAAAGTTGATTATTTAAATTCATGATTGATTTATGTGCAGTGCAGAAGCAAGGCAGAAAGCATCAGACTGTTGCCAAGGAGACCATTTAAAACAAGCAATAATTACCCTGAGAACTATATTGTATGAAATTGTAAAAGTGTGAAAAAGTCCATGACATCAGTAATTATGTTGAAAATGAAACGAATATCTTAAAAGGCTTGCTCTCACGAGTGGTTCTCGTATATTATAGTTTTTCCCTGATCACTTTCAGACCTGGCTGATATTAGGTTTTAGACAACTGTTTTAATGTGAACTCAAGAGAGGATAAAGGAAAATCACTAAATTTCAGAAAGTTTTTCCATCATTGGGCATAGATGGAAAAATAAGCAATAAAACTTTTTAATGCAAATTTAAATTAGAATAAGAATATGTAATGGGAAAGGCGTTGAGAAAATGGGTTGAAGTGTGATTATGGGTAGAGACAGGAAACATTAACTACTATTTGACATACAGGACCGTTTGACATACAGGTTTCTTTGTCATCAGTGCATGTAAAGACAATTTAAAACTATAGTATTACATATAAAAACAGTACAGCCAATTTCAAATATTGACACAGATTTATATTTATATTGATACATACTCTGATACATATTATACATAGATATATATTTTACATTAAATGATACCAAAACTTAGAAATTGGAAATGTATACATGTATATGTGTAGATACATTAATGTGGCTATGTTTTCTTTAAGAATTCTCTACCAGTATGCCATTTTTACTACTGTTGCTCTAGAGTAGAGCTTGAGATCAGAGATGGAAATACTTCCAGACAATCTGTTGTGCAGGATTGTTTTAGCAATTCTGTTTTTTTTATTTTTCCATATGAATTGTTCTTTCAAGTTTTGTAAAGAATTATGTTGATATTTCGATGGGAATTGAATTGAATCTGTAGATTGCTTTTGGCAGATTGGACAATTTCATTATATTAATCTTACCTATCATTGAGCATGGGAGATCTTTCCATCTTCTGATATCTTCTACAGTTTCTTTCTTCAGAGACTTGAAGGTTTTTGTTTGTTTGTTTGTTTGTTTTATACAATTATTTTACTTGCTTTGTTAGAGTCACACCAAGGTACATTATGTTATTTGTTGCTATTGTAAAGAATGCTGTTTCCATAATTTCTTTCTCAGCCCATTTGTCTTTTGTATACAAGAGAACTACTGACATTTTTAAGTTAATTTCTTATCCAACCACTATGTTTCAGGAGTTTATTTGCTGAAGAAATTCTCTGGTTGATTTTTTGGAGTCACTCATATATACTATAAAATGAAAATAATGCTATATTTATCACCCTGCACAATCTAAAGTCCAAGTGGATCAAAGACCTTGACAGAAAATGAGACACACTAAACCGTTAGAAGAAAAGGGAAGAAGAGCCTAAAACTCACTGGCACAACTTCCTTAACAGAACACCAACAATGCAGGCTCTAAGATCAATAATCAATAAATAGGACTGCATGAAACTGAAAAGCTTCTGTAAAGCAAAGAACACTGTCATCCAAACAAAATGACAGCCTACAGATTGGGAAAGAATCTTCACCAACCCTGCATATCACAGAAGGCTAATATCCAGAATATACAAAGAACTAAAGAAGTGAAACCAAAGCAATCAAGTTTTCCAATTAAAAAAATTGGGGTACAGAGCTAAACAGAGAATACCAAATAGAGGAATACAGAACAGAACTGAAACACTTAGAGAAATGTTGAAAATCCTTAATCATCAGTGAGCTGCAAGTCAAAACGACCCTGAGATTTCATCTTAGACTAATCAGAATGGCTAAATTAAAAACTCAAGTGACAACACATACTAGAGAGGATGTGGAGAAAGGGGAACCCTCCTCCATCACTGGTGGGAATGTAAACTTGCACAACCATTTTGGAAATGGTGCTTGCTCAGATAATTAGGAACAGTGCTAACTCAGGATCCAGCTATATCACTCCTGGACATATATCTGAAAGGTGCTCAACCATACAACAAGTACATTTACTCAACCATGTTCTGAGCAGCTCTATTCGTAATAGCCAGAATCTGAAAACAATCTAGATGTCCCTCAATGGAGGAATGAATACAGACACTGTGGTACATTTACACAATGGAATACTACTCAGTTATTAAAAACAAGGAAATCATGAAATTTGTAGGCAAATAGTGGGAACTAGAAAATATCATCTTGAGTGAGTTAGCCCAGAAGCAGAAAGACACACATGGTATATACTCACTCATATGTGGTAATTAGCCACATAATAAAGGATAAACATACTAAAATCTATACTCCTAAAGAAGCTAAACAACAAGGAAGACCCTAGAGAAGATGTTCAAGCCTCATTCAGAAGGACAAATGTTATAGATATTCAAAGCAGGAGAAAACAGGGAACAGGACAGAAGCCTACCACAGAGGGCTGCTAAAAGATTCGACTGCTTGAGGTATTGAAGCAGAGGCTGAGACTCAGGGCCAAACTTTTGGCAGAGTGCATTGGATTTTATGAAAGAAGGGGGAGATAGAAAGATCTAGAGGGGAAAGGAGATCAAAAAGGAGACCAACAGAGCCAAAACAAACAAACAAAAACAAAACTGAGCCCTGGGGTCCTGCAGAGACTGATACTTCAATCAAATATCATGCATGAAGAGGACCTAAAACCCCTGCTAAGATGTAGCCCATAGGTTCAGTCTCCAGGTGGGGTCCCTAGTAAGGGAAGCAGGAATTTTCTCTGTCATGATCTCAATGGCAGGCTTTCCATCACCACCCCCTGAGGGGTGCAACCTTGCCAGGCCAAAGAGGAAGACAAGGCAGCCAATGTTGATGAGACCTGATAAGGTAGGGCCAGAAAGGAGAGAAGGACCTGCCCCATCAAGGGACCAGAGGAGGGGCATAGGGAGAGATGTGGGATGGAGGGTGGGATTGGGAGGAGATGAGAATGGGGGCTACAACTGGGATACAAAATGAGTAAATTGTAATAAATAATAAACAAACAAATAAATAATGGAATTTTGATGCTGTTTGCTTTTTTAAACACCTCAATTTTTAAAGAGCTACCTTTATGTACTACATGTAAAATCAATATTTTATCTCTGGATTCAAAGCTCATTAAAACTAATTTTACTTTGAGCGGAGGAGAAAACAAGCAACAGAACAGGAGCATGCCAAAGAGGACCTATGGGGGGGGG
>CM053753.1:91875858-91895379 GCA_028658305.1 Pachyuromys duprasi | reverse complement strand
TTTTTTTTTTTTTTTCTAGAGCTTTCAGTTGGGCCATTAAGTTGCTTGTATGAGATGTTTCAAATTTCTTCTTGAAGGCACTTAGTGCTATGAACTTTCCTCTTAGCACTGCCTTCATTGTGTCCCATAAGTTTGGGTATGCTGTGCTTTCATTTTCATTGAATTCTAGGAAGTCTTTAATTTCCTTCTTAATTCTTTCCCTAACCAGGCTGTCCTTGAGTAGCAAGTTGTTCAGTTTCCATGTATGTGCAGGCCTTTTGCTATTTCTGTAGATTTTATTAGGTTTTATGTTAATGACAGGGGATTAAGTTATTGACTTCTATATTCTGAATCATAACTTAATGGCAAAGCTAGAAGTTCCAATGCATTCTCTCATGGATGTAGCAAAATAAACGAGCCCAAGACAACAAAAATGTTTACAAAATTCAGAATTCAGATGTTAGATTTCAAGAAAATATTTTGAGAAAGACTCAGGACAGAGTAATACACTCTGCAAGCTGGTCAAGTACAAGTATGTTATACAAATGACCTTCCTTCTTGGAAATAAAAACAGAAATATTATTTCTTGGAATATTCTAAGACATGGAAGTGCTAGTATTCACTTTCAGATAGTTTTCAAGTGATCAGTATCAGTTCAGAACAATTTTTCAGTGTGAATTATTTCCTTAGTTAAAGTTTCCATTCATATACAAATACATTTTGTATACAAATACAAATACTAGCTTCTCATTTTGGAGATACATTCATCTTGAAAAACTGATTGTAAGGTTTCCTTTGTGTATAATCAGATTCTGATTTTAGATATGGAGATGAATCTAAGTTGTGTGCTTTGGAAGTCAATTACAGTGACTGCAATATAAATGCAACAGAACGTTGATTTTTGTTTTTTGGGTTTTGTTTTGTTTTATTCTTTTGCCTGAGATTAAGATGTATGTGCTTGTGAAGAAAACAAATTTTGTGTTTCTTAGTCTATAACAGATGTGAAATGGTTAAGCTCTGAGTGCCATCATGGTGAAGTTTTTCAAAGAGATCTGATGTTTTGTCGATATTGATTCAGGCTTCTCAGTGTCACTGGAGTAAAAATAATAAAGTTCTGTTGCTGCAGGGACATGAAGGAAAAAAATAAAAGAAGTTTGATTGATTCTTCCATTACCCAATGACAGCTATTATAAAGCAGAGAATAAAAAGGACAATTAGATGTTTGGTCGAAAGAGCAAATATATGAGCCTGGGTAGTAAACAGAGGTAGTGAAAGTGTCCAAAAATAAAGGCATACACTTCACTCAAAGGAGTAGAATATTATATTCATTTTTTAATTAGAAATTATCTGCATTTATAAGTCAGATATGTATATCTGAGTTTAAGATGAGTATTTCTTTTGCAGTATTAACTGAAAAGAAACTATTAAATATAGAACTGATGTAAGTAACATTGTAATACGCAAAGTTATTCAACAATACTTCATTTGTTCATTTGATGTAATGGAAATCTCACATGTACCTGTTCAGGTTTCTGCTTTCCATGTAGACAGGCTTCAAAATTGTGCAGTTACATAAAATTTCGGTGGCCTTCATGTTATAATCTAGCCTCTCTAATAATGATTTAATATTTCATGTTATTTCTCAGAAACACAATGGAGACAGGCATATAGATACGTGAGTGATATTTTTACCATTGATTACAGAATAAATCTCCTGATTTTTCTGGTGTTTAGTATATTTAACCATCCACTCTAGCTAACTAGCTTGATGTCATAAGAATCCTTCACAAAAAAGTAGAAGGTGAAAGAGGTAGCACAGGAAATAATAATAATTTTTTAAAAAGATCTCAAAACATATAAAGGAAATACAGCATTAGATTAGTCTTGAACTGAAGGAAGATATGATGCCGAAAACAAGTATAAAGACAGGCAGGGAATTTAAAATGTAAGAAAATAAAATTTAGAGTTTGGCATTTCTCTTCAGAGAAAAGTGCAAGTCTTAATTATATAAGTGACCAATCTACGTGAAGAGGTTGATAGTTCTAACAATGCCACCTGTTTGAAATGTGTATAATGAATTGAACATAAGCTGTTTGATTTCTGGAATTCTAATCAACATTTGTTATGAATGTTTAAAATATAGTTTGTTTAGCATAATGGCAATCAATTTTTATAGCAAAGTGGAAAGAAGGTTGTGACATTTATGAGATGAAGTCAACATGAGTTAGTGGTTGATGAAATACTAGGAGATGTTATTTTCGAATGGTACTTAACATATTCAAGAAATGTCATATTCAAGAAATGTCACTCTGTACTGAAGACATAAATATGCAAATCAATAGTATCTGTGGCAAAGATAGTCAAAAGAAAACATGTGACTCCCAGAGGAGAACACTGAGACTGAGTGACTATAATATGTCAAAGTGAGTTTGGAGAGAAAAACCAATACAATCCTTGAAGAAATTCACTTGGACAGAATGTGAGAGAAGAGAAATGTCCAAGGCACTTGGGATGGTTCAAGAGTCACATATTCTATGATAACTCCCTTTATAGATATATAAACATATATCTACTGCATTGAGCTACAACACAATTATTGATTACATTAGTGAAATTAATCATTTTCCAAAAAAACCCCAAACAAATAAACCAAGAAAACCCTACCACCAACAAAAAAAAAAACATGTTGGAAATGTTGAGCTTGGATTTAGATGTAACAGTACAAAAGGTTTCTTAACAAGAAATATGCTTATTATTAATAAAAGTGAATTTATACACACATTTCATGAATGTATACATATTTATAAACATACTAAATAAATACTTAAAGTATTTTATTTATACAGTGAATAATTTATATCTATTGTATAAATGATTTATTTCAATTAGAATTGAAAAAGTATAAGGTAAAGACATGCAAAGGATTATTTCCACAAATATAAAATGTCCATTTTTTGTTCTTCACCCTCTTCATTTTGAAAGCATGTTATCTTTCTCCATAAAGAGTGTGTTCTTTATTAAAAACACTTTTCTCTGCCATTCGTAAGTAAGAAAGCAACTGTGTTCAAAATCAGCAACTCTCTTCCAATTTGCCAAACATTTCAAGGCTAAAGTTAACTAAAACCAAAGCCGCCTCAGAAGAAAATATTAAATTCAGTTGTTACAGTGTAAAAATTGAAGGCATTCATTGCCACTGCTTGAAACTCAATTTTGTTTTTGAGAGAATAATTTTGATCATCTCTTTAGGGGACTTTGTGGCCTTTCTCTGAGATAATGCTTTGCTGACTCAAAATATTCATAAAAAGTAGAATGAGTGATGTTGCAGTAAAATTTCCTATAATCATCATTTTTCTGAAAGTTGAAGGGTCGTATTACAACAATGTTCTCTTTTTCTTTATTTTTTTACTTTTAAAATAAATTTATTTATTTATTTAATTGTTTATTTATTACAATTTATTCGCTTTGTATCCCAGCTGTAGTCCTTGCTCTCATCTCCTCCTAGTCCCACCCTCCCTCCTTCTTTTCCCTCTATGCCCTTTCTATAGTCCCTAGATAGGGAAGGACCTCTTCCCCTTCTATCCAAACCTAACCTATCAGAGTTCATCAGGACTGGCTGCATTGTCTTTCTGTGTGACCAGGCATGGCTGCACCCTCCAGGAGCTGATCAAAGGGCCAGCCCCTGAGTTCATGTCAGAGACAGCCCTTGTTCCCCTTACTAGGAAACCCACTTGGAGCAGCTTAAGGACTATATCTGTGCAGATATTCTAGGTTATCTCTGTGCAAAGTCTTTGGTTGGAGCATTAGTCTCTGCAGGTCCCCCTGGGGCCACAATTTTTGACTGTGTTGGTCTCCTTGTAGAACTGCTAGCTTAAAATGTAAAGTCATGCTTATTTTAGTCATTGTCATAGAAGATGCTACTGCTAAATGCCACTCAACCTAAGGCACATTGATATATTGCATTTTTATTACAAAAATTGTACATAAATTTCAAGTTACTAGATATGAATCTTCTGTGAATCAGTGCTCTCCACCTCAGTAGAGTTTGAATCATATGATCTTTGAGTTCTAATAAGTGATCCAACAATAGATATGGCATAGTTAGCTCTTTCATTGGTTTTACTATTGTTGAAATGTAAATTAGTGTTAAGCGAAACCAAAAATATAAATCCCCCAAAATAGACACCCTATGCTATTTCATAGTGTTCATTCATCTAAACCAGCAAAAATGAATTTATACTATTCTATCTTATTATATCTTAGAAAAAAGACCGGTATGTTTAAGCTAAATCGAAAGAAGTGACAGCAATTATAACCTTTACTGTAGTGTAAGCCATAGAAATTTGTAGAAAAAACTGAGTTATTGTATGAGTTTTACTCTGATAAATATAAGTGATTAAAATGAATATATTGGGCTTTGAGTAACCAAAGCTTCATTTTGAAGCACTGGAATGGTGACTTGAATAAAGTATTTTCTTTCCTACATAATCATATATTTTTAGGCTTTTATGAATATAGTGTATGTTAGAAGAACCTCCAGGAAAAAAATAATGTGCCAGCAAATACCAAAGGATACATTTGCCAACTGACATTCTACTAGGCTCATAAAAGGAACATTTCCCTAAGCTATGATAGATAAGAATTCATTGTCAATATTGTGTTGTTAAACTTAATTTAAATTATATTTGATGTTTACCAAGTGAATTTTGCTTCACAGTTTTGATGGTTGAACTCTGAAACATCAGCAATGTGTACTCTTCTTTCATTGTTCATTTAGAAATGATATTTAAAGTACTCAGAAATATATCACACATAGTTACTCCCCTATCCACATCTTTTGCCTTCTTTAGAATGTGTTTGTGGAGTAAGAAAGGAAATTGAAGTAATCCTCCTCGTGTTATCATTTACATGAGGAAGCAAAAATAAAATGATCTCTTAGAGGTTAATAATGAAAAGGTGTGGAGAAAGAAGATGAAGCAAGGGTGTGTATGTAGCTAATAGCTTTGAATGTTTATATTTTACTTAAATTTTTGTACACATATTAGAGGGTTATAGGGGTATCAAGAAAAGAAGGATAAATACAGATGACATATAAGGAATGATGGAACACTGGGTGTTGAATAAGAGTCGGGGTTGGATGGAAGAGCTGTGTGGAGGGGAAAGTATGAGGAGATATAGCTAAAAATTAAGACATATGAAAAAGCTTCTTGGAAGCCTACTAGTGTAGAAACTTTCTAAAATGCACACAGACACATATATAAAAGGAGTTCAAATACTGTACACAACAGAATACTACTCAGCAATCAAAAACAAGGAAATCATGAAATTTGCCGGCAAATAGGAACTAGAAAAGATCATCCTGAGTGAGGTATCCCAGAAGCAGAAAGACACACGTGGTACATACTCACTTATAAGCACATATAGAATTTCTTTTATTATACAGGATTTTTTAACTATCCTGGGTTTATGTTTTTACATACAAATTTAAGAAATTTTTCTTTCAATATTTGTAAAGAATTGTGTTGACATTTAGATGGTAATTGCACTGAATACGTAGGTTGCTTCTGGAAGGATGTTTATGGTGGTTGCGTGTGGGTACATATGGTGTGTGTTTCCTTTCTTTCGGTTTTGCTGCTGTGCAGTTAATTAACTCCTGTGTCTTCTTTAGTGGAGTTAACCTAATTGGGTTGAGTTTTCCTTCTATTATCTTCTGTAGGGCTGGTTGTGTGGATAGATTTTGTTTAACTTTGATTTTGTTTTGGAATATCTTTTTTAAATATTTATGGTAATTAAAATTTTGTTGGGTATAGTAGTATGGGCTGACATCTGTGATCTCTTACAGTTTGCAAGACATCTGCCCAGGTCCTTCTGGCTTCCAAATTTTCTGATGAGAAATCAGGTGTAATTCTGATAGGTCTACTTTTAACCTTTATATGTTACTTGGCCTTTTTCCCTTGCTGCTTTTAATATTGTTTCTCTGTTCCGTATATTTAGTGTTTTGATCATTTTGTGGAAGAAGACTTAATGTTCTGTAACTTTCTTGTATGTTCATAGGCGTGTCTTTCTTTAGGTTGGAGAAATTTTCTTCTATGATTTTGATGGATATATTTTCTGGGCCTTGGGGCTGGGAGTCTTCTTCTTCTATTCTTCTCTTCTTAAGTTTAATCTTTTCATACTCTCCCAGACTTCTTGGATATTTCACCTCAGAAACTTTTTAGATTTAATGTTTTCCTTAACATATATATTGTTTTTTTCTATTGTATCTTCTATGCCTAAGAGTTTCTTTTCCATTTCTTGTATTATGATGGTGATACTTGTATTTGTACTTCTTTCTCTATTCCCTAGATTGACAAATTACTAAAATACCATGACCTGGTTTTTCTATCTTTAAAGTGCTCACACAACATAATATGTCCTAAATATTGAGTTCTTAATAGTAGAAAATGTTAACATTAACACATACCCATGCACAGATACACAGACACACGAGTTATATATACTGTGTTTTCTTTTTGACATTCATTTTATTTATTTTTTCTTATTTATTAAAATTTATTCACTTTGTATCCTGGCTTGGGCCCCTCCTTCATCTTCTTGCAGTGCTACTCACCTTTCCTCTCCTCTCCCTGTGCCTGTTCCCTAGTCCACTGATAGGGGAAATATTCCTCCAATTCTATCTGATCCTAGCATATCAGGACTTATTAGGGCTAGCTACATCATTTTCCTTTGCGGCCTGGCAAGGCTGCACACCCCAAGGAGAGGTGATCAAAGAGTAGGCCACTGAGTTCATGTCAAAGATAGCCCCAGTTCCTCTCCTAGGGAACCCACTTGAAAACTGGGCTTCCTCTGAGTCGGGGGTCTAAGTCTTCTCCATGCATGGTCTTTGGTTGGGGTACTGGTTTCTGTAAACCCTTATATACTGTATGTTTAAAAATTTAGATTTATAAGATTTCAATGAGGTTTTATTTCTCTTTGTCTACAAAATACCTTTCTATAATATTTGTAGGAACACTGGATGTTCTGAGGTCATATGTTTAGAAGATATAATAGCTCTTTACTTGAGTGAATACCTTGAAGAAAATCAAATTTCTAAAATTAGGGTCAGAACTTCAGAAAATCAATAAAGTTCAAGGAAATTTTTTACAGCTTATTTTCCTTGCATCTTTTTGATTCATTCATCAATACTTTACTGATATAAAGTCTCTTACTAGAATTGTTTTGGCTCAGACATCTTTCTAATAACATCCATTCCAGTCATTTTCTTACCTAGATATTACATCTTTTACTTTCTGTATTGTCTGTGTTGCCTATTCAATTCTTTGTACTTTCACTCACATAAAAATAAGAAACAGAAAACCTGAGACAAAATAAAAGGACACATACTCAAGTGCACTTTAGATCTTTATCTTTATCATTGAATTGTTCAATTAACCTTGCTGCCACAAGGCTATACATATGGATTGAGATCAAAGTTGTTCCAACCCAAAGAAATTTGATTTCAAATACAAAAATTTGTAGGTGACATCCAGAGAGGGAAAAAATTCAACATATAACTTTTTAATTATTTATTTTTTAAATAATTACAGTTTACTCACTTTTATATCCCTGCTGTAGAACCCTCCTCATCCCCTTCCAATCCCATTCTCCTTGCCTCATCTCCTCCCATGCCCCTCCCCATGTCCACTGATAGCAGGGAGGTCTTCTCCCCTTCCCTTTGACCCTAACCTATCATGTCTCAACTACTG
This sequence comes from Pachyuromys duprasi, assembly GCA_028658305.1. Classification (NCBI taxonomy): domain Eukaryota; kingdom Metazoa; phylum Chordata; class Mammalia; order Rodentia; family Muridae; genus Pachyuromys; species Pachyuromys duprasi. The sequence continues at coordinate 91,887,658 of CM053753.1, read as the reverse complement.
GCTACATTGCCTGTGGCCTTTAAGTCTTCTCCCCCATCAGGGGCAGGTGATAAAAGAGCAGCCACTGAGTTCATGTCAGAGACAGTCCCTGTTCCCATTACTAGGGAACTCATTTGGAGACTGGGCTGCTATGGGCTACATCTGTACAGAGGTTCTAGGGGTTCTAGGTTATCTACATGCACAGTCGTTAGTTAGCATATCCATCTCAGAAAAGACCCCAGTACCCTGATTTTTTGGATCTATTGCTGTCCTTGTGGAGATCCTGTCTCCTCCAGGTCTTCCTATCTCTCCCTTCTTTCGCAAGATTCCCTGCACTCTGCCCAAAGTTTGGCTATAAGTCTCGGCATCTCCTTCTATATCTTGCTGGGTAGAGTCTTTCACTGGCTCTCCTCACTCAGAAAGGCAAATGGGATGGACTGCGAAGGAGGGAGAAAACAGTCAACATGTAATTTTAAATTAAAATATTTTGGTAAAAAGTGAAGGTATATTTTATTGAATTGCAACACAGCAGTAATCACCAGGGTAACTACTCTTAGACAACAGTAAACATAAGATAGAAATTCCATACAGAAATAATAAAAATAATAAATGAAATGATTCCTAATGACATTCTGCTATACTGAAGAATGGATTTATAGTCCAATCATCATTATACAGGCTTCCTCCAGCAGCAGACTGTTCAGGTACAGAGACCCACAATCAGACATTCGCAGAGAGAGGGAGTCTAATTATATGTATCCTTTGGGTTCCTCCTGTAGAAGCTTAGAGAACCAGTAGCAGAAAGGGAGGAAAGACTGTAGGAGACAGAGAGACTAGAGGATTCCAGGAGAATATGGCCCACTAAATCTACTATGCAGGGCTCATATGGGCTTGCAGAGACTAGAGCATCAAGCACAGGGAATGCCTGGGACCAGATTCTCTGCATATTTGTTAATGACTATTAGTTTGGCATTTTTGTGGACTAACATCGGAAGTGGAAGTGGGTATATCTTCTATTCTTTTGCCTGCTCCCTGCCATCTTTTCCTTCTATTGGGTTTCCCTTGTATGAGATAAGTAGGAAGATTAGTCAGTGAAAAAATATTGGGAATATAGTCATCCTCATATTATGCCAATGTGGTTCCCTTCTCAAAGTTATCTGGACTATTAAGTTAGATATGTATTAAATTTCCTGTAGCAAGTGCCTATGAAAGTCAGTTGAGTTGAAAGCAGGAGTTGGCTTTTGAGCCTTCAGCTTCCTCTGGTAAAAGAGATAAAGGGATGAAAGTTGCATAAATGTAATCTCTGGTTGCAGCATACTTCTAAATAATCATACCTCCAGGAAGTAAGAAACTGTATTCAGGAGTCCTGCATCAGGTATGATTCCTCTAGCTGTTATTATCCTTATTGTCCAGGATTGGATAGGAAGACTAGTGACCACAAATACATCGGCCCATGAGAACTTGAAGCAACAGAACATTTAGTCAAGTGCTGGCATCAGAGACTTTCAAAACAGATCTGAGTAAGTCATGGTTTCATCCTTTTTGTGAGGGTGGTATCATTTCACTTTTTTCCCTGTGGATATCTAGATTCCCCTGGTAGCCCTTTTGACAAAACTAGATTTGAATGAAATATGGATTTCACAAAAATTGACATTCCTTGACATCCCCCCCCAAAAGGACGTGAAGATTAATAGTTACTAAACTCAAAGCTGTCAGTCATGACAATGACCCTAACTGGAAAGAACTCAAAGATAGAGAAGTAGCATTGAAATGCATGTGCAACAACTAAAACAATCAAAAACTTCTAAAATGAAGATTTCTGATTGACTAAGAGTATTTGATATTAGATGGTACTATCTGATGGATTTGGATAGAATTAAACTATTTGATGAGGAGATGACGAAAATTAGATGTAGTGTTAGCTTTAAACTCTCAGAGCCTGAATCCAATCACATATTTCTCCAACAAGACCACACCATCTAAAACTCCAAAAACCATACAGCCAATTGATAACCAAATATCCAAAAGGGCAAGACTATAGGGGAGATTCATCATCCAGAACATCACATAGTTTGTTCATATAACTAAGTATGAAAACATAGACAAATCATTTTTGGAAAAAAAGTTTGTTTAACTTCAAAAGGAATACTTAGAGTCCTAAAATAATTAACCTTTGTAAAATTCATAAAGACTGTGGTTGAGCTTCTCATAAACTTTATCAGTAATCCAAATTTCCTAGTCTTCTGCTGTAGCATTATAAGAAAGATCAAAGGTAACATATATCTGAGAAAAAGTTACATTTTGCTTCACAACAGTGCAGTAGGCAAAAGAAGGTTACAATCTGAGCTACTTATATTGCTACACAAAATTGTAATTACCTAACATTTATTTTTAATAGACTGGCTAAGGAATAATTTACACATATATACCTATTGAAGTATATAACCCAACTTTTTTGGTATATTTACAGAATACTTTAACCAACACCATAGATACATTTCAGCAGTTTTTCCACTTCGAAAGAGTAAACGTTGAATTCAGTACCAGCCACCACCAAGTACACCCCCAACACCTCATACCACTCCTCACATTTGCTTTTGTACAATTAATCCATTTCTTGACCAAACGGTTTTCCTGTTTTATAAATTTCTTCTGATTGAAAATATTTTATTTTAATCAACTATTTTAACTTACTGTGAATAAATACTTTGTATTTATGTAGCTTATATTCAACATTTTATACTAGTGCTTGTTTAGTTTTTATTACACTGTCACTTTCCTCAATATAATTATGGGTCATATGCTCTGTAGATTATAAGCCACATAAATAAATTACATTTTAATTACTAGTTTCCTAATGTTTGAGTTAGGGCTTAAACGACCTGAATAAATATTTCTTCAATACCATAAGAGAAATAGAAATATTTCTAGTTGTTCTGTTAAATTAAAACATACTCATTCATTGTTTTTTTTAACTAACTAAAAACTCAAAATGCATACAAATTATCTTAGACCCAGCATGCTTTACTACTGGTATTCTGAAATTAAGATAAACACTAGGTTTCCATTTTCATGAGGGCCCATCTAATGCTGAGATCTTTGATCCATTTGCAGTTGATATTTGTTCAGAGTGATGAGTATAGATCTATTTGAATTCTTGTACACACAGCCATCCAGTCTGACTAACATGTTACATTTGTTAAAAACTCTATCTTTCTTTCCTATGTGTATTTCTGGCTTCCATATTAAAAATCATGTTTCCATAGATATATGGTCTTTATGTCTAGGTCTACAGTTTGATAACATTGATAGATGTTTCTGTTTGTTCTTTTGCATTTTTATTTTGATTGTTTAGTTGTTGTTTTGCCAATACCATGTTGTTTTTTTATTACTATAGCACTGTAATAGTATTTGAGGTTGGGGATGGTGATATTTCCAGCACTTTGATTATTTAGGATTGTTTTAGCTACTCCTTTTGTTTATGTTTCTCTATATAAATTTGAAATTTTTCCTTTCAAGAACTGTGAAGAATCGTTAGAATGTTGATGGAGGTTAGGTTGAATCAGTAAATTGCTTTTGGTAGAACGGCCATTTTTACTATATTAATCATAGTAATGCATGGTAATAAAGATTCTTTCTGTGTTGTGGTATCTTCTTCAGCTGATTTCTTCAATATCTTAAGTTTTTTTATATCATAAAATCTTTCAATTGCTTGGTTAGAGAAACACCAGATAGTTTACAATTTAAAAAGGGTTTTGTTTCTCTGATTTCTATTTATTCCATTTGTCATTTGTATATAGGGAGGCTATTTATTTTTTGTGAATTAATACAGTATTCTGCTGCCTTCTGAAAGTGTTTATCAGCTATAGCAATTTCCTGGTGGAATTTTTAGGGTCTCCTATGTATACTATCATATGATCTGCAAAAAATATATATACTTTGAATTTTTCCCTTCAAATTTCTATTTACTTGATCTCTTTCACTAGTCTTACTGCTCGATATAAGTCATTAAGTACTATAATGCATAAGTATGGAGAGAGTGGCTAATCTTTTATTGTTCCTGGTTTTAGAAGAAATGCTTTGAGTTTCCCTCTTTTCAAGTTAATGTTGGCTGTGAGCTAATGGTAAATTTCCTTTACTGTGCTGAGGAATGCTTCTTTTGTTTTCCTGGACACTTCTTCATGGCTAAGATCACCATTATTCAGACTGAATAGCATCCTATAGAACAGAAAAAACAATTGCCAACTACAATCAATTAAGGGCTAATATCCCAAATATATAAAGAACTAAATTAAGTGGACATCCAGAAAAGAAATGATTCAGTTAAAATAGTGTACATATCTAAGCAGATTTTTCTCAAAAAAAAAAAGAAAAGAAAAGAAAAAAGAAAGACAATCACATGGCAGAGATGCACATAAGGTAAGGTAATGTTCAATATTTCTACTCAGTAAGGAAATGCAAATCAAAACCACATAGAAATTTCATCTTATACCAGTTAGAATGGCCAAGACCAATAAAAACAGATGACAGTTCATGGTGGCAAGGATGTGAAGAAAGGGAAACACTCATTTCTTGCTTCTTGAGACTTGAACAAGAGGCACGAATGGGAAGGGAGAGAAGCATGAGGGAGGGGATACAGGAGGGACAGCTAAAGTAAATGGACGTTTGAAGAGTTGTTTGGAAACAATATGGTAAAAGTTTCCTTAAGTATACACATAGATGAAGGTGACATAAATAAAATTTCCAAGTAATAAAGAGCCAGAGCACCAATTGGACATCTCTCATCACCAAATGAAATTTCCTGTACTATGAAGGGGTTACACCTGATTGAGTTGGCCAAAGGGATTCCATGAGAATCCTCAAAACACCCAGAATGTTGCCAAGATATGTGACTCTCCACAAACTAAAGGCAAATCCTATTGTTGTACATAATTGCTACACAACTAAACATAGGGAGTCAATCTAGTGTCTACCTAGAGCTCTTCTGGTTCTTAGTACTGGAAGGTACTCTACATGCTATCAAAACCCATATTAAAGGCACTCAATATGACATTTGCCTCAGGATTTGGATACTATGATGTTCCTTAATCTAAACGTCTATACCTAGACACTGTGAGCCACAATTAACCTTTTCACCCTTCATTTTCACAGAAATAAGCAACTAACAGAAAGAGCTTTTCATATTTGAGATTATTCTATGTTGTTCTGAGGCATTTAGAACTGGTTTGTGAGAGGAATTTAGAATTTTCAACATTGTGCTGAGAAAATAAAACAACAAAACCAAACAATCAAACAAACAATAACCCCAAGAACAAAACAATCAGAGTATGTTGAGATATTCTGGTAAGACTTTGAAGGATGAGAAAGCCAAGTGAAATAGTAAAGTGAAGACTTAGATGCTGAGGTTTCCGAAGGAGATAATGACTGCATCATGAACTGGGCTATGGAACACCAGGCTACATTTTGGCAAAGATTAGGTCTTCATTTTGCCCATGTCCTTAAAAGCCGAGTAAGACTGAATATAGAAGCAATAGACTTATGTGTTTGCTCAACAAAATTTCAAGAAAAAAAAAACTGCATAGGGAATGGAGCTATGTACTGCACTCAGAAGAACTGAAGCAGCCAGACTACTCAAGCCCTTTGGAGTACAGAATTACATCATAAATCCTATGACAGAGAGGTACTAAAGGGGGTTGTGTTTGCTCTGATGAGTTTTGATCTTTACTTGCTGAGCTTACTTTTCTCCCTATTGGGATATACATACATACATATATATGTATGTATGTATTATCTGTGCGATGGGTTCATTAAAAATAAATAATGGTATTTTTGCTTGTATAGGAGCCCACAATAAAGAGATTAATTTCAGTTTCAGAAGATACATTTGACTTTCAAAAGTGTTAAAACAATAAAAAATTATGATAACAAGATCTGGAAGGTTATTACTAAAAAGTGATATGATTTGCTTCCAACTTGATAGAGCATGGATATCTTGATAGAGCTGGTTATCTTAATTGCCAACTTGTAGGGACAATCTTGAATCTTCTGAAAACATACAAACTGTCATGTCTTTGTGGTAGATTTTATATTGGCCTGATTGAGAAAGGAAAACTCATAGTAATTATGAGCAAGAGTGTCTATGTGCTGAAATCATGCACTAAATAAAATGGAGAAAGAGGTGAACACCAGACTATAGGTCTCCATCTCCTGATAGCAGATGCAATGTAATCATCTCTATCAAGGTTCTGAAGCCAGGACTTTCCAGACATGATAGTCTTAGTCTGTCCTTGCAAGATGCGAGCCAAAAGAATCTACTTTAAGCTGCTACTGCTGGGGATTCTATGACAGCAAAGAAGAGAAGTAACTGAGATGAGAAGTTGACTTTTATGTAGGGTGTCAGCCTTGGACACAGAATTCTGTAGGGTCATTCAAACTTCAAGCATGCATTAAAATCATTGAGTTAACTGAAATTATATGATGTACAATTTTAATAGCTTGAGTAAGCAGGAAAAGGGTTAATATCTGACTAACTCTATTCTTTAATTTTCTCCATTATTTCCTGCCCAGGAGATGCTATACTTTCTGAATTTTAACTTTTAGGCTTTCTGTGGTTACATGTCCTCTCTAAGATGAACAGACGATCTTAACCACTTTTCCATCTCTCTAGTTCCAGTTACACTCCCTAGTTTCTTTTTTATTAAATTCTTTATTAATTACATTTTATTCACCTTATATACCCCTTTAGTTCCCTCTCTCCATCCATCCCAATCCCTCCCTTCCTCCCCCTTCTACACCCATGTCCCTCCCCAAGTCCATTGATAGGGGAGGTCTTCTTCTCCTTCCTTCTGATCCTAGTCTATTAGGTCTCATCAGGAGTGGCTGCATTTTCTTCCTCTGTGGCCTGGTAAGGCTGCTTCCCCCTCAGGGGGAGGTGATTAAAGAACAGGCCAATCAGTTCATGCCAGAGACAGTTCCTGTTCCATTACTATGGAACCCACTTGGACACTAAACTGCCATGGGCTACATCTATGCAGGAGTCCTAAGTTATCTCCATGCATAGTACTTGGTTGGAGTTTCAGTCTCAGGAAAGACCCCTGTGCTCAGAATTTTTGGTTCCGTTGCTCTCCTTGTGTTGTTCCTGTCCTCTCCAGATCTTACTATTTCCCCCTTCTTTCATAAGATTCTCTGCACACTGTCCAAGGGTTGGCCATAAGTCTCAGTATCTGCTCTGATAGTCTGCAGGACAGAACCTTTCCAAGGCCCTCTGTGGCAGGCTTCTGACTTGTACCCTGTTTTCTCTTTCTTCTGATGTCCATCCTCTTTGCCTTTCTGGATAGGGATTGAGCATTTTAGAAAGAGTCCTTAGGTGTACAGATTTTAGTAGGTTTATGTTATGTTATATGTCTATATGATTGAGTTTATACCGTGTGTGTCTTTCTGCTTCTTGGGATAGCTCACTCAGGATGATCCTTTCCAGTTCCCACCATTTACCTTCAAGTTTCATGACATCCTTGTTTTTTATTGCTGAGTAGTATTCCATTCTGTAGATGTACGACAATTTCTTTATCCATTCCTCAGTTGAGGGGCATCTGGGTTGTTTCCAGCTTCTAGCTATTACAAATAAATCTGCTATAAACATGGTTGAGCTAATGTCCTTATTGTGTACTTGAGCCTCTTTTGGATATATGACTAGGAGTGGTATAGCTGAATCTTGAGGAAGTGCTATTCTTAGTTGTCTGAGGAAGTGCCAGGTACTTTGAGACCTTTGTGGCTATTGTGAAGGGTGTTGTTTCCGTAATTTCTTTCTCAGTCCTTTCTTTCTTTTGTATTCAGGAGGGCTACTGATATTTTTGAGTTAATTTTGTATCCAGCCACTTTGCTGAAGGTGTTAATAAGCTATAGGAGTTCCCTGGTAGAATTTTTGGGGTCACTCAGGTATACTATCATATCATCTGCAAATAGTGATACTTTGACTTCTTTCTTTCCAATTTGTATCCCCTTGTTCTCCTTTAATTGTCTTATTGCTCTAGCAAGGACTTCAAGAACTATGTTGAAGAGATATGGAGAGAGTGGACAGCCTTGTCTTGTCCCTGATTTCAGTGGGATTGATTCAAGTTTCTCTCCATTGAGTTTGATATTGGCTATAGGCTTGCTGTATATTGCCTTTACTATGTTCAGGTTTGTGCCTTGTATCCCTGATCTCTCCAAGACTTTAAATATGAATGGATGTTGGATTTTGTCGAATTATTTTTCAGCATCTAAGGAGATGATCATGTGGTTTTTCTCCTTCAGTTTGTTTCTGTGGTGGAACACATTTATGGATTTCCATATACTGAACCACCCCTGCATGCCACCTACTTGGTCATAGTGGATGATATTGAGAGGTTCAAAAACTTGGAGTTAATTTTTCGGACTGGAGCAAAGTCACCAGATCACAGTCCTTTCAGAGCAGAAGTCTAGCAGCAGTTCCCCACCTAGATTAACCTCAGGGTGTGACTAGGGTCACATAGCCCCTAAGGAAGCCTATGGAATGTGTTAACTCCCCCTCCCCCTTGCTATAGCCTAACCTGCAGCCTAACCTAACAGGGCAGTACCTTCCCCTAGGTGTCAGATGTCCCCCAGGTAGCCAGACCTTCATTTGCACCTGAAAACAAACCAATCCTTTTAAAGGTCAGCTCCCCTAGAAACCCTTTCACCCAATCCTGTACTGCCAAGACTTGCACTTCCCTACTTTTGTTTTTTGCCCTCTTAAAAACCCTGTTTCCCCAGAGTTGGGGGTCACTTGCCTCTTCATTCTTGTAAAAGGCAGCCATCCAGCTTGAGTTTGTAATAAAGGCCCTCATGTGTTTTGCATCGGACTCAAAGCCTGTTTGTCATTTGGGGACCCGTGATCTGGCTATTTCAATATCTTTGTTGTGTTGTTGTATTTGGTTAGCAAGTATTTTGTTGAGTATTTTTGCATCAATGTTCATTAAGGGAGATTGGCCTGAAATTCTCTTTCTTTGTTGGGACTTTGTGAGGTTTAGGTACCAAGGTGATTGTGGCTTCATAGAATGAGTTTGGTAATGTTCCTTCTCTTTCTATTTTGTGGAATAGTTTGAAGAGAATTGGAGTTAGCTCTTCTTTGAAAGTCTGGTAGAATTCTGCACTGAAACCATCTGGCCCTGGACTTTTTTTTTTTTTTTTTTTGCATGGGAGACTTTTGATGATGGCTTTTATTTCCTTAGGGGATATAGCACTATTTAATTGATTTACCTGTTCTTGATTCAGCTTTGGCAAGTGGAATCAATCAAGAAAATTGTACATTTCATTTAGATTTTCCAATTCTTTGGCATATAGCTTTTGAAGTAAGACCTAATGATTGTTTGACGTTCTTCACTGTCTGTTGTTATGTCCCCCTTTTCATTTCTGATTTTGTTGATTTGTATAGTGTCTGCCTTTTAGTTAGTGTGGCTAAGGGTTTGTCTCTCTTGTTGATTTTCTCAAAGAACCAGCTCTTGCTTTCATTTATTCTTTGAATTGTTTTATTTGTTTCTCATTCACTAATTTCAGCCCTGAGTTTGATTATTTCCAGCTGTTTGCCCCTCTTGGGTGTTCTGCTTCTTCTTTTTTTTTTTTCCCTAGGGCTTTTAGGTGAGCCATTAAGTTGCTTGAATGAGAAGTCTCAAGTTTCTTCTTGAAGCTATGAACTTTCCTCTTAGCACTGCTTCCATTTTCTCCCATAAGTTTGGGTATGTTGCTTCTTCATTTTCATTGAATTCTAGGAAGACTTTAATTTCTTTCTTTATTTTTTCCCTGACCCAGCCATCATTTAGTAGCAAGTTGTTCAGTTTCCATGTGTGTGTAGGCTTTCTATTATTTCTGTTGTTGAGGTCCAGTTTTAGTCCATGGTGATCAGATAGGATGCAAGGGATTATTTCAATCTTCTTGTATCTGTTGAGGCTTGCTTTGTGACCAAGTATCTGATCTATTTTGGAGAAGGTTCCATGAGGTGCTGAGAAGGTAAATTATTTTGTGTTTGAGTGAAGGGTTCTGTAGATGTCTGTTAAGTCCATTTGATTCATGACCTCTGTTAGAGATATTGTATCTTTGTTGAATTTTTGTTTTGTTGATCTATCATTTGTTGAGAGTGGTATGTTAAAGTTTCACACTATCTTCTTGAATTTCACTTGTGTTAGGGTGTCCAGGGCTACTTGCCCCTGGAGAACTGGGTTCTGGAGATGCCATATTGCTTTGCCTTTTGTTAGTTGTTTTTTTACACTGGCCTCTACCCATCTGGCTATCTCAGGTGTTATCTGTTAGTTTCTGGTGCCTGCTGTGTCTTTGGGTAGGGAGAATCCCCTGCAGGGTTCTGAAGTAGGTCTCCTCAGCTTTTTGGGTATGCTCCACTGAATGGTGGTGATTCTCAAGAATTGTCACAGTTCACCTCAGGCACATGGACCTGTGTGGTAACTGTGGTTTTCAGGAAGGCTCTTGTCTCATCAGAGAAGTCCTGGAGATGGCTGCCCTGCTGCTGGGTTTTTTGCTCTGAGTTTAGTGAGCTGCAGCTGCTGATCTTAAGGCATAATTTTTTGTGTGCAGCCACTTGAAGAACAAGAGAGTCCCACGGTTTTGTCAATTTAGCTAGGGATGACCAGTCACAACTTGGACAAGTATCTGATGGCTGCTCTGATGGTTCTCAGGCTTTTGTAGGTCTGAGGCTGCAGCTGTGTGACCCTGTGCCCTAGTAGTAATCAATGGCAGGTAAGCAGGGCACTCATGCCTGCAGTAGAAGGCCAGAGCCTAGAGCCTGCGTGAACCCAGAAAGTCTTCTGGAGCTGGATGTCCTGAGTGATGGACTTGATGATCCCTCTGCTGTGAGATTTTCTCCAGGCAGGGACACCCAGACTATGTTTTGGGGACTGCAGTTCTTTCTGGGATGGTGAGTAGAACCCACAGGCACAGGGGCGAGCTTGCCTCAGCCTTGCTGGCAACTGGGAGCCTGGACATCTGCTGAAACTGTAACTTTTGAAACTGTAACTTTTCCTGATTAACCTTTGGGGCGGGGGAGGGTTGTCAGCTGAGTGCTCTGAGGTCAACCCTGCTGTTCCCCTCTCTGTGGGTCACACAGAGAGACTCAGTCTCTGGAGCTCTGGGGCCCACAGTTCTTTTCAGGGCAACTAGTCAGGCGCACAGGCAGGACTCTGCTGGTTCCTGCATCTCCAGCTTTGGGATGGTTGCTGGGTGTACGCTAGACCTAGGTCTTTTTCCAGGGATTATCTGGTGACCGAAGGTAGGTCCCAATCGTTTCCTACACAGTGGGGTTTTCTCTCGCCTGGAAATCCCAGTCTATTGTGTTGTGGGGCACACAGTACAGTCCGGGATAGTGATCAGAGCACGTCAGTGTGTGGCTCTGGCCAGTGACCAAGCACCTGGTAGAACTGTGACCTCTTTCGAGATTTAGCTGGGAGAGTTGAAGCTGAATGAATCCCACAGCGTGGGGTGTCCTCTCACCTGGGAAACATAGGTTGCTAGTGTTTTAGGACCGAGAGTTCTGTCTGCTGGTCAGTGTGCAGATCCTGCTGTGCTGCTGGTCAGAAAGAGTGTCCTCCCAGCACAGCCATCTTGGAACCCCCTCTGCCTAGTTTCTTTAGGATGTCTTCTAATGTGGTTTACATAGCTGCCATTAGCTCACTGCTATAAATGAATCTTAGTTAACTCATCCTTTGTTCATTTTGTTCTTTTACTTTTTTTTTTAAATATAGCTCTTTATTTGGTTTCTTTCAAAAAGAACATTTATTCAAGTGCCCCACCCCCACCTCTTTTTCTTTGTTTTTTTTTT
>CM053753.1:91850062-91875758 GCA_028658305.1 Pachyuromys duprasi | reverse complement strand
ATACTGAGCTACCATTGGCTACATCTAAGCAGAGGTTCTAGGTTATATCCATACATGGTTCTTGGTTGGGGAAACAGTCTCGTAAAAGACCCCTGTGCCCAGATATATTTGGTCCTTGTAGAGATCCTGTCCTCTCCAGATCATATTAACTCCCCCTTCTTTCTTATGATTCCATTTGTTCACCCATGTTCATAGCAGCTTTATTTGTAATAGCCGGAACCTGGAAACAACCCAGATGTCCCTCAGTTGAGGAATGGACACAGAAATTGTGGTACTTTTAAGCAATGGAATACTACTTAGCAATTAAAAACGAGGAAATCATGAAATTTACAGACAAATTGTAGGAGCTAGAAACGATCATCCTGAATGAAGTACCCCAAAAGCAGAAAGACACACATGGCATATACTCACTTATACAGACCTGTAAGATAGGATAAACATACTGAAATCTATACACCTAAAGAAGATAAACAAGAAAGAGGACTTGGAGTAAGAGGATCAATCCTCAGTTAGAAAGTCAAATGGGATGGACATTGGATGTAGGAGAAAACAAGTAACAGGACAGGAGCCTACCACAGAGGGCCTCTGGAAGACTCTACCTAGCTGTGTATCAAAGTAGATACTAAGACTAATATTTTATTTTTGTTTTTCACTGTCTCATTTATTCTTTGTAGGACAATCTCCCAGGCATACTGAGTGAATCCCAATTTTGTTACATGATCTTCTTTGTGACAAAACATAAATACTTATATCTACTTTGCTTTACTTACATAAACTTACTATTATTTTTTTAAGTTTAATCTTTAAGATGGCTTTGCTTTCTGAACACATTTCTTCTTTGATATTCCAGACTGAATACAGAGTTTTAAGAGGATTACCTAAGTTAAAATGAGGTCATTAGGGAGGATATTTTTCCACTAAGACCAACCACTAATGAAAGATAATTTAAGACACCTGATTATGGAGGATAATCATGAAGATCGCCACCTGAAAGTCAGGGAGAGAATTTTCAGTAGAAAATAATAAAAATCTAAACTAAATTTCAAAGTTTTGTTATTTCTTGTTGTTGTTTCATATAACCCAGAAAATTATCTACTCATATAAGAAAACTCATACTTACGTATATAATGCAAAATATAATACATTATACATATTATTCATACCTGCTAATAAAATATAATTTTTGGTGGTCACCAAGGTCATTTTATTTTTAAATATTATGTATTGCAAGTCTTCTTCATTCCTGGAATGAGTTGCAAATTTTGAAATTAGTTTTATTCATCTAATAAGCAAACCAACATTTGTGACCATGCAATTGTTCGAAGATAACTAACTGTGATACTTCTTAATAGTAAAAAGTCATCTGACTCTGATTGAAAACCAAAAGTAAATGCTGTGATCTACAGAGTCACATTGTTACTATCATTTAACAAAACTCTTAATTTAATTGCATAAGCATAAATCCCCAATTTCCTATAATTTCAACAATTACCAATACCAAGAATAAAAGAACAGCAGTCTAGTTATTCTGACTCTACATGCCAGGCATTAAGTGCAGTGAGTCAGTGATTACTTTCTTTAATTTCCTGAGAATCCACCAAGTTGGCGGTATAGTAATTTCTGATTAACAGAAGAACATTGAGACACAGAATTTTCAAGTAAATTGCTCATGGTTAACTAGAAAATCAGTGGCACATCTGAAGCCAAATTTCAGAATATAATTCAGAGCTGATAACTTCCAAGAAACCAAACATTCCTTTTCTCCTTCATTATTAACTCTTTACTTATTTACCTAAATAAAGATATTTAGAGAATTAGTCAGACAGACTTTGTAATAAAATGTTGTTATCTTTTCTCTGTTAAGCTATAATTATGGGACTTCTATGCCAATAGAGTGATAAATCCTATGTGGGTTAGATTATGTAGGTCGGCTCACATTGGAGATGAACTTATTATAAATTGGGATGCTCATTATAATAATAAATAGAGGGATGTTAGAAGATGTAGAAATAATATTCCTGATCTGCTTGTAATATTACATATTATCGATATGGACTCTTCAGTTTGGGGGAAGATTTTCAAGGTTTCCCTTCTATTCAATTTAAAGCTGAGAAACTAGATTATTAGGCGCTAAGTTAGCTGCACAGGTTGTTGTAGCATTGTGACCTTACCAGATTACATCTCTCAACATAGATGAATACAACAGAATGGTAGACAGCATATTAAATGATGAAAATAATGCTTAGAGTGTATATGAATACCTACCGGTCTCATGTGTGCAGATCCCAGTTTAAATTCCTACCTTAACTCCAAAGTCCTAGAGCCAACACATCTGCAAGTCACAATCATCTACAGCTGATAACAGCAAACTCTGTGCCTATGGAGACATAGACAAAGACCAAGTTAAGAAATGTACTTAAATATAATGCATGAGATAAAATAAGTTAAGACAAGTTGCTCCCATTAAAGATATTGCTGCCAATACAAATACAAATGCAAATGCATATTTGTTTTGTGTTTGATTGACAACCTTAGAAACAAAAGGTTCTCTCACAAAGGAAAATTTACCTTTTGCTTTCATCTTTATGTTATAGGATTGCATTTTTATATAGAGAAAAATCTAAACGCTGATCATTAACATTTACAATAATGAATCAGGAAGCCTACTAATCAAAGTGAAGATAAAGACCTAAGAATTATGTAAATACCTAGTTTGTATCATTCAACTAGTGGTGACATAATGATACTAAATTAAATAAATGTAAAATCTAAAAAAAAACAAACAATGGATGATGATAGTATGTATGTAAAAAATAATTTAAGTAATTATATGTTATTTTTTCACATCCTCTTAGATTAACAAGAGGAAGTATAATCCTCCGATAAAAATACAGGATAATTGTACAGATGGATGCAAGAAAATAAATAAAAGTGGGTGTAATTAAGACAGATGGAAAGGAAACCGAAAGGACAACATAATTAAATTTTACCACGTATTACTATAGGAAATAAAAGGCATACTGTGCTGGGGACTAAAGTCCTCTTGCAATTATGAGAGGAAGAAAGAAACAAGCAGTTGATAAAATGACAACCAATGAGGGAACAGATTGAAATCAGAGTAGTGCACAACTAAGTAATTTTTTGTGTCATTGAATATAAGGAATAGACAAATTGCAGCTCTATTTTCCTGTGGCAAATAATGATTTCTGAATTCCAGTATTTTAGTTTTCAGGATCTCGTAATATGAAAATCATAATTAAAATGCTTTTAATTAACAGAAAATGGGTTCTAAATACATAATGAAATAAAATAGGCAATAGCACCAGAAAGAACAATGCCCAGAGTTGCATCAAAAGTAGTATAGGAGGAAAAGAAAAAGAAAAAGTGCAAATATTTAACTTTAAAAATCACTTCTCTCACACACAAATTAAATGCAAGTAGAAAGGATCATCTGGAGTGAGGTAACCCATAAGCAGAAAGACAGGCATGGTATACACTCACTTATAAGTTGATATCAGCCATATAATATAGGATAAACATAGTAAAATCTGAAGGCCTAAAGAAGCTAAACAACAAGGAGGACCCTAAGGAAGATGCTTAATTCTCATTAAGAAGGGAAAATAGGATGGACACCAGAAGCAAAAGAAGAGAGGGAACAGGATGAGAGCCTACCGCAGGTGTTCTCCATAAGACTCCACATAGCAGGGGATCAAACATTCACAGACTCACTGTCAAACTTAACGCAGAGCACAGGGAGTATTATGGAAGAAGGGGGGTATAGGAGGACCATGAAAGGATAGGGGCCTCATAAGAAGACCAACAAAACCAAAAAAAGCAGGGCCTGGGAGGGTTACAGAGACTGATGCATCAACCAAGGACATACATAGAGAGGACCTACACCCCTGCTCAGATGTAGCCCATAGACAGCTCAGTCTCCGTGTGGGTTCCCTAATAAGAGGAGAAGAGACAGTCTTTGACATGAACTCTGTTGCCTACTCCTTGATCATTTCTTCCTTGTGGGGCAACCTTGCCAGCTCACAGAAAAAGAGGATCCAGGAAGTCCTGTTGCTGCCTGATAGGCTAGGGTCAGACAGAAGGGGGAAAAGAACTTCCTCCATTTGTGGACTAGGAGAGAAAAAAAAAGGGAGGGAGAGAAGAGCAGAAGAGGGAGGGGGCTACAACTAGGATATAAAGTGAATCAATTGTAAATATTACTACTACTACTACTACTACTATTACTACTACTAATAATAATAACAATAAAGATTCCTGAACAATTTCAAAATGGAAGACACATACTGCTCAAACTCTACCTGTTCTGACTGAGGCTTAGTCAAATACAGGCCTTCTGCTCTGATAAAACTGTGTTGAAAGGAGGGGTGTGGTGTGGTTAGGAGATGACAAAAGTGTTTACCATAGGTCTCTTTAGCATCTTCACACTGGTCTGAAGGTTTACAGCATTCTTTTTTTTTTTTTGGAGTTTGCTACACACCCAGGAAAACAGTATGTGCTTTAACCGTATTTCATCTGGTTGATTTATACTTTAATTGTTCCTTCCTTTACATTTTAGTCATTATTCTTAGAATATTAAAAAATGATTATGTCTAGAAAGTACCATAAAATATACTTTATACTAAGAAAATAACAAAGATATCGCAATACATAACACCCACACAGGGAGATGTAGTAGGAGAGAGACAGACAGAAATAGAGAGAGACAGAGACAGAGAAATGCACATTCAGGAGTCAAGGACTTTCAGCTCCTACATATCTTTTTAAATCACTATTGTGTCTCATAAATACATTTGCTTCTGAAAAGTAATTCTTTCCTGAGAAAAAGTGTTCTATGTTTGCTTGTAATGCTAAGTGTGTTAGCTGCCCCTCAATCCCAGATACTAGCAAATTTATCAATAATCCAACTCCAATTTGGGTATACTATGAATTCTGACATTTGTAAAAAAAAAAATCCAGATATTTAAAGGCCCCAGTCTCCAGGATGCCCTCACAGTAGATGTTGTTCACAAGCAATGGGTCCATAGAACATATTTCTATCAGAGATGGATGCCACTGTGTATCCCCACAGTAATTTGCTGGTACAATTCAAATAAACATGAATTAATATGCCTTATTAACATGTTATAATGAATAATTAAAGGTGCAAATGGATAGAGGATGGAGTGATGGATAGTGTGAGATCTAACAGAGTTCAGGGCTCTGGAATTTCTGCGATCCTTGCCTGAGCTGCCCACAGGTTACATCTGTGTGAGGGCCTGAGTCCAGTGTACACATGGAGCTTGTTTGGAACTCCAGACTCCATATGCCCCTCTGGACCCAGGTTAGTTGGCTATGTTGGTTTTCTTGTAGAGCTCCTGTCACCTCCAGATCCTTCTATATTTCCCCCTACCTTTCCTGTACTCCTTGTATTCCCTACATTACTTCTATGAAAATGAAGCATCATAGAAAAAATAAGACAATTTCTATAATCTTGATATGTTTCATATTCATGATCTCTAACTTAAAATGTTTTGGGGTCATAGATATTTTGATTAGCCTCCCATTATGCTTCTTACATTTTTATTTCATAATTAAAATATAATGTTGACCCTCATTATGCTGAGGTCATGTTCCAATTTATCAAAAAAATGAGATAATCTCTCATTAAATTTTTTAACCTATTGTTTCTCCATAATGGTACCCTTTTCCCAGTATCTGCATTTAGAATGACAAAATTTAATGTGAATTCTAGAAACAAAATCATATGAAGGGGGCCTTAAAGAATTTCTTAGGTCATTGAGATACAAGACAAAGTTTAAATTACTATGACCAGGTATGTTGAAAATTGTTATATACACTATGTAAATGACCAAGTATAAATTTACTAAAGTAAACTGTTCGAGAGTTAACTCATTTAAAGTACATGCT
Source organism: Pachyuromys duprasi (assembly GCA_028658305.1). Lineage (NCBI taxonomy): Eukaryota > Metazoa > Chordata > Mammalia > Rodentia > Muridae > Pachyuromys > Pachyuromys duprasi. Next base: position 91,869,836 of record CM053753.1, on the reverse strand, counting down.
TGTACATTTTCTTCTATAGATGTCCTCTGTGAAGCTCTACCCAGCAGTGCCTCAAAACATGTGCTAAGACTCATAGCCAAACATTGGTGGAGGGGGGAAAGGAGGGTGAGCATGAGAGGGGAGGAGGCTACAACCAGTATGTAAAGTGAATAAATATAAATAAAGTAATTATAAGAAAAGAATTATAAGACAACAGGCCACTTTGGTTACTCAATCGTGTACAATCTTAAGGAAGAGGTAGGTAACTAGTATTTCTATGTATGAAATGATCTACTTCTGATCTTGATATTTCAAACCAGTTCCTTATGAAATTTAAAGACAAAATATAAAAAATATGTATTTGTAAAATTTTTGTGAAAGGATTAGGAAGTTTAAGAAGTAACTTTTCTTGCAGTACTTTTCTTGCTTTTCAATTTCATAATGTATTGAAATATACATAGCTTGAAACCATAGCAACCACTTTCAAGTATATGGTTCATGATGTGTAGGTAAGCAGGAGTCTGAGTCTAAAGCTTTACTCTACGGGAATTACATTTTATACCTATCCAGGAATAAATACACTTACTCATAACATCTTTGAAAAGTCCTGGGATTGTAGAGATTCTATGTCTACCAAGCAACAAAGTTCCTGAGACTATTTGTTGTTGTTTTGTTCCATCATTATACTTCGAAGATCAGCTGTCTACACCATTGTCTTCAGACACAGACTTGAAGTATCAGTAACTATGACTGAAATCAACAAGGGCAGCATCTATCTTTCATAATTTTAATTTTAATTTTTATATTAATTACAGTTTATTTGTTGTGTATTCCAGCTGTAGCTCCCCTCCCTCATTCCCTCTCAATCCCAACCTCCCTCATCTCCACCCATGCCCCTCTCCAAGCCCACTGATAGCAGAGGTCCTCCTCCCTTTCCCTCTGACCCTAGGCTATCAGGTCTCTTCAGGACTGGCTGGGTTGGCCTCTATATTAGTCACTTTCTCTTGTGGAGAAAGCCTAGTAACCTTTTTCCTGTGTGTTTATGTCATGAGTCAGCACAGAGTACAATGCTACTTTTGGATGACCTGATAAAGGAAACTCTTTTTTTTTGGGGGGGGGGGTTAAAATTAATTACAATTTATTTACTTTGTAGCCCAGTTGTAGACCCCTCTCTCAGCCCCTCCCAACCCCACCCCCTCCCTCATCTCCTCTCATGCCCCTCTCCTAGTCCACTGATAGGGGAGGTCCTCCTCCCCTTCCATCTGACCCTAGCTTATCAGGTCTCATAAGGACTGGTTGCATTGTCTTCCTCTGTGGCCTCCTAAGGCTGAAGAATCTGGAAAGGTGCCTGGCCTCCTCTATCTGTTAATGCCTCCACCTCTTTGAGTAGGCCCATTAGCCTTCCTGAGTAGCAGAACTCAAGCCTACCTCTAGGCCTCTCGTCTTGGGAGGAGTAGGTCCTTCTCAGTTATATGTGCACTATCAGTGCCACTGCATATAAAGTGATAACTTGTGCACCTTGACATTAATCCCCAGGTGCCTCACTTGTGAATATGTGGACTGGGACTGAGAATGCCATCCTGATATTTATGCATTACCACTAGAATAGGCTCGCGATTTTCCTAAGAGTTCATGCTGCTTCTGATCTTTCCCCCTATGGAGTTACAGTTGATGTTCACTCTGCTCTTTGAAGTGTTGTCTGTGCTAGTAACATAAAAGGATCTCAAAAATTTTTGCCAAAACACAGTGATTTCTTTCCCTATGATTTCATTTCTGATAACAGCGTAGCTTCAAGTGCAGTGGCTATGTAAACCCTTTCCACCTCCCTATATGCTTCCCACTCTCTCTTTCTTATCCACATTTAATACACATATGTGTTATTATATATATTAATATACAATGAGTAAATACATAAAAGAAATGCATGTATGATATATTAGTATATTGAATACATATTCCATATATATTTTATTTATTTTTTCTGTTTTAAAAATGCAACGTCTATTGTGTTTTCAACCTCACTTTTAAGTAGCTTTTTCTTTGGTGATTCATTCTAACATTGTCTTTATGTATGATCACCTTGTTTTCTTTACTCAGAACTAAATAACTCACAGGTTTTTATCTCATGCTAGTCTTTATCTCCCTCTCTCCCTTACTCTTTCATTCTTCTCTCTTCTTATTCTTTCCTTATCAACATTTTTTAATTAAAGTAAAATATCTTTTAAAAACATATTTCAGAAAGACACACATGGTATATACTCACTCAAAAGTGGTTATTAGATATAAAATACAGGATAAACATACCAAAGTCAATACTCCTAAAGAAGCTAAATAACAAGGAAGACCCTAGGGAAAATGCTGGATCCTCATTCAGAAGAACAAATGCAATACACATTGGAAGGAGGAGAAGACAGGAAACAGGACAGGAGCCTCTCACAGACAGCCTCTGAAAGACTCTACTGAATGAGGTATCAAAGCAGAGGCTGAGACTCATAGCCAAACCTTGGGCAGAGTGCAGGGAATTTTATGAAAAAGGGGGAGATAGAAAGACCTGAAGAGAACGGGAGTTCCAAAAGGAGAACAACAAAGACAAAAAAAAGGGCCCTAAGGGCTCTGCAGAGACTGATAACCCCAAAAAGGACAATGCATATAGAGGACCTAAAACCCATGCTCAGATATAGCCTATAGACTCAGTCTCCAAGTAGGGTCCTTAGTAAGGGGAGCAGCAGCTATATCTTCCATGAACTCAATGGTAGGCTCTTTGATCACCTCCCCCTGATGGCTGCAGCCTGGTCAGGCCACAGAGAAAGACAATGCAGCCAGTCCTGATGAGACCTGATAGGCTAGGGTCAGAGGGAAGGGGAGGAGGACCACCTCTATCAGTGGACTAGGGGAGGGGCATAGCAGGATCTAAGGGAGGAAGGAAGGGAGGGATTGGGAGGAGAAGAGGGAGAGGGCCACATCTGGGATAAAAAGTCAACAAATTGTAATTAATAATTAATACAAATTTTTAAAAAATTAAAATAAATGTTGTTAAACATGTTTTGACTTGATTTTTCTCTATTGAGAGGGCTAGCTATAAACATTAACAAGAAATATGTATTTGAATTATAAGTGTGCTATGCAAACATACCTTTAATACATAAATACTTACTAATATGTTTTTATACATTCCCTAAGATAGCTGAATGAATCTCATAGTTAACAGTGCTGATTCAGTTAGGAGATATTTCAATACAGTATATCTTTAAAACAAGTTCCACAAAATGTGAAACAGAAACATTATATTATTATTAATCATTAAAATACAGTGTGAACAGATTAAATTATTATTATGTCTTGTCTAAAATTGAAATTAAAATTAATTTATTATAAACAATTTCAAGGATTTTAATATTATGGCCATTGTCTATTTTTGAAAATAATTACAGTTGAGCCTAATATTTTACTTAAAGTTGGACAATCATTTCACAACAAGAAAATATTTGAAATGGTTCAGATTAAAATATGACTAAAAGTGAATATTTTAAAAACTAGATATTATGAATTAATTTCAAAAATTATGATTAAAACCCATATATAAATAGAAATTCTTTTGAATTCTGACTGTAATTTTATGAATTATCATTTTCTCTTTCAATCTGGAAAACAACAACAACAACAACAAAAATCCCAATAATTTACAGGAGCTTTTCATTTTCATGAGGTCCCATTTATTGATTGTTGCTCTTAGAGCCTGTGCTGTTGGTTTTCTTTTCAGGAAGTTTTCTCCTGTGCCAATGAGTTCAAGGCACTTCCCCAATTTTTCTTCTAACCGATTTAATGTGTCTGGGTTTTATGTTGAGTTCTTTAATCCACTTGGACTTTACATTCCTGCAGGGTGATAAGTATGGATCTATTTGCATTTTCTACATGTAGACATCCAGTTAGACCAGCACCATTTGTTGAAGATGCTATATTTTTTCCATTTTATGGTTTTGGCATCTTTGTCAAAAATCAGGTTTCCATAAGTGTGTGGGTTTATTTCTGGGTCTTCTATTCGGTTTCATTGATCCACCATTCTGTTTCTATGCCAGTACCATGCAGTTTTTATTACTGTTGCTCTATAGTACAGCTTGAGATCAGGAATGGAGATACCTCCAGAAGATCTTTTATTGTAGAGGATTGTTTTAGCAATTCTGAGTTTCTTGTTATTCCATATGAAGTTGAAAATTTTCTTTGATGGGAATTGCATTGAATCTGTAGATTGCTTTTGGTAAGATGGCCATTTTACTATGTTAATCCTGCCAAGCCATGTGCATGGGAGATCTTTCCATCTTCTGATATCTTCTTCTAATTCTTTCTTCAGAGACTTGATGTTAAAAAGAAAAATATAAAGAAGAAAATCCAAGACATGCCACATTAACAAATAATTAAAATAAGGATTTGAATGTTTACCAAAACAGACATTGTAGCATATTACAATGTATAGTAGACACATTCATTAAATAATTTCCTAGCTAATAAATTGTGTATTTACTAGGGCTTTGTTTGCAGTGTCCCTATGAGATCATACATCAAGTTCAAAAGCATCAATAAAAGTGACTTTAATATCCTGGAAAAACTGATGCAGCTGTTTGTTTTCCAAAACTGCCAATGACTCATAAATAAAAAGGTAAGGCCATAACACCTTTTTCACAGAGATGCTAATAAAGTGAATCCATTACTGACAGATTTCATAGTGAAGCTCTGCTTGTAGAAGAAATATTTCATTTACAGTAGAAAAAAATCATTGAAATATTTTACTAAAAGGATACTTCTTTGCTGAAAGGCATTACATTCTATGGATAATCTGTAAACTATGGTCAATGGAAAAGATTATTTGATATACCATTGTTTATCTTACATGTGAATAAAAGTGATTATTTTGAGATTGTAATTTAATTAAATTTTCCTTTCATTTCTACTCCACAAACATTTTTCTTTTTATTTATTTTTTATTTATTAAAAGTTATTTACTTTGTATCCAAGCTGTAGCCTCCTCCCTGGTCCCCTCCCAAGCCCACTCTCCCTTCCTCTTTTCCTGCCATCCCCATCTCTAAATGTATTGATAGGGAGGTCCTGCTCCACTTCCATCAGACCCTTATTTCAGGACTGGCTGTACTGTCTTCCTATGTGGCCTAATAAGGCTGCCTGCCCCCCTCAGGGGAAGGTGATCAAAGAGCCAGCCACTGAGTTCAGGCCAGAGACAAGCACTCTTCCCCTTACTAGAGAACCCACTTGGAGATTGAGCTGCTATGAGCTCATGCACTGGTTCGAGGTTATCTCCATGCATGGTCCATGGTTGGAATATCAGTCTCAGCAAAGACCCTGGGCCAAGGGTTTTTGGTGGTGTTGGTCTCCTTGTGGAGCTCCTGTTTGCTCCAGGTTGTTCTATCTCCCCCTTCTTTCATAAAATTTCCTGCACTCTGCCCAACATTATGCTATGAGTCTCAGCATCTGTTTCCATACCCTTCTGGACAGTCTTTCAGAGGCCCTGTGTGGTAGGCTCCTGTCCTGTACCCTGTTTTCACCCCATCCTGATGTCTACCCTGTTTGCTTTTCTGAGTGAGGATTGAGCATCTTAAACAGGGTCCTCCTTCTGTCTTAGCTTCTTTAGGTGTTCAGGTTTTAGCGCGATTATCCAATATTATATGGCTAATATCCACTAATAAGTGAGTATATACCATTTGTGTCTTTCTGCTTCTGGATTACCACACTCATGATGATCTTTTCTAGTTTCTACCATTTTCCTGCAAAATTCATGATTTCCTTGTTTTTAATTGCTGAGTAGTATTCCATTTTGTAAATATGCCACAATTTCTGTATCCATTCTTCAGTTGATGGACATCTGTGTTGTTTTCAAATTCTGGCTATTATGAATCAATCTGCTATAAACATGGCTGAGCAAATGTCCTTGTTTTATACTTGAGCGTATTTTGGATATATGCTTAGTAGTGGTATAGCTGGATCTTGAGGTAGCATTATTCCTAATGTTCTAATAAGGCACCAGATTGATTTCCAAAGTGGTTGTACAAGTTTAGATTGCCACCAGCAATGGAGGAGGGTTCCTCTTTCTCCTCATCCTCTCTAGCATGTGTTGTCACTTGAGTTCTTAATCTTAGGCATTCTTATGAGTGTAAGGACACTGAGATTTCACCTCTACAAACCTTTATAAACACACCCGTCTATACTCCTTTAAATCCCTAGCACCTGCTTTTATTAATTCTCGTTTGTATATGTATTTGTATATACATATATATTTCTAAATATAATTTTAAATCCATATATTATTACTTATATGTTTTTAGAGATGACCATTTTCTATTTAATCTTTAGGTAGAAGAGACACTCAAATGAGACCTATAAAGAGAAGCCATGTATAAAGATATAGTTTATAGGTTCTATCATTGAATTTCCTGTCTTATCTAGAGATAATACTTCTCCTTTTCCATTTATTTTCTCTTCACTCTAATGTTTCCTATGCTATGGATTTTTAATTTCATACAATCGTACTTTTTCATTCTTAGAATTACCTTTTCTGATAGTAGGATAGTTCTTATGCATGATAAGTGTCTGTCTGTCTCCCTCCCTCTCTCTCTCTCTCTCTCTCTCTGTGTGTGTGTGTGTGTGTGTGTGTGTGTGTGTTTGTGTGTGTGTGCATGTATGTGTATATATGGTACAGGATGGTAAAAATGGAATATGATTCTGGTTTTAGCAACAAGAGGTATTAATGAAGCATATGTGAGAAGAAACCAGAAGGACTATCTAAGGAGAAGGAAGCATCAAGAATGAGGGCAAGAATAGAGTTGAAAGGGCAAATAATAAGAAAGTATAGTGATGTATACATTCCATAGGAAATTCAATACTTTGAATACTAATTAAATAGTAATCGAACTCCAATTTAATCTTCCATTTCTGAGAAGTTAATCTTTGCGTGTGAGGGTGTGTTGTGTGTGTGAGTGCATGTTTCATTTTATACAACTCCTATAGCAAGATCTTTTTGCCATAGAGGAAATAGATATGGTGTTTAATAAAGCAAAGAGAGTAATTTAGTCTGAATTGAAATTCCAGAATCTTTAGTTTTTGCCTCTTCCTTATGAAAATATCCTTAGTCAAACTTAACTAAAAGTTTCCGAAAGCGAAGCATGAAAGGAATACATTACCTGCCTACATCTGAGAATCTTTTCCTACTGTATGTTTAGCAAATGTTTGTCTCTGCAGTCTTGAAAATAAATAGAAGAAAACAATATCAAACTCATTGTTAGAGAAATTGCTAGAGAAATTGTTAGAGAAGGAATTTTTTTTCACACAGGTCTTTCACTTGCTTGGTTAGAGTTACACCAAGGTACTTTATGTTCTTAGTCGCTGTTCTGAAGGGTTTAGCTTCCCTAATTTCTCTCTCAGCACCTTTGTCTTTCCTATACAGAAGGCTACAGTTTTTTTTCTTTTTTTCTTTTTATTTATTTATTTATTTATTTATTTATTTATTTATTTGTTTGTTTATTTTTAGTTAATTTTGTATCCAGCCAGTTTGCTAAAGGCTTTATCAGCTAACAGATTTCTCTGGTTGAATTTTTGGAGGCAATCATATATACTATCATATCTTCTGCAAGTAGTGATACTTTGGCTTCTTTATTTCCTATTTTTATCCTCTTGATCTCCTTTAGTTGTCTTATTGCTCTAGCTAGGACATCAACTACTATGTTGAAGAGATCCAGAGATACTTTTTCGGCATCTAAGGAGATAATCATGTGGTTTTTCTCTTTCAATTTGTTTATAAGGTGGGTTACAATGATGAATTTCCATATATTGAACCACCCCGGCAGGCCTGGGATGAAGCCTAGTTGGTCATGAAGGATGATTTCTTTTATGTGTTCTTGAATCCTGTTTGCAAGTATTTTATTGGTATTTTTGCATCAATATTCACAAGAGAGATAGGTCTGAAGTTTTCTTTTTTCTTTTTTCTCTTTAATTTATTCATTTATTCATGTTACATAAGGATTGCTGCCCTCTCCCTCCTCTCTCTCATTCTCTCATCTGTTTCCTCATTTCCTCTCAGCTTCTTTCCAGACCCTTGCCACCCTGCCCAGCTACCCATTTAAGTCAAATCAAGACTAAGCTTGTCCTTTTCCACTGAGGCCAGACAAGGTTGCCCAGCTAGGGGAAACTGATCCAATGTTAAGCAACTGCTTCTATATCACAGACAACCTTACTCTGTAATGAGGGAGGAGACTACAGTTGGGATACAAAGTAAATAATCTGTAATTAATATAAAATATAAAAAAATTAATTAAAGATAAATAACTCTACAAGAAGACCAACAACATCAACTAACCTAGGCTCATGGGGAATCACAGAGACTAAACAACTAACCTAAGTGTGCACATGGACTGGACCTAGGCCCCCTACACTTATGGAACTGATGGATAGCTCAGTCTTCTTGTGGGACCCTTAGGAACTGAATTTTTCTTTTTTGTTGAGTCTTTGTGTGGTTTATTAAGGTGACTGTGGCTTCATAGAATGAGTTTGGTAATGTTTTTTTTTTTGTTGTTGTTGTTGTTTATATTTTGTGGAATTATTTGAAGAGAATTGTAGTTAGCTCTTCTTTGAAGTTCTGGTTAAATTCTGTGCTGAAACCATCAGACCCTGTGCCCTTTTTTGAAGGAGACTTTTGATGACTGATTTTATATCCTAGGGGCATATAGGACTATCTAATCTATTTACCAGCTCTTGATTTAATTTTGGTAGATGGAATTTATCAAGAAAATTTTCCATTTCATTTAGATCTTCAAATTTTGTGGCATATAGGCTTTTGTAGTAAAATCTACTGATTGTTGGTATTTTCTCAGTTCTATCATTATGTCCCCCTTTCCATTTCTTATTTTGCTGAGTTTGATAGTTTCTCTCTGCCTTTTAGTTAGTTTGGTTAAGGATTTGTCTATCTTGTTGATTTTCTCAAAGAACCAGCTCTTGCTTTCATTGATTCTTTGAATTGATTTCTTTGTTTCTAATTTCAGCTCTGAGTTTGATTATTCCCAATCACCTACTCCTCTTGTGTGTGTCTGATTCTCTCCCCCCACCCCCCTTCCCAGGGCTTTTAGGTGTGCCTTTAAGTTGAGATGTCTCAAACTTCTTTCTGGAGGCACTTAGTGCAATGAACTTTCCTCTTGTGTCCCACAAGTTTGGGTAAGTTGTGTCTTCAGTTTCATTATATTTTAGAAGTATCTAATTTCTTTTTCTTTTCTTTCTTTTTTTTTCATTTCTTCCTTGACCAAGCTGTCACTGAGTAGAAAGTGGCTTAGTTTCCATGTGTATGTAGGCTTTTTGTTATTTCTGTTGTTATTTCACAAGAGAGATAGGTCTGAAGTTTTCTTTTTTCTTTTTTCTCTTTAATTTATTCATTTATTCATGCTACATAAGGATTGCTGCCCTCTCCCTCCTCTCTCCCATTCTCTAGTTGAGGTCTAGTTTTAGACCATTGAGGTCTGATTGAATACAAGGGATTACTTTTATTTGTTGAAGCTTGCTTTGTGCCCAAGTATATGGTCAGTTTTGAACAAGGTTCCATAGGGTACTGCAAAAAAGGTATACTCTTTTGAGTTTGGGTGAAAAGTTATGTAGACATCTCTTAGGTCCATTTGATTTAGGGCCTTTGTAAGTGTTATCATTTCCCTATTTAACTTCTGTAGAGACAATCTGTCCCTTTGTGAGAGTGGAGTGTCCCTCTATTAGTGTGTTGGGTTTGATGTGTGATTTAAGCTTTCATAATATTTCATTTACAAATGCAGGTGCTCTTATATTCCAGGCATAGATGTACAGAATTGTGACGTTCTACTGGGGGATTTTTTCTTTAATCAGAATGAAGTGCCTCTCCTCATCTTTTAGACTAATTTTGGTTGAAAGTATATTTTATTAGATATTAGATTATCTACCCCAACTTGTTTTCTGGGTTCGTGTGCTTGAAAAATATTATTCCAGCCCTTTACTCTGAGGTAGTGTTTATCTTTGTTGCAGAAGTATGATTCTTGGATGAGCAGAATGTTGGATCCTGTTTCTGCAACTAATCTGATAGTGTGTGTCTCTTTATTGGAGAGCTGCGTGCCTTGATGTTGATAGATAATAGTGACCAATAAGTGTTAGTTATTTTTATTAAGGAGTTGGACGTGTGATTGTGTGCTTATTTCCTTTTAATTTTTTTGTTCTTGTGAAGTTATCTTGATCCTGTGTTTTCTTGGGTGTGGTTAATTTCATGCGACTGGAGTTTTCTGTCCAGTATCTTCTGTGGGGCTGGATTGTTATGTAGACATTGTTTAACTTTAGTTTTGTCATGGAATATTTTCTTTTTTCTCCATATGTGTTGATTAAAAGCTTTTTCTGGGTATAGTAGTCTGTTTTGGCATCTGTGATCTCTTAGAGTCTATATGACATCTGCCCAGGCCCTTCTGGTTTTCATAGTTTCTGTTGCGAAGTCTGGTGTGATTCTGATAGGTCTGCCTTTATATGTTACTTGGCCTTTTACCTTGCTAATTTTAATACTTTTTCTTTGTTGTGTAGATTTAGTGTTTTGACTTTTAGGGAACATAAGGATTTTCTTTTCAGGCCTAGTCTATTTGGTGTGCAGTAGGCCTCTTGTATATTTATGGACTTCTTTTCCTTTGAGTTAGGAAAATTTTTTTTCTATGATTTTCTGGGTATTGGATCCTGGAATCTTCTGTTTTGTCTGTTCCTGTTATTCTTAGATTTTGTCTTTTCGTGCCATCCTTGATTTCTTGGATGTTTTGTGTTTGGAATTTTTCCAATTATATTTTTTGTTTGAGAGTTGTATCAATTTCTGCAATTGTATCCTCAGTGCCTGAAATTCTCTCTTCTTGTATTCTGTTGCTGATGCTTATCTTTATGTTTCCTGATCTTTTCTCTTCGTTCTGTAGCTCCAGGGTTCTCTCTGTTCACGTTTCCTTTATTGATTCTAATTCTGTTTTCATGTCTTGCACCACTTCCTTCATTTGTTTGAATGTGGAGTCCTGTCTTTTCATGATGGCCTCTATTGTTTTGTTCATTTTTTCTCTGTGTGTCACTCTTTGTGCCTCTGCTTGTTTGGATGTATTTGCCTGTGCTTCTTTGAGAGCTTTGTTCTGGATGAGCATGGATTTGAGATCACTTTCCTGTGTTTCTAATGAATTAGCATATCCATTGTTTTGGATGTCCTGATTTTTGTTGGATGTGTTCTTATGGCATCCTCTATCCATCTGCTTATCTTTAACCTTCACTGTTTTTCCTGGAGTCTGTAGCTCAGACTGGGTCTGTCTGTCTGTGGTGTCTGGAGTATTCTTTAGGAATATTAGAAAGTCTGACTGGTTCTAGAGTAGGTGTTGGTGTGTCAGCTGTAGCTAAGGGAGGAAGGTCGTAGTCACATGTGCATAAGTCAGGTGTGTGGGTGGACGTGTGCCTTGAAGGTCAGGGTGTTAGAGTATGTAGATGTCTGGAAGGGTGGGGCTAAAGAGCAGGAGGATGTGCAGATGCTGTTCCCTGGCACAATGTGCTTCTGCAGAAGCCCTGAATACCTACAGGCCTGTCCTTCTGGTATTCAGATTTGTCTGGGCTCCAGGAATTGTTTGGCTGGACTCCACTTGGTAGACTCACAGATCAGTAGCTTCAAAATTGAGAATGCTGTCCCAATGGTCCCAATGTTGCCCCTGTGAGTTTGTGATTGGTAGGGATTTGATGTCTGACTGTTATTGTAGAAGGACCCTGGATCTGGGGCTCTGCATGCACTTGCTTGAAGATTCACTCTTTTGTTCTCAGGCCTAATCGAAAAGCACAGGGCTACCCCCTGTTCTCTACTCTCAGGTTTGGGCCCACAGGGCAAATAAGAGTATAGGAGATCAGTCAGCTCAGTGGTGTCCACCATTTGATCACAGGAGCAGGGAGACCTGTACTTGGGGTAGAGGCCTGCCTCTGCCATTTCAGTTATTGAGTATGGAGGCTCATGTTGGGAGCAATTACTGCTGCCTCCACTGAGTAGGGAGTCCCATGCTTGGGGCAAGGGAAAGTGCAAGGGTGTTGAATATTTGCAGCTCTCAGTCCCTGGAGACGTTCATGGGTGACCTGCATTCAAACTGTCTTAGCTCACGGGTTGTCCCCTCTCACCCAGGAGACAATTTTCAATGTCGATGTTCTGGCTTCAGCTTCCCCTCTACTCACTAATTTCAGAGTTTAGGATCCTGTGTCCCTCTGATAAGGTGCAGGTTGTCATCTTGGACTCCTGATCAGTCGTATTCTGCTTCAACTGAGTACAGTGCAGGAATATTAAACACATCCACAGACTCTGTGAACCTAATGTTCCATACTATGCCTTCTTTCTTTTTTTTTTCTGTCAATCACTGTTTTTATTTTTATATATTTTTAAATTTTTCATATTATTTGTTCACAATTTATTCATTATATATCTTACTTGAAGCTCCTTCTTTCCACTCCTCCCAGTCCCATCCTTCCTCCCTTTTCCCCTCTATCCTGGTTCCCTAGTCCACTGAAAGGGGGAGTTTGCCTCCTTTGCCATATGCCCAAAACTAATCAAATCTCATTGGCTTCTCAAGTTTCATCAGGACTGCCTGGTCCTCTTCCTCTGTAGCCTAATAAGGCTAGGGGCAAGTGATCAAAGAGCAGGCAACAAAGTTTTCAAAAGAAGCAGCCCCTCACTCCTCTTACTAAGGAGTCCACATGGAGACTGAGCTGCCACTTAGCTACATCTGAGCAGAGGCTCTATATTCTTTCCAGGCATGGACATTGGTTGATGCATCAGTCTCTGCAGAACTCCCTGGGCTCAGATATTTTAGCATTGTTGGTCTCCTTATGGGGCTCCTGTCCCTTGCATGTCCTTTTCTTCCCACACCCCTGCTTATATAAGACTACCTGTGCTCTGCTCAAAGTTTGGCTGTGAGTATCAGTATCTGCTCTGATTTCCTGTTGAGTTGAGCCTTACAGAGGACCCTCTAAAATAGCCTCCCATCCTGTTTCCTCTCTTCCACTAATTCTGGTGTTTGTCCTTTTTGTCATTATGAATGAGATTTAAGCATCCTCCTTAAGGACCTCTGTAGTGTTTAGCTTCCTTAGCTCTGTAGATTTTAGGATGGCTGTCTTACATTAGGTGGCTGCTTTCAAGAAGTGTTTTTGTGTTGCATGGAGACATCCAAGAGAAAGAAATGTACGAAAGGAAAAAAAAAAAAAACCTCAAGAAACAAGGAATTGTTATCTGCTTTAGTTAAAAAAAAACAATTCATTATCAAATATTACTTTCTTCCTGTATACTTGGTATAAAAAGATTGAGATTCACCACTGACTGTATGAAACTTTCCTACTTTTTGTATACACAAACTAAAATTTTCACCTAGAAATTGATTGTAGGAAATAAAACTACCTGTACAAGCACTTTTATAATAACAAACTGTGCAAAGTCTTCAACATATTAAAAACTCATATTATATAGAACAATTTTGATTATTTGACATTTTCATTTAAATACACACACTCAGTGGTATTTCCTTAGCACATTTCTCGTATATATATATATATATATATATGAAATTTTATATATTTATCTTTTTTTTGTATATGTGTAGAGAAATTTTCCAATTTTTAATATTTCATATAATTGAATACTCTGTTCATCTTAATTTATATTCACCTGTCTAGGAGATAGAATAATGGCTCAAATTATTGGCTCAAGCATGAAAATTATCTTACAGAAAACAAAAATTTGATTTCCAGCACCCAGCTAGTTGGCTAACATTTACTCAAAATTCCAGCTCTATAGGAGTCTATGACCTGACCTTCAATGAATTAAAGTCAGATTTACAAGCATGTACATAAACACATATAGACAGAATTTTTAGAAATAAAATCTTTAAAAAGGTACCCATCTGGATCAATTTCTGATAAATTATATATGTCTTGTTATTTTAATACTAAAAATAAAGTGCCTCCCTAATTTATGTTTTATGTGAATATATACATACATATATATATATATATATTACTTGATTTTTTATCCCATGAAATACATATTATATATTATTGCATTCACTCATGATTACTGAGTCTCAGAAAATCAACACACAATGTTGATTTCATGTAATTACTATATGTGCTTGGGCACAGGTTTATTTGACAAGTAAAAGCTTTTAAAAATAAAATCCAATGTGGTGATATTAAAATATAAATATCAATTTTTGAGTATCCAAAGACCCTAACAACACAATCAGATAAATTATTCATTATATTATATAGTGAACAATAAAGTAAAATTATATCCTACAGCATTTCTATGTAATTCTTACCTCTGTCAATTTTTTTTTTTTGCCTTTATCTTTCCTAAACTGAAAACTGCTTAACATCATGCCAGAATAAACAATAGGATAGACAGGAGAGTGAATAAAATAAAATGAAGCTTATGATTATTGTTTCCTATGGATAGTAAAAAATAAGGAAGGTATCAAGTGATGGGTTCTATGTGATAAAATATTATACCACAGATGAAACATGTTGACTCTTTGACAGACTTCAGATGTTCCCAACAAAACCATTTAGAGGTAAAATACTGTAATTTGTGTGAGTGTGTGTGTGTGTGTGTGTTTGTTTTGTTTTTTTGTTCTTTTTTAGAGTAATGGAACTCATTTTGATCTCTCAAATTAAAACTCACTATGGCTTTCTTTCTAGTTCTTTCATGTTTTCTACTCTTTAAGCTTCAGCAGTCTGATTGCTAGGCACAGAATATTTTATCCTTTCACATTTTACCAGGTATTTCTAACTCATTACTCAGTTCTCTATTCAAACATCAGCCTGCCTAAGATATCAGTTTGCTTCAGATTGTATCCCCTGATACATGTTCACAATGAAAATACTTCTACATATTTTTCACAGATTGCAGCTGTATGCTTATTAGTGTAATTATTCATTGGAATTCTGTTTTTGACTAGGCTGTCATTTCCTCATGGACATCTTGTGACTCTATGTTGCTTCATCTTTGCTTCCTAATTGCATAGCACTGCATTTTACACATAGTAGATAATCAATTATTGATGAGATGTAGAGAGTTCATAAATAAACAAATGCCTTAAATTTCAGTTGTCTGCAGACTTCTTTCTCCGTGTGTATTAGAGTTAAAAGTAGTCTTTCAGAAAAAAATATTCTCACAATGTTGTTGAGAGTCTCCAGTGGGCATAGCTATGTCACCAAAATTTTGTGAGATTGAACTCTTACATATCTGGCACAAACAATACTTGTATGAGAAGAATCCAAATGCTTCAGTTTGGTTAAACTAGCAAACAGCAGCCTTACCATGTTGCTTCTCATAGTGTACAAGATTATGTGACAGGAATGCTTCCATGAAGTCAGTGAAATCCAGATAGTGAGACATGCACCTCTTGCTGCCATCATTAAAATAATTACCTTTCTGTGCAAAGCTGGAATATGATTCAAAGAAGTAAAACATTCTATATTTGTATCATTCCATATAAAAACTCAGTGGGAACTGAAACAAAGTAGCGAAAAGAATAAAACCTTAGAGTTTTGTTTGATAATGAATAGCTTCTAAGAGTGTGATACAAGGACAAGATACTATATAATGGAACACTATAACAGAGAAATTGCCTTGGAATTTTAAAATGATAGTAAAATTAAAAGATTAAATATAGGGAAAATTTCCTGGGAAATTGAATAGAAACAACAGAGATGAGATTATGTTAGAAAAGATAACTGCTTTTTAGTAATTTGTGAATTAATCAAAATGAAATAACACTTGAAGTTGTGAAAGAAGAAGATAACAGAACTAATGTAATTAAATTAACAAAAAAAGTAATCTATAGGCTAAATCATTTCAGTCCTCATCTTTACAGAAATGATAAATGCAATAGGGCCTGCATTTTTATAACAATTATTAGCCTCCTTGATGAAAATATTTATCCAACCAACTACCACTTTGGGGGAAAAAATGAGCAAAAAATCAAAACAAAAGGAAATAGTCAAAATACCAGAACTGAGAGTAATAATAAAAGTCAGTCTTGAAAATAAGGAAAAATACAGATGCATTAGATCATGTACTTTAAAGCTCTGAAAGTAAATATTATTTGTATAAAATTTAGATCTACTAAACTTTTATGAAGGTACAAAAATACGTTCAGATATCTTCTTTTTTTTCATTTATTTATTTTATTCATTTTATATCCTAGGACCTCCTTCCCTCCCAAGCACAGATATTTCCTGAAGGAAATCAAAACAAACAAACAAACAACAAAAAAAAATACTGATGGGTTTTAAGAAAGTGCTGAAGAACTAATGCGGTTTAAAACTATGAAGTAGGCAGTTAAGGACTCAAACAAGGGAGAGACTGAGGGAGAGGAAGAATAAATGAGGAGCATGTGGAATTCAGGAAGCAATGTTTGTAACACAAGAATAAACAGGAAGTTACCACAGCTACAGAGCAGAAAACAGAAAGTTCAGACTGGTACCTGCCCATTTGGCTAGAAAGCAACATTCCAATTAGAGTTAGAACATTTGTCGAAGAAATGAAGAGCTTTTGTTTTTCCTTTCACAAAGTAAATGGTGAGGTAATTAATGTCCACTTTGAGGACAGGCCTGGGAAAACTTGTGATATAAAGTTAAAGTATTAATAAATAAAATCAGAGAGATATTAAACGCTTATAATTATACATTCTGCATGTTCATCTTGCTTGAGAGCTTTGAGCTGTAGAAATTATATACATAGCAACATAAGAATAGCTTTGAATATTGATATAAACAAGAAGTAAGGTAAGTATAAACAGTGAAATAAGGATGACACAAACAGAGGGAGGACTGAAAGGTGGGATACTGTAGAAAATATCTGAAGCCTATACTAAAATAATCTTTTAAAAGTAATGATCAAATAGTAAAAATTGAGATGGAAAGTGCCAAGTCAAAAAACTCTTTTTCTTTATGAGATTTGAAATCTATTTTGTATATTAATAAATTTGTATTATATAAAACTAATCTAAAACAAATTGATCCAGGAAAATTTTAAGGTGGGAATGGTTCCACTTGTGCCTTTAAATTTTCATTAAGTTTATTCTAATTATTCATTTTATACCCCAATCACAGCATCCTCTCTCATTTCCTCCTGGTCCCACCCTCACACTCTCTTCCTCTTTCATCCCTTCACCTTCTCCTCAGAAAAGGAAAGCCCTCTCCCTCGCAAACTCACACTGGCATATCCAGTTGCATCAGTATTAAGCAATCCTCTCCTGCAGAGACCAGACAAGGCAGACTAGCTAGGGGAAAATGATCTAAAAACAGGAAAAGAGTCCATGTCAGATACAACCTCCAATCCACTTGGTAGGGGACCCACATGAAGACCAAGCTGCCTATTAGTTACATATGTGTAGGGGGTTTAGGTTCATTCCATGTATGCTCTTTGGTTGGTGCTTCAATCTCTGTAATTCCCTATGGGCCTAGGTTATTTGACAATGTTTGTCTTCTTCAGGAGTTCTTGTCCCCACCAGGACCTTCTATCCTTCTACCCACTGTTCCACATGACTCCTGAGCTCCACCTAATGTTTGGCTGAGTCTCAGCATCTGTTTCAATCTGCAGCTGGATGGAGCCTGTCAGAGGACAGTCATGCTAGGCTATTTTCTACAAGCATAGGAGAGCATCCTTAGTAGTGTCAGTGGTTGTCTTTTTCTATGGGATGGATCTCAGGTTTGGCCAGTCATTGGTTGCCTTTATTTCCTCAATCTCTGCTCCATTTTTATCCCTGCATATCCTTTTGGGTCAAAGGTTTTGTGGGTAGGTTATTGTTATCTTCCCTTCATGAAAAGTCATGCCTGGCTAGGAGGTGGCCACTTCAACCTCCATGTGCTCCACAGCTAGAGTCTTAGCTAGAGTCAACCCCATGTCCTCATGGGAGCAATCTCTGTCACAGATCTCCATAGATGGAAACAAGCAATTCCACTAAAATCAGGTATAAGACAAGACGGTATACTCTTTTTACATATATTTAATATAGTACTAGAAGTTCTAGCTAGAGCAATAAGAAAACTAAAGGAGTTCAAGTGGATACAAACTGGAAAGGAAGAAGTCAAAGTATCACTCTTTGCAGATGATATGATAGTATACATAAGTGACCTCCAAAATTCTACCAGAGAACTCCCACAGCTGATGAACTTCTTTAGAAAATAGGCTGAATACAGAATTAACAAAAAAAATCAGTAGCACTCATTTATGCAAGCAATAAATGGGCTGAAAGAGAAATTAGAGAAACAACACCATTCACAACAGCCACAAAAAGTATAAAATGTCTTGGTGTAGCTCCAACCAAGTAAGGGAAAGACCTGAAGAAAGAAATTGAAGAAGATAGAAGATGGAAAGATCTCCTGTGTACATGAATCAACAGGATAAGCATATTAAAGAGGGCCATCTTACTAAAACCAAGCTACAGATTCAATGCAATTTCCATCAAAATTCCAACACAATTCTTACAGACCTTGAAAGGGCAATTCTCAATTTCATTTGGAAAAATTAAAGACTCCGGATAGTTAAAACAATTCTGTGCTATGAAAAAGCTTCTGGAAGTATCAATCACTGATTTTATACAATAGTAATAAAACAATTAGCATAAACTCAGATACGTTGATCAATGGAATCAAATCAGACCCAGAAATAAACCCATACACCTATAGACACCTGATTTTTGACAAAGAAGCCAAATCGTACAATGGTAAAAAGAAAGCATCTTCAACAAATGGTGCTAGTCTAACTGGATGTATGTATGCAGAAGAGTGCAAATAGAACCATATTTATCATTCTACACAAAACTCAAGTCCAAGTGGATCAAAGACCTCAACATAAAACTGGATACACTAAGTCTATTAAGAAGAGAGAGAATAGTTTTTTTAAATTAATTTATTAATTTTTGTATCAATCACAGGTTAGGTACTTTGCATCCCAAGCATAGCCCCCTCCCTCATTCACTCCCACCCTCCCCCTCCCTCCCTCATCTCCTCCCTGTCCCCTCCAAGTCCACAAACAGGGGAGGACCTCCTCCCCTTCCATCCAACCCCAGCTCATCCTGTCTCCTCAGGGCTGGCTGCAATGTCCTACCCTGGGATCTAGCCAGTCTGTCACTCCCTGGCATGTATGGGGGAGAGTCAAAGAGTCAGCCATCAAGTTCATGACTGAAACAGTCCCTGTTTCCCTCACTAGGGTCTTCAGTCTGACACCGAGCTATCATGGGCCCCATCTGAGCAGGGGTTCCAGGCCACATCCACACGTGGTCCTTGGTTGTAGCAACTGTCTCATACAAGACCCCTGTGCTCTGCTCAGTTTGGTCTTTGTGGAGCTCTTGTTCTCCCCAAGTCTCACCAACCTACCCCATTTCTATCATCACTTTTTGCCCTCTGCCAAAGGCTTGATCGCGAGTCTTACTATCTGCTCTGATACATCGCTATGTTGACCCCGCCCCCCCCCAAGAGGTCCTCCTTGGCATGCTCCTGTCCTGTTGCTTTTTTTTCCTCCACTGAATGTCCATCCCATTTGTTCATTCAAACAAGAATTGATCATACCAACCTGGGTCCTCCTTCCTGTATATCCTCTCTAGGTGTGTAGATTTCAGCATGACCTTCCTATCCTATAGGTCTATATAAGTGAGTATATGCCATATGTTTCTTTCTACTTTTGGGATACCTCACTCAGTATGATCGTTTCCAGGTCCCACCATTTGCCTGCGAATTTCATTATTTCCTTGTT
>CM053753.1:91804226-91849562 GCA_028658305.1 Pachyuromys duprasi | reverse complement strand
TGATTGGTCTACCTTCATATGTTACTTGACCCTTTTCCCTTGCTGCCTTTAATATTTTTTCTTTGTTTTGTAGGTTTAGTGTTTTGACTATGATGTGACGAGAGGTATTTCTTTTCTGGTCTAGTCTATTTGGTGTTCTGTAGGCTTCTTGTATGTTTATGGACATTTCTTTTTTTAAGTTGGGAAAATTTTCTTCTATCATTTTTCTTAAAAATATTTTCCTGTCCTTGGAGCCTGGAGTCTTCTTTTTCATCTATTCTAATTATTCTTAGGTTTCATCTTTTGATGGCATCCTTAATTTCTTGGATGTTTTGTGTTTGGGACTTTTCTGATTTTCTTTTTTCCTTTAGTGAGGAATCCATTTCAGCCAGCGTATCCTCAGCTCCCGAGATTCTATCTTCCATCTTTTGTATTCTATTGTTGATGCTTACCTTTGTGGTTTCTGATCTTTAAGTTTTCCAGTTCCAGGTTCTTCTCCCTTTGTGTCTTTTTATAGATTCTAATTCCGTTTTCATGCTTTTTACCGTTTCCTTCAACTGATTGACTGTGTCTCCTATTTTGGTTGTTTCCTCTCTGTTTATCTTTTATTGTTCCTCTATGTGGGCACTTAAATTCTTCTCCATTTCTTTGAGTGCCTTGTTCACTTCCTCTTTTTGTCTCTCTTTTTGTTCCTCCAATATCTGCATAATCAAAGCTTTAATACAATTTTCCTGTGCCTCCGTTGAATTAAAATCTGTATTGTTTTTGGGTGTTTCTGGTGGGGCCATGGTGTCCTGATTTTTGTTGGGTGAGTTCTTTCGCCGATTTCTGGGCATTTGTTTATGTATAATCACGGAGCTATTTGTGCTTTAAGGCTGAGCTTCAATCTGGAACTGTCAATCTCTTGTGTCAGGAGTATTCTTCAAGAAGTTCAGGGATTTCTAGTGGTTTGTTAGTGTGTGTTGTTGTCACAGTTGAACTCTGTTGTGGGCTCTGTGTGCCTGCCTTCGTGTTCTGTGCTAGAAGCTGTGAGCACTGCAGGCTGGTCACCCCTCTGGTCTGGAGGTTTAGCTCCTCAGTCTTTTGAGATGTCAGCTGGGGGTTTTATGCTCCGGCCTGGGTTTGCTGCTAAGGGCTCTCCCCTTAGACTGGAGACTTGGCGCCCCCTTTTGGGCCAGGGCTGTGAACCAAGGTCTGAGATGATATTTGGGGCACACACAGTGGGTCTGGTTTGGTTGCAGGCATTGCAGAGAGGTATGTACCAGCTGTATGTAGGCCTGTTTGAAGTGGTGCCCAAGGCTTTCTCTGGCACGTGGACACACACATGGACCAAGGTGGTTGCTGACGCCCTGAGCAGTGTGCAACAGCAGTGTGCAGTCTGGTCAAAACAGTTCCCCAGTCCCTCTCAGTCTGAGGTGGTTCCAGTGGCAATTGGAGTGTGCCTGCCATACACCTGCTGGTTGAAGCAGGACCAGTGTCCTTTCCAGACTGGCCCGCCGGCTCACACAGGGACTGAGGTTTTTGCTGGCAGCCCCGAGCAGAGTGTGCCTGTAGTGTGCAGTCTGGTCAAAATGGTCCCCGTCCCTCTCAGTCTGAGGTGGTTCCAGCGGTGATCGGAGTGTGCCTGCTGTACACCTGCTGGGTGAAGCAGATCCTGGAACCTTCCCAGACTGGCCTGGGGACTCACACACTGACTGAGGTTTGTGCTGGTGGATTCAAACAGCGTGTGTTCGCAGTATGCAGGTCAGACAAAAAGGTGCCCGGGTTGTCCTCAGTCTGCCCCAGAGACTATGTGGTCCAGTTTAGTATGGCGGCTGCTGGCACCCTGCGCAGCTTCTCACTCAGATCAGAGCTGTGCGCCGCTGGTCACCCAGAGATTTTTCCAGGGAATTACTAGGTGTCCCTAGGGTTTTCCCACTTGATTTTCTCACAGTAGGAGTTCCGCTCACCTGGCGATCACAAATGCTTGCGTTTTAGGTCCCAGTGTTCAGTCTCCTAGTCGCTGCGTTGTTTCTGCTGACCTAGTCCTCAGACACAGTGTCCTCTCGTGGCAGCCATCTTGGATTCGCCCGAGAATAGTTTTTAAAGCATGTCAACTAAGTGGAGAAATTGACACCAATTTACTAAACCAGCATAGTTTCCTAGTATATTCTACATATTTATCATTATACCTGTAGTTATGGTAGCTCTCATCTCTCATTAAAGGTTTCTTTGCAACAGAGGACTTTACAGAAACCACAACTCTTCAAAATGTAGGTAACAACTGATCACTGAGTACCAGATCGAGGGGCAACACCTACAAAATAGCTTCCATACCAAAGCTCAGAGAACATCCAGGAAGAAGTACCCTTACCTCTAGTGTCAGAGGACCAGAAAATCTGCTCTGACATTGTGTCTCCCAGAATTTACTAGGAAGTTTCCCCTATGAAATATTAACAACATGGTTACCTAAACAAGACTTGAACAACAATAACACCAAGAAAAATGCTAATGTGGAAGGAGAAAATGTCAGGGATATTCAACTCTAAACAAAGGGCAGCAGGTAATTAGAAAAGGTGAGAACAAGAGAAGTGTCCTCTGATGTGGAGAGCTGCTTGTTTATACCCTGGCCTTCACCTGGAGACAGGGATAGGCAGGATGCTTTGCAAAGTTCATTTCCTTTTGTTTGTGTGAGGATCACAGAGACCAATGGTTGAGGCAAACAAGTTGACTTCGGCTCTGCGCTGACGATAAAAGGGAATTGTAGATGGGACCCAAGATGGCAGCCATCAGCAAGCACTGTTCCTGAAACTGGTGAGTGGAGGGGCAACTGAAATCGGAAAATTGGCATTATGGCTTCCTCAAGGAGGGGGACACCACAGTAGCAGAGAACTTTTTGATTCAGGTCAGATGCGGACTTCTCTGTGAACAGAGAGGAGCACTTTCCTTCTTTGAGCCTCCCTCCCCCTCGGAGGAGCTGAGCCAGAGCACGAGGGGCACAGATCTTGCTGCCTGTGAACTGAAGCAGCAGAGACAAGGATACCAGCACCTCAGCCTCAGCAACCATCCTCACCCATGTCCCGAGCCCAAGATCCATGGTATAATCCTGTGTGGGTCCCACGCCTTCAAGTGGCTGGCCTTACTGACTCCACAGAGCCTGACTGTATGAGCCTCTCAGTCCCTCAGTGGTTGTGCAGCCACCAAAGTCTGGCGGACCTGCAAAACTGCCTAGGTGCACCAAGCGCTGAACCAAGGTGGTGGCTACACAAGACTTCCTGACAGGCACCTAGGCACCTTAGTTCTGCAGCTGCAACTGGATTCCTGGGCACAGTGGGTTTTGCAGCACCTGCTCAGCAGTCTGAGTGCACATTTGGCTAAGCAGGTCCAAACCTGATAGTAGAGAGCAAGAGGAACCCCTGTGCACTATAATTTGAACTGCTAGAGAGTGAGTGCACCCCTAAGTGTCTGCAGAGCCCCAGATCCAGGGTGCTTGAAAGCTAGCAGCCCGACATCAGAAATCTCTCACCCACACTTCCAGTATGGGAAACAGAGGGTTTCTTGGGACAAGGAAGCCCTGGCTCTGTGGAGCTACCAGCGGAGTTTAGGCAAATAATTCCTGGAGCTCAGTTAGAGAGGAACACCAGTAGATTGTAGGCCACTGACATACTCAGGGAATTTGCTCACTGGATCATCACCAGCGCTTGCTATAACTTCAGCTGCCACAACCCCTTCAGTGACAGCAAGGCGCCCTTCCCTCACACTGAAGGTCTCTACATTTTCTAGCACCCTGTCCCTCAAGGCAAACTTCCAGGTGCACAGGCACGCACATGCTTCCTCACATTTGTCCTTCTGCGCCTGTGGACTTTCCTCCCACAGGTACAGCTGAAGCAGTAACACACACGTTGAAACCATTGGACCTCTCTAATCTCCCTGAAGATTTCTCCAGAAGCCAGAGAAAGACCATACCAATCTGAACTGCAGAACCCAAGAACAAACAGTGAAGGTTACGGTTAAGCAAATGGCCAGAAGTAGGTGAAGGAACACAACCAACAAAAATCCGGAAATCATGACTTCACCAGCAATCCCCCTAATCAATGGATATTCCAATTCATCAGAAACACAGGAAAATGACCTTGAATATATGCTTATCCAGTTATTAGAGTCACATAAAGAGGAAACAAACAAATCTCTTAGAGAAATAGCCAAGCAAATACAGACAGTTAAAGAGGAAATTAATAAATCTCTCAAAGAATTGACCTCCCAGGTGGAGGCAAAGAAAGAGGAACTGAACAAAGTTCTCAAAGAAACACAGGCAAATACAGCCAAACAAATTGTCATTGTTCCTATAAATCTCTTCTCAACTATGATTCTTGTACTCAGCTGTAACTCTGTATTTCTGGGCATTAATAAGCCTGGTGACCTCAACTCTCTGTCAGATCTAAGAAATAAACATTGATTTTTAGTCCTTTCAGCATTGTTTTCATTTAGTGAGGACAGGGGTGATGACTTGCAAGTTCTTTATGTATTGTAACTAAAACAAGAAATGTAACCTTGCACTTTTATTGAATAATATGTGTGACTCCTAGCCTGTAAAGGTTGAGAACCAGAAAATGTTTAAGGATAGGCCATTTATTTATAAAATAACCATAACAAAAGTAATGATAAATAAAACCTAAAAGTCATAACATTTTATTTAGTCTTTGCAGTCTATTTTATTTCTATTGATGAGTGTATTTCAAAAAAAGATGATTAAGTCTTATTCATATATATAACCATCTTTAAACAGCTGGAGTTGTATAAACTTAATGTAAGCTGTTCTGAAATTTTAAAAAGGTGACTTGGGGGAATTTAATTAATGTCTCATAATTTTACATTAACTTGGCTCTACAAGGGGACTTTATTTTTTTCTTTTTTAGGGCACATAAAATTATGTATCAGTGATTTCAAAATATAAAGCCATTACAAGATAAACAAAACAGTTAAGTTCTCATTTTGATTATTGCTGTTATTAACATCCACTTCCTTTTATACTTATGTAATGTGATAGAAATCCTTCCAGATTTTTAAAATAGCTTTAAAACCAAGAGTACCATTTAGTTTTCTCATCACTTTCTGAGCATTTTATGAGTTTAAGTCTTCATATGTTTTTTTTTTTTTTTAAGTAGTGGTTATGGCTATCTCAAGTCCTCTTCTGAAGTATGATGGCTAGAGAAATAAAGGAAAAGTGCTTCCAGTTTTTCCTTCGGTTTTGTTGGTATCCTTCATTCTTTGAAATTTCAGCAATAGGCTAAACAACACTGCAGAGCAACTTGTCATGTTTTCTTTGTTCCTTGATTTTAAAATAAATAAGTCTTACATATGCAAATAATCAAATCTGTATATCTTAGTTGAATTTACTATTCAATATGTCATGTCATACATGCATTAAGAGTACTATGTGTATATATAGATATATATGTATATTTACTGTGATTTATGTTTCAATCTCAATTTCAATAATAATTAGGAAATATGCTCATCTCAATTTTTCTGCCTCTAAATAACATTTAAGTATGCAACTTGCATTGTGTTTATACTGACACCTCTCAGAAAAATTAAGCAGAGTCTTAAAGCAATCATATTCAATAATATATTTTTCTAATTTAAGAATAAAAGTTATTCTTTATATTCTAAAACTTTTAAACAACGGAGACTGTCATGCATATTGCATCTATTTTAGGTCCTTTGCAAGTACTTTAAAAATAGTATTTTCATCCATTTTTTAAAACTAGAACAGAATTAATTATATTCTAACCCTTGCTGATCATTATGAAGGAAGGAAATTGTGCATATGGCTAATTGTGACAGGTGTGTTTACAAAATACAATCCAAAGTAGGCTATATGATATCATACTTTCCTATTAAAGTGAAATGCATCAGAGAAGAAAATGAAATATCTAAATGTATCTTTTATTTTTTTCATGATGAGTGAGTGCATCCTAATCTCTCCTGAAGTGCCATCTGCTCCTTTGAGCACAGTCAGAGTTAACCCTCCTCAACACAGGAAAAAAAAAATCTGTGGAAACAAAAAGAAAGAAGCTCAAGACTAGCTTGATGAAGTCTCTGAAAACCAAGGGAAAATGTCTACATCATCTTTCAAAATGACACTTCTGAGCAACCAAAAGAGAAAAAAAAAAGAAACACCAAGTATTTGCTGAAAAATACTCATTTCTCAAAAAAAAAATCACAGATTTGTTGATGCAAACTTCACTTTGCAAGACTGAATTTATGATTTGTTTGAAAAATGATGTTCATACAATATGATACTTTATACAGACTGTTGTTACTGATGAATTAAGACTCTACATCATATAAAAATTTCTAAGATTTATTCATTGTGTAATACGTGGCATATTGTTTCTTTTTTTCTGGTACAAAAAAAAAACTTTCTGAAACTTTGCTTTGAACTTCTTTAAAGTCTTCCCATATACAAATTAAGAGATTGCTTTTAGCACAAATGTGGGCAACTTGTAATTATTCACTTCCTAACATGTGGCCATAGCACTATAATATATGTCTTACCATATTACAAATAACTGTCTTTTGCAACAACAAGAAACTATCCCAAATAACTCAAAGAGGCTTTCTTAATAAGTATAGGAATAAAATCCCTCTTTCTTTACTCCAGCTTCTGTTATTTTTTCTTTAATTCTTTCCTGAGAGAATTTTTCTTATATTATTTTTCATACAATATATTGTGATTACACTTTCTCCTCCCATCTGGATCTATGCTCTATGCCCATTCTCTTCCTCAGAAAATAAGCAGGTGGACTGGAAAGATGGTTCAGAGGTTAAGAGCATGGGCCATTCTTCCAAGGTCCTGACTTCAATTCCCAGCAACTACATGGTGGCTCACAACCATCTTTAGTGGAATTTGGTGCCCTCTTTTGGTTTGTAGGTATACATGCAGGTATAATACTGTGTACATAATAAATAAATCTAAGAAAGAAAGAAAGGAAGGTAGAAAGAAAGAAAGAAAGAAAGAAAGGAAGGAAGAAACAAAGAAAAGAAGGAAGAAAAACAGGCATCCTAGGTATAATCATAAATAAGATAAAACAAAAACTAACAAATCAGAATATTACAAAACAACCAAACAACAACAACAAAACAACCAAACACAAAAACCACAATAAGTGTATAGACACAGAAACAGAGAAGTCCACACACTTAAGAATCCCATAAAACCCCCAAGCCAGAAGCTGAAATATACTTGCAAAGGACCTGTAAGTTAGAAGAGGAAAAAAAAAAGAAAAGAAAAGGAAAAAGGGAAAACAAACACAAAAACAAACAACATCACAAAAGTCCCAGACTTAACTTATGAGATACAGATCCTCTAAAGATGCCATTGAGTTGATTTTCTGTCGGGCATATACTGCTGGGAAAAGAGCCTACTTTTAGGAGTAGTTTGTTCTCCACTGAAGCTTCTTCAAAGAATACCAATTTTTCACTTGTAAGAGGCTATCCTTTGGAGATAGTGTTGAGGTCATGTGTCCACTACTCCTTTTGGCTGTAGGACTCCACTGGTGCATGTCCTGTGCATGGTGCCTCAGTCTCTGTTAGTGCATATGTGCGCCAGCCCTGTTTTGTCAAGAAAGCATCTTTTCCTCCGTGCCGTTCATCCTCACTGGTCCTTACGATCTTTCTGCCTTCTCTTCCACACGATTCCCTAAGCTCTGAAAAAAAAGGAGGATAGGATTTAATACAGATATCCAACTTAGGACTGAGTGTTCCAAGGAATTTTACTCTCTACTTATTGTCTGGTTAATTCCCATCTTTTGCAGGAGGAAGCTTTTCTGAGGATGGTTGACAAACACACTGATCGATGAGTATAGCAAAAGATCACTAGGGGCTCACTGCTTTGCTCCCCACGAAAAGCAGTAGCTTCCCCTCTCTCCACCCCTCGGTCCCTGTTCTATCAGTTCTCTAGTTCCTGAATATCCAAGCACTATCAGGTATGGTTTCCATTTCATGGAGAGGGCTTTAAGTCAAATCATGTATTGACTGGTTACTCTCACAAGCTTTGTTACTCTATTGTACCAGCATATTGCAAGCTGGTCACTCTTATGCATGTATGTGTGTTTGTGTGTGTGTATACATAGACTGGTATTTACATTTCTCATTTGGAGGCAGCCTCTGATTTTTGAGAGCCACTATTGATAAGTAGTCTGGAAAGCCTGTATTCCTTAACTGTAACCACAAAGTTTGTAGAGTGTTAATTCAGCACAAGCATTAGTTCAAGTAGGAATCAAATATGCTAACTTAGAGCTACTGAAACTTTAGGATGTTGTTTTATTTTCAAACCATAATTATTTCTAGTTTGCTTTATTAATAGAAGAACTGAGCATTGCCTGGGAAAACATTCATAGCAATTTCTAAGAGGTGGTGTTTTCTGCAATTCTCACTCATTACTGATGGCTAGATTTAGAAAGGAATATGTATTAGCATTTTTCTCATATAATCTCAGCAATAACATTGATTCAGGATTTCTTCACATTTCCTTGAAAAGGGGGTCATATAACTACGTTTCCAAAGCCTGGTTTACTATGCACTGATAATACTCACTTTATATTATTGTGAACATTAAAGATGGAGAGAGTAGATATTAACATTATCTAATCACTGCTTGTGGGTCAGTTTCTGTTTGAGTAGCTTATTATGTATAAATTCTCAGAATAGCTTGTCACAACTGTATGCTTAAAAACTACAGAATTAGAGACCAAGTCTCAGAAAAGACTAAAAAATTAAGACTCTTGATATCGCCCTGGAAATACAGAAACAGACAAACATCTAACATAGTGGTTCTGAAAGCATATAACATTACATCTCAAGGGCAATTTCTCCTCTGAGACCTAAAGTAGAAATCTGTGTGTTTACAACACTGTAGCTTCAAGAGTTAATAGGCAGAGGGAAACAGATGAAGGTAGCTCAAAGGATTGAAAGAAGTATTTAAATAAAATCATATATGCTCAAGAGCTTGTTGGAAGCATTTAAGATACACTAAAGCAGCACAAGATAGATGAATTATGCTACTGAAACTACTTTGCCTTCGAGGCTCAGCATTGAAAGCACCTGGGACTGTTGGGAAGCTCGTTGTATTGAAGAGCATCTGCATGAGAGACCTACTGAGAAAATTCTAGTCTTTAGCTTACAGCCTGGTTACATGCTGGAAAGAAACAGCTTAATTGGGCTTTTAAAATCCCAGAACAGGTAATAAGTTAATTTGAGTTTGTCAAACAAAGAACCCTTTAGGTTTTATCACTCACTTATAATTGTAAACAAGAAGAGTCAGCCTGTTCGGTAGATAGGCAGTTTTCAATTTCAGTTGTTAAAAAGGATGAGTTTAGACTTCGACCTACAAAAGCACATCATATTCACTGTTTTCGCAGCATGGGTAATCTGATAACTGTTACTTACATCTGTGCTTTAAATGCGACTTTCTTTTAGGTTCTCTTAAGTAACTCCCAGGCGATCCATCTATACCTATGGCTTACAAGTGTATGAAATTCTTTGTAGATAATGTCAAGCTCTTTTACACTTATAAAGCCTTTTGACACAAGAACAACTATTTATACTATTTTTATCCTCTTCTTTCTATTAACTGTAATATTACCTCCATCAGTTACACCACATTTGCAAAGTCCCTATGTTAATGTTAAAGTGTTACATTTAAAGTCCCCAAATTGTTGCAACAGCTATTCCAACATATATACATAGTCAATCTTTATATATATATATATATATATTCAAATATATGTACAAAATGACTATATATATTTATAATCACAGAACTCATTTAAAAATCTGGGCAAGGCTGTGTGCAATTGAAATCTCCACATTGCAGTTAAAAAATGGGAAATCCCTTGTGACTTCCTAGCCACCCATTTTAGCTGAATCTGCAGTAGGAGACCCTGCCTCAAAAATCTAGGTTTAAAGACCCTGAAGTTGCTCTCTGGCCTCCTTATGCACAAACATGAATATGCTCATTCACTTGCCAATTCATGAATATGTGCACATACTTCACACACACACATACACACACCAATTAAACAGAACTTCATATACTGAAACTCTTCGGTGAGTCAGTATACATCTATGAGACCTAAAGAGTTTGGGTCCACGGGAAAGATAGTAACAACCTCTGTCTTAATAGTCTAGCTTTCTACACATCTTTGCCTCTTATATGAAGCTGGCATACAGATTTTATGAGATCTGATTCACTGCTGGTTAAACGTTATTAAACTTTCATAAATGTGAGCTAAAAACTTCTTTTCCTTATTAAAACAAAAACAACAACAACAAAAACCAGCATTGGGTATTCTATTATCATATCAGATAAAAAAGGCTAAAATAAATAAAACAAAGAAACTGAGAATAACTAAAAGGGGAGAAAAGTCAAAGACTGGATCCAAACCTTATCCTCAACCATAATACTACCATTACTATTCCTATCTTTAGAAATTAGAGGGATAAGAAAATGAAAGATGATGGAAAGAACGTGTAAAAACTGAGGACCTGGTAATGGAAAGGTTATCTAACCCATGTGTCCAAAAATAGCTCTGTGACCCAACACAAAGTCATAAACCTACAAAAAGCTTCACAAAATCATTAAAGTTTTTATTATTATCATTATTTGAAATTGGAAGGCATGTTCTCCACTATGAGCTTCTGAATAAAGAGGTTGCATTTAAAAATCAACGGGTTAGAGCCCTATAATACGGTCTTTTGTGGTAAGAGAAGAATCCTTAATGACAGGATGAGCATGTTGAAGTGTCTTTTTAACAAAACTGCTCTCTCTCCCTAAAGCAAAATGAAGACATACCTTAGTAAAACATCATGTAGCCATTATCATACATTGGAGAGACTTAGATGGAAATCAGATATATTTAAGAGTGAGTCAGGGCCAAATTTTAGACAATGCAGTTTGACAAGTTTTCAACTGAGTTGTATTGCAAATACTAAGTACTATTTGGTGAGGAAGTTACAATAATAATCACTTACATATTGACAATGATGGGTTGTAGAACAAAATATGTCTGGTTAAAATATAAAGGAGAGTTTATTAACTGTTTTTTTTAATCAGAAATAGTGTATTATCAGAATTTTCAATAACTTTGCAAATGTGAAAAGGTTTTATTTATTTTTGTTGTTGTTTTGTCTTTTTAAAATCTTATGAAATACACTAAAATTCTTAGAAAATGTTTTCTCTGTTCTTCCAAACAAATAGCACACTTCAAATTGTTGAAATAATAGCATTCACAAGCTATGTCTTGCCTTTATGCATTTTTTTGTTCACAGGCACAGCTATTTAGAACATTTCTGTCCTTTTATTTTTCTTGTTAATATGCCTCTTTTATGCTCTTAAATAAAGTCAGAATGCTTTGCTGTGATATAAATATTAAGTATTTCCATTGACACATTCAAACCCGTTGGCAATATGATAGATAACACACTTAAAATATAATGTATAAATATTTGTCTATTGGAATGATGGGTGAATTAGCATTTTCACCCACCCCAATCATCTCTTTCACCATGGACTCAATTTTTTGGTTTGATTTAGAAAGTGTTTACTCGTTTTCAAAAGCATAGAAACCTAGATAGGTCCTTTGCTCAATAGAAGCAAAAGAAAGTAAGCAGAAATGGACAGATGGTGTTTTATCAAACTAAAACATTACCATACATCAGTGGAAACAATAAACCTATTAAATAAGCACCTACAAAACAGGTGTAAATATTAGCAAACTATTTATCTGATAGAGGGTTATTAAATAGAATATATTTTGAACTCCAAGAAATTCAATAATAAAATAACCACACTAAATACTCAAAAATAGATCTAAATAGAGATATCTGAGAATAAGTCACGTAATGATCAATAGACACATGAAAACAATCTTCAACATCATACACAGGAGTGTAGATTAAATCACAGTTGAAGTATTGCTTCACCCCAGAAAGAATAGCTACAATACAAAAGATAACGATAGCAAGTACTGGCTAAGATATAAAGAAAAACAAATCTTTACATGACATTAAGTAGGATTACACTAGAAATTAGTGCAGTCACGCTGCAAAAGAAATGGAGTGCTCCCTCAAAACAAAACATGCAGCTACCATGGGCTCTCACAATTACACTACTAAGTATATATTAAAAATGAAATATTTATGCTTAAAGTTATCTGGCTTCTCACATCTACTGTATCATTATTCAGAACAGATGAAAAATAAAATCAATTTCTGTATGTACTTTCTGAATAATGGATGAAACATGTATTTGCACATCACAGAATACTATTCCATAATAAAAAGTAAGACATTTTAGTAATGAGATTTGACTAAATAATAAAGCGTTTGCCAATCATGTGAACATTTCTGGTTCTATCCCCTGCGTGGAAAGGTGAAGGAGGAGGACAAGGAAGGAAGGAGAGAAAGGAGAAAAGCAACCTAGTAGGAAGAAGAGAGAGAGGAGAAACTGTCACTTGTATATCGTATATCATGGATGAACCCAGAGATCAATTTATTATATTAAAGTGAAGTAAGATAAGCATAAGAAATCAAATACTGACTTGACTGCATGATCACACTCAAATGTACAGTCTAAAATGTT
Source organism: Pachyuromys duprasi (assembly GCA_028658305.1). Taxonomy (NCBI): domain Eukaryota; kingdom Metazoa; phylum Chordata; class Mammalia; order Rodentia; family Muridae; genus Pachyuromys; species Pachyuromys duprasi. Next base: position 91,836,958 of record CM053753.1, on the reverse strand, counting down.
CATCTTGTGGTTTTTGAGTAAAACGATAGCTACTAGCAGTAAGAGAGCTCAGTGTAAAGGGCTTTATTAAGGAGCGTAACTGAGAGTCCCGCCAGTGAGAGGTGCCAGAGTGATGGCACCAAAGGGATGCTGACACTTATTCATGTCCTGGAGAGATCACAAAGTTAGACAAAAAGATATGATTGGTATTGCTAAGGAGCAATGATAACCTCTTGAGATGCTGTGACTAGCTTGATTTGAACAGTGTGTATTTGTACAGGAACATTGCATAATATGTTATCGGTGTATGCAATATCCATGTTTTTCACTTCAGTTAAAATGAACAAAGTTAATAAATTATAATAAATTTTAAAAATTAGAAATAAATAAAAATAAATAAAAGATAAAACATAATTTTATTCATTAAATTTAAAAAGGATGTCTTTAATATATTTGTTCAGAGTTTTAACCTATCATTAAAAAAAAAAGAGACAGTATTTTGCTCATAGCTTGGGCTGTCTTCAAAATCTTGATCCTCCTACATAAACTTCCAGGTTGCTAAGAATATATTTGTGTGCCATCATGGCCCATGCTCTCAATTGAATGCTTAATTAACAGCAGATGCAGTTTCAGGTTACAAATATTTCATTTTTTGAGGCATAGATATAAAGCAAGTCCTCTTACTTTGGTGTGCATGCATTCACATTATATGTTGATTAAGTAGTAGTCATTTATCACTTATCAGATAAGAGCTGGTATCTTTTATTTCACTGTCTTCACCATAAAAAATTTTCTATACATACAGACAGCCTCAAATCTAGGATTGCTGTAGCTTTCTCTTGCCTTTCCGTGCTGTCATTTTTCTTTCTTTCTGAGAAATCTTTATTTATTTTACAATATAGCATAGGCTGCCATTGTCACAAAAAACAATATTTCATGGGCAAACATGGTTCAATATTCAGCTTTCCTTTCAGTTTTGCTATTCACAAACTGGTTTTCATTTTATGTTTGTCTGTAGTTCAATAGAAGAGCACCTTATATTTTAATTATGTGTTTTTGCTTCTGATACTCCAGTGTCCAGAGCAATGACTGGCGTTAGTAAATGCCTTGAATTTATGAGTAACATGTAAAAACCTGAACTGTGAAAAGGTAGAAGTCAGTAGCGGGGTATAATAAAGAAGGGAATTAAATTAATTCATATATTCATCTTTTACTTACAAACTGTATTTTCTTTCAATTGATAGTAATTTGAAAAAATCTAGTATACTGGCATTTTTCCATTCTCGCTGTAACGTTCTTTTTATTCCTGGTTTTAAGGATCCAGTAAGGTCAGTTTATTCAATGTCCAATTCACGCGTTGCATAAATTCCATATGTTCAGACAGGAAGTGAAATATGAGTTGTTTGTTTTGTGATAAATTTATCTTTCTGAGAAAATGTCTCAGAGAAAAGGAGGTTGGATAATATAATGGATTAGGATGTATTTTGTGCACATGAATAGAAATGTATTATAAAATAGTCAGAAAGTATATATATGTGTGTGTGTATGTATTCCTAATATCTTACTTAAGACATATTTTAGATAAATATAATGATGCTGTTTTATATTATGTTTTAATAAATAATAAAATTGATTCAATAAATACTAATAATTAACTAGAACATTAAGTTTTAAAGAAAAATGTTCACATCATACATTTTGAAGACTCCATCAGATATAAGGAAATCATGTGGTTAATGAACTAGGAAATAAAAATGGAAATGTGTCTCTAAAATTGAAACAGATTGGAAAATCATTAAATTCAACAAATGTCTACTCCTTGCCTTCCTTGGATATTTTGTAAGGCTTCAACCTAAAAATACAGGTCCAGAAGATGGTCTAAGAGTTAGACAACTACATGAAACCTGTTAATTCTGTGACAACTAAGTAGCTACGTAATTAATCATTTCTCTTCTTGGCACCAATGGAATGTCTGAAACCTATTGATGGATACACATTTTAAAAGTTGGACACATATCTGCTCATTGACTTGTAGCATTCCTTAACATTCTTGTAATATTCAGTTTCAACAATGCTTCCTAGTGGTCAAATGGAGTTGTATACTTAGTATAAAATATTTGCACTTGATGCAAATTCTTACAAAAATTTCAAACTTGAAATATAGCCTGGCATGACAGACTGCATTCCATCTGCTTTTCAAAGTGTGAACTGTGGGGAAATGCCAGGGCCCACTGATTCTGTCTAAGCATGTCATTGATTTCTTTCATCATCAGCTAGTTTTGATAATTTGATGAGGTCCCATGGCAATGGGTTGTCCTTTCAGTTTCCCAAGTGATTCCAGTGGAGAGGAAAGGTGTTTCTCCCATATGGCAGGCCCAATAAATTAATTAAGGTAATAAGTGTCATGCCATCTGCACCTAGTGTATGAAGGACATTAATCAGGCCGTACCTCACAGCTGGGTTCATCTTTAGTGTGTAGCCACCTGGAACATAAACAGTGCAGTGTGTCAGCGAAGGTGATCAACAGTACATGAGGCAAGAGTGTCAGAGCTCTTGCAACAGGCTGGTGTGTTGGGATTCCAATTCTCTGTCAGATTCTGCTTTTACTAAAGTAAATGAGCACTAATAACTCTAAATATACAGCACATGCTAATTATGTTTAATTTAACAATAAATCCTATAAAAATAAAGAGGTGATTTTTATAGTGCAAACATTATTTTATATATACATATTTATATATAAAATATGACACATAAGTGAATTTTTAAAAAGCTAATCATTAAGATACTGTTTCCTGGAAGTGGGATAAATATTTTGAGCCAAGCTACAGATAAAGAGAATTAAAATTTAGTGCTATAAATTTTCATCTTATTACTGCTTTAGCTGCACATATGTTTTATATTTTTATTTACCTCATTGTACTTCTTTTATTATTCTTGAGTCATTTTCTCTGGTCCATTACTTGTTTGGAAATATATATTTTCTTTTTTCAAGTGCTTGGACTTTTTAAAATTTATGTATCTTTTTTATCTTTCTCATATCATATACATGTACACAGAGGATTAATATACAGAATATACAAATAATTACATTAAAAAGTCAAAGAAACAGATGAACTGATATTTTCTTTTTAAAATGGGCTAAATGAAGAGTGGTCACTACAAGAAATAAAAGGTTAAAATACTTCCAAAGTGTTCATTACCTCCAGCAATTTTTAGGGAAATCAAAAGCAAAGCAACTGCGTGATGTCATCTACCTCTGACAGTGTAGCTGAAATGACCAGAACAACTGACAGCAAATGCTAGCTTACTGGTGAGGAAAGAAGCATCTTCACCGAATATTTACCAAAAAACCCCATACATTTGTGCAGATTGTTAATCAGTATGAAGAATTATCAAAATCCTGTAAATAAATCTACTATAGGACCCAGCTGTACCAGTCATGGTGTATATGCCCGCAGGACTCGCCATCCTACTTCACAGATAATTGCCGAGCAGTGCTCATTGCTGCCTCACTCATAATATCAAGGAAACTGAAACAGCGTAAATATCCTTAAACACATGAAGAAATAGTGAACCTGTGGTACACATACGCAACTCTAAAAAATGTGAAAGCATCTGTCTCTGCAGGAACCCCTGGGCCCAGGTCTTTTGGCTCTGTTTGTCTCCTTCTGGTCTTTATGTCCTAGCTTGTCCTCTCCAGGTCTTTCTGTCTCCCTCTTCTTGCATAAGATTCCCTGCACTCTGCCCAAAGTTTGGCTATGAGTCTCGGCATTTGCTTTGATACACTTCTGGGTAGAGTCTTTCAGAGGCCCTCTGTGGTAGGCTCCTGTACTATTCCGTGTCTTCTCCTTCTTCAGATGTTTATCCCGTTTGTCCTTTGAATGAGGATTGAGCATCTTCCCTAGGGTGCTCTTTCCTGTTTAGCTTCATTAGGAGTACAGATTGTATATGTTTATCCTATATTATATGTGTAATATCCACTCATAAGTGAAAGTATACACTGATAATTCAACCAAGGGCCATGCATGGACAGAACCTGATATCCCTGCTCAGATATAGCTCATAGGAATCTCAGTCTCCAAGTGGGGAGGAGGGGTCTCTGACATGAACCCAGTGGCTGGCTCTTTGATCACCTCCTCTGGGGCGGGACTGCAGTCTTACCAGGCCACAGAGGAAGACAATGCAGCCAGTCCTGATGAAAACTGATAGCTATGGTCAGGTAGAAGGGAAGGAGGACCTCCCCTATAAGTGGACTAGGTGAGGGCTATAGGAGGAGAAGAGGAAGATCAGGTGGTATTGAAAGGTGACAAGACAGGAGATTGCAGCCAGGCTATAAAGTGAATAAATTTAATAGATTCAATTTTAAAAATTATGAAATCACAATATTTTCAGGTAAACAGATAGACATAGAAAGTATTACATTAAATGGATGTAATTCAGATCTAGAATGACAGACACCACATATTATCTGTCAGCTGTATTTCTTTTTCTTAAGATATATTTTATTTTTATTAATTACGGTTTATTCACTTTGTATCCCACCTGTTGCTCCCATCCTTTTCTCCTCCTCCTCTCTCCTTCCTCTCCACCCATGCCCGTCCTCCAGTCCACTGATAGGGGAGGTCCTCCTTCCCTTCCATCTGATCCTAGTCTATCAGGTCTCATCAGGAGTGGCTGCACTGTCTTCCTCTGTGGCCTGGTACCTTTGCTGCTACCCTTGGTTGAAAGCAAACCCATATTCTTGAAGGTATTGCACAATTCAGATGCAGGACCAGAAGTATAGATTTGGTTATAATCTGAAAGCCTCTTTCCTGTTCTGGCTTTCAATGTAACAGAAAATACTATTCAAGCTTCAAATGGAGGGAAGCAATAATTATTCTGCCCATCTGCAGCACCTATGAACAATAACAGTGAAATTAAGATGAAATAAAAGGCACTCACAGGTGGTGGCTATTTAGGCTGTAGATTGTTGAAATGAATCTAGCACTGCCATTTACTAGATCAGCATAATCCCTAATAATATTTCTAAACCTTATCTCTGTAACCACAGAGACATGGACCTACCACTCCTCTTCAAATAAGCCTTTCTTTACAGCAAATCGAGACAATCACAGGGAAACTACAGCTGGACCCAATGGAAGGAACATCAGAAGATGGAAGCCTAAATCTGTATCAGAGACCCTTTGTCTATGGCTCTGGGAGCATCAAGGATGTGGGTGTAGAAAGACCGTAAGAGCCTGAATGACAGGGTGTCTGGTGTAAATCTGTATGTCCTAGAAATGTCTTCATAAACAATACTGTAACATAGGCGATATCAGTGCAAATGTTAATATAGACCAGGGAAAATTTCACAGGGTCCCACGCCTGGACAAAGAACTACTGATATTTAATGACTGCTGAGGAGGGAGGGAATATTCGTCCAATAGAAAAATGTTCAGCACAAAATCTATACATGCAGCACCAACAAAAAATGTTCTCAGCTGTTGTGTTCTTATATTCATGCACACATATGGTCCCCCAAATGGGTACAGACAAATATGTAACATTAATAATTAAGGAAACTGAGGCAACCAGTTTCAGACTTGGGGGACCTGGAAGGTGAATATGGAAGGAAATGTAATATAACTATATTTTAAGTTTAAATGTGTGAAAATATAATAAATAAGTAAAAAATAGAAAAAAGGAAAGGGTTTATAGAAAGGGGGGTTATTTTTGCTTATGGTTCCTGAGAATAAGTTTCCATCCTGGTAGCAATCAACAAAGGTAGAAGAGAAGCTGAGATCTCACATGTCAAAACATAACCATGAAGCAGAGAGATGGTATAAGATTTGAAAACTCAATATCTGTTAACAATGACTCATTTCCTTCAGTGAAGCCAAACCACCTACACCTCCCCTAAACAACAGGACAGCTGTGGATCATGTGTTGGAATGCAAGGGGCACAAAGTTGGATATTTAGGGAATAGGAGATTGTATCAGGAAGTAGCAGGGGTGAAGAGGTGCATATGATGAAAAGCTGTTGTGCCCAATTCTCAAAGAACTAAAAGGAACAAAAAGAATAATATTAGACTGCCTGCTGTTGTAGTTACCTATTTATTGATTGATTTTTTCCTTTATTATTTTGATTTTTATTCATTACATTTTATTCACTTTGTATTCCCCCATAAACTGCTCTCTCCTCCTCTCCCAATCCCACCTTCCCTTCCCCTTCTCCACACATACCCCTCCCCAAGTCCACTGATAGGGGAGGTCTTCCTCTCCTTCCTTCTGATCCTAGTCTATCAGCTCTCACCAGGAGTGGCTGCATTGTCTTCCTCTGTAAGGCTGCTCTCCCCTCAGGGGGAGGTGATCAAAGAGCAGGCCAATCAGTTCATGTCAGAGACAGTCCCTGTTCCCATTACTGTGGAACCCACTTGGACCCTGAACTGCCATGGGCTACATCTGTGCAGGGGTTGATTTTATTTATTTATTTATTTATTTATTTATTCATTTATTTATTTATTTATTTATTTATTACTTTGTCACTGTATACTAAATTTATACACAGCAGTTTACTCAGTGAGGGTTCTTGTACTAAAGCACAGCCTACATATTTTGTTGTTTATTTAATTGTGTTACACTGTCTCATGTACCCAGATGGGCCTTCAGTATACTTCAGTCCAGGTCAACTGAGAATGTGTAACTTTATGTCTTAGCCTTTGAAGTAGCTCATGTCATTTTTTAAAATGATTTTGGACATCCAAATAGGAAGCTTCTGAAAAGTACATGTATCTTTTCTACTCCTGACTCCAGCAACATGGAAAGCACAGTTTTAAGAGGAAAATATCAACACAGGGAAATAGGGCTAATTGAAGAGCAAATGAAGGTGAGAGTTTTTTTTTTTTTCGAAGACCCTAGTAAGGGAAACAGGGACTGTTTCAGTCTTGAACTTGATGGCTGGCTCTTTGACCCACCCCCATACACACCAGGGAGTAACAGCCTGGCTAGATCCCAGGAGAGGACATTGTAGTCAGGCCTGAGGAGACAAGATGATCAGATGGAAGGGGAGGAGATCCTCCCCCCCCCCCCGTTGGTGGACTTGGAGGGGGCAGGGAGGAGGTGAGGGAGGGTTAGGGAGGGTGGGAGGGAATGAGGGAGGGGGCTACCCATGGGATGCAAAAAACCTAACCTGTGATTGATATAAAAATAAATAAATTTATTAAAAAATATAGCTAGAAAAGAAAAAAAAGGAAAAGTGTTAAGTACTTAGATAAGAAACATCAGTAGCTAGAAAAAAATAAGTGGATTTTATGACAAATTTTGAACTTAGTGTATTTTTTGTTTGAATCTCATCAAAGTTTTTGTATGCTTTAATAAAGAGGATGATGAAAAGTAAATTTGGCCACAATTAAGCCAGGTGGTTTGGTACATTGCCTACAAAAAAAAAAAAGAAAGAAAATATAGTCCCTAAAAATGCTCATTTATATTATGCAGACAACTTTTTTTTCCTCTCAAAGATTAAAATTAACTAATTAGAGCAATTTATCATCCATTCTTCTTGTAGTAAAAGGGTCTTTGTTCTGATCTTTCAAGAGATAACAGAGTCTAGTCTTCGTAACTGTCTAAAATGTAGTTGAGGGTTATTTTTAGTCAACACATTAGGCACTCTGCTGCAGTCTGCACTTCTCATCAAAGAACATGAATAGGCAGTAAATGCAAAGTAGAAAAATTGTGATGAAAAAAGTTTAATAAAGAAGGATTGTCATTTACTTTCAAATCTACATGACCCATTTTAAATCAGTCTCCAAAATATTGGCCTTAGTCTTTGAATTATTTTAATGTATCATTTATTTAAAATATTTTCTGTTTATTTCCATTAATGCAGCCATTAATAAATGTGCATGAATACATGCTGTAACAAGAACTTATAGTGAATTCCTTCTGAAAATTTTGATTTGCAAGGTATCAAAATTATATTTAAAACTATATATTTGTAAAAATAAATAAAAATTAGATTCTGAAAACTTTCAGGAAGCATTCCCTACAAAAAGTGATTGTAGGTCATGACAGCAATTAATTTGGGAGATGATGGGGTATCAGGTTGCTTTCTTTGGAGAGATAAAATAGAAAGTAAGATTCTATGACCTATGCAAATGTTTACCAAAATCCCTCATCACTCTGCCACTGTACTGTAGTTTTAATTTCACTCATTTTAAGGTTCAATATTCAAGTAATATTGTGGCAAAACTGTTCATCAAATAATTGCATGCAGTCACATGCAATGAGCAATAAAGAATCCTCTGAGATTGGGTGAGTACTATCACAGCTGCTGAAGATAGCTCGGATGAGCACTAACAGAGCTGAGAATCTACAGACATGTTGGAAGGAGAGACCTGAGGCCTTTAAACACCAGACATGTGTCCTCCAAGACATGAACAAATAAAAATTAAAATGTAATTTTTAAAGATACTTGAAAATATGTCAATGTAATTTTAAAACACAGATCTTTCTTGCTAAACTTTAGGTACAAAATAATATTCAGGATGCCAGCATCATTTTATGACAATAAAACCATGTCATTGTTTCTGTTGTCTTCAGAGCAATGATTGCATGTCCCTTCAAATGACATTTACTGGTACTGACCCTGAAAATCTACACTGGCAATGAGCTTGCATGGCATTCTATATTCCTGGTAAATTTGAAAGGCTAAGTGGTATGACTGGATAGAATTGAGGCTGGAGACAACAGATCTTTTCTCTTCTCAGATTGTTCTGAAATACAGAAACTCACTTTTCCCTATTCCAGCTCATTTCACTCAATACAGTTACACAAGCTGTAAATTTGTAATGGCGTAGTAACCCTCCAAGTCATATTTTACCTTCTGATCTCCGTGCTTCTTTTCACTCTTGGCATTCTGCAGACTTCTAATACAATAGTGCTTCAGGACCTGTTTTTCTAGGAAATTCTGAGGAGGACAAGAAGAAGGAGAAACCCAACTACCCTGCAATGTAGTATTTTCTTATATTATATGCAGGTGAGTTCAAAGCTGTGTTCTTATTCTCAGTAGAAACAAGGTCATTCTATGCATGCTTTGGCATACAGCTATAAGGCATGGTCTAAAAACTAAGTCTGTCAGATGACCTGGTTGAACATTAGTTAAATTCACAGCTTTCTTCAGTAGTATACAAAACTGAGGCTATAGATTCAGAAAGACAGGGTAGCAAAATGTGTGAGTGTGTGCTTGTGTGCAAGGGAGTGTATGTGCCTGTGTCCATGTGTGTGTGTATGTGTGTGTGTATGTTCATCAGTGAGTGTGTGTACATGTGTGCCTGTATCCATGCATACATGTGAGTGTATATGTGTGTATGTGTGTGAGTGTGTGTGTGTGTGTTAATTTCCATGTGTGTGTGTATGCGAGTGTGTGGTTGCCTGTGTCAGTGCATGAGTGTGTGTGTGTGTGTGTTTGTATGTGTGAGTCTGCTTGTGTCTGTGTGTGTGTTTGTAGAAATAATTGAAAGATTTATATTAATCTGAGCACCAGTAGAAGGCTGCCTACCTGATGAAACAGCTTGTCCATTGGCATTAGGTAAGCTGTATCTCTATGGGTTTGATATCCTTCAAGAATTTACAAATTGGATCTGGGATTGTTCCTTTGCCAAGAAAATCGAAGTGAGAATGTAAGATTCTGTGACCTATAAGAATGTTAATCAAAACTCTCTCATAACTCTACTTCCAGAGGAGTCAGTGTTTGTTCTACCACTAGAATAAACCACCTCTAAATGTTCATTGAAGGTGAAAAAAAAAAGCCTCAGTAATGAAAGGGAAATGAGGCAATTTATCCTTCAAATGGTATACTTTAAAAAGTGAGAAGAGCCACAGTATTTCACATTACATCACTTTAAAAAATTTGTTAAATGAAACATTTAAAGCAGTAGGATTATGAAACTATTCTGTTCAAAATAATTTTATATGCATACCACCCTATGAACATTTTCATTTAGATAACATTAATGTTATTTATATAAAATATATGAACATTAAAAATATTTGATACTTACTCAAATTGTCTGTCATAAAATTCAACGTACATATGATTATATAAAATAATACATTACAATAGTGTTAAATCTTCTTCCTTGATATTTTATTACATCCATATTAATATAAATAATATTTAAAGAGACATGCAATTGGTGCATTTGCATCTATTTTTTTATATATCGTGAATATTTTAGCACAGAGGAAGACAATGCAGCCAGTCATGATGAGATCTGATAGGGTAGGGTCAAATATAAGAGGAAGAGGACCTCCCCTATCAGTGCACCAGGGAAGGAGCACAGTGAGAGAAGACGGAGGGAAGGTGGGTATGGAAGATGAGGGAGGGGGACACAGCCAGGATACAAATTGAATAAATTGTAATAAATAATAATAATAATAAAAGAAAATACTAGTTATTTAGGAGCTGAGACCTATATAGGAAAAATTCTACTAACTGTAAGGTATTTTCTTTTAGATTTTTGCATTTAAATGGAAAGATATGCCAATATAAATATTCTCAAAAATAGTTTAATTTTCATTTTGTCTGGATATACTTTTCTTTTGAAAATATTAAATTTTTGCTAATTTAAATGCTATATATTTATAGGTTTTTTTTCCTACTCAATCTGTTACAGATTATGGATTATTCCTACTAAAAACAGGAGTCCTTGACTGGGTGTGGTACTTAAGCCCATGATTTCAAGTCTTAGGAGATGGAGACAAGATGATAGCTGTGTGTCAGGCTAGCCTTGGCTACATAATATATTCGAACAAAGCCAGAGAGATATAGAGTGGAACACCACCTCAACAGGAAACAAAATAAGGATCCTAAAGCAGAAGATCTCCCTCTCCTCTCTCTCTCTCTCTCTCTCTCTCTCTCTCATTCTCTCTCTCTCTCTCTCACACACACACACACAAAGCATGTTACAGAGAAAGTCATACAACTTCAAAGTCTGCACTTCAACATTTTAAACTCTGACAATATATATATATATATATATATGTCTTTTGATAATTATAAGGTATAATGTTTCAATGTTTTTATTTGATATTATTATCAAATATTATTATCATTTATAATTCATTCACTTTGCATACCAGTTGTAGTCCCCTCTCCCATTGCCTTTCAGTTCCACCCTTCTTCCTGTCCCACCTTTCTTCCCTCTTCTTCCCCTATCCCTCTCCCCTAATCTACTGATAGAAGTCTTATTACTCTACTATCTGACCCTAGCCTATCAGGTTCCATCATGTCTGCCTCTTCCTAGGTTGACCTGGGATAGGTCACTCCACCAAGGGGAAGTGACCAAAGAGCAGGCAACTGAGAGTTCATGTAAGACAGTGTCTCTGCTCCCTTTAGTGACTGAGCTGCCTATGGACTACATCTGAGCAGGAGGCCTAGGTCCTCTTCATCAATCGCCCTTGGGTGATGAATGATTCTCTACAGGCCTGCCTGGGCCTGACTATTTTGGCTTTGTTGGTCTCCTTGTGGAGCTCCTGTCCCCTCCAGGTCTTTCTATTGCCCTCCTTCCAGAAGACTCCCTGCTTTCTGTCCAAAGTTTGGCTGTGAGTCTGTGCATCTGCTTTGATCCCCTCCTGGGTGGAGTCATTTAGAAGAAATATGTGGTAGGTTCCCATCCTGTTCCCTCTCTTCTGCTGTTTCTGGTTGCTGTCCTGTTTACCCCTTTGAATGAGAATTAAGCATCTTCCCTAGGGTCCTTCTTGGGTAGCTTCATGAGGTCCGTAGATTTTAGTATGGTTATCCTATATTATATGGCTAATAGCCACTTCTGAGTATAAACTTTCCATACTGAAAGTTTCAAAAGTTCAACATTTAGAGAGCTACACTCAATTTTGTATATAGATTTTTAAGGTATACAGATTTCTAAGGTGTTTTAAAATATTAACAGGAAGGGATTAATTTGTTTTAGAAAAAGTTTAAATATATAATAATTTTTCAAACAGTTTCAAATATATCTAAAACTGTAGTAGGCTCTAATCTTGATTGTGTATTCATGGTTATTGTCATAAAAATTGAAATATAATTATTTTAATATATGTTTCCATCTATGAGGTAATTTATTTTAGCTATAGAACAACAGATTTCATTTAATTCTCTTTGGTCTTTTAATGCAGTATAGAGGATTTCAATACTATGCTTAATACATTTGGTTTCCTACTATTAATGCAAAAATCAAGACAATTTAATGCCACATTAGGTTTTATTTATTTTTTCTTTTTTGTTTTGTTTTAATTATTTTTATTAATTACAGTTTATTCACCTTGTATCCCACTGTAGCTCCCTCCTTGTCTCCCAATCCCATCCTTCATCTTCTCCACCTGTGCCACTCCGAAGTCCATTGAGAAGTGAAGTCCTCCTCTCTTTCTCTCTGATCCTAGTTTATCAGGTCTCCTCAGGACTGGCTGCATTGTCTTCCTCTGTGGCCTGGTAAGGCTGCTCCCCCTCATGGGGAGGTGATGAAAGAGCAGACCAATCAGTTCTTATCAGAGACAGTCTCTGTCCCCATTACTATGAAACCCACTTGGACACTGAACTGCCATGGGCTACCTCTGTGCAGGGGTTTTCAATTTAAATTAAAAAAAAAAACAGTACACAATCTGGATGTCAACTATACCAATTTTCTGTTTTTCCATAATTTCCATATTTTATCATACTGCTTCTTATGAGAAACAACTGATTATTCTAATTAAAGGGATAATTTATCATTAATGTTTTCAGTTTTACTTACTACCTTCATCATTTCAACCATTATTTAGTAATTTAAACATCCTGATGGAGAAAAATAACCATTTCAATGAAAGAAACAAATAAAATCAGTCTTAGACTTTATATGGCTCCACAGAATATCCAGACTAGCAAAAGAAACCCTGAGCTGAGCCTTTTCATGTCTAAAGGCATCATCTTTTTCCATTTCCAAACAAACTAGAAAGTCCTTTTAACTAGAGTAACATGATACTAGCAAGAATGTAGAGACAACAGCCAATGATGGAGAAAAACAATGTATAAATAAACACACCAATTTTTGTCAACTGACTCTTGCCAAAGAGTCTAAGAACCTACACTTAAGAAGTGGTGGGGAGAAAAATACATCTCCACAGAAAGAAGAAGCCATTCTCCCCTCTCCTCCTAGAGGAGCACACTCAGAGCACATTAATACATGAATTCATGACTTGAACATCTGAAACTGCTAAAATAACAGAGAACTTATGTTTCAGTACACTGTTAGGCTTCTAAGGTTGAATGTTGTGACAAGCATAAATAAACAGGTCTGCATCAGGGCAAAGTCATTTCTACTCAATCCATGGGACAATCAACAGAGGAAAGAAATGACCAACAGTTAAGAGGAAATATTTGGACGTTATTCACCAAGCAAGGAATTGGGATCCAGAATATATAAGGACTCGAGATCTAAAATACTGATGATGTTATTAATATTGATGATTTGGGCTTGAGCTGTAGCTCAATTTTAGTGCATTTTCCTAAATGTATAAGGATCAATATACCATCTACAAAAACTGATAAGTACCTCTTTACAAAATGTTGATAAAAATAAACATAAAACCGGATATGAAATAGATGAAAAAGGCTCAATAACACTAATTCAGATGAATTCAACTACAAACCACAGTGAAATATATTTCAATAAAGCTACAATATTTTCTATTAAGAAGACAAAAACTAGAATATGGTAAAGATAAAGACATGAATAAACATATGTCCAGTGGAAAAGTGAATTACTATATTCAATATAGGAAACTGTTTCTTTCTCTAGACTAAACAGAAATACCATGATCAACAAGATAAGTATGTTAGAGAACTCTGCAGTCTCACATTTATAGATATTTTGTCCATCATACTCAAGATAAGAATTAAACCTTCATCTCAGTTGAAGGCATGGCTGATGAAGAAATGATGATGTACATATTTGATTCATATCAGCTAGAGAAAATCAACGAAATTTCCTCACTGATAATACAAGCTTGAAGATTTTTTTAATGAACTAAGCCATGAACAGGAAGATAAACACTGCATATCCCCCTTTACACATGGAAACAACTAATGTTGAGATCACCTAATAAGAAACTGGTAGAGATGTCATAAAAGAGATTAGTGAATGGTTGTGTAAATAGAAAATTATCAAGAAAAAAATGTACACAATTCACTTAGATAAGGACCAAATATATCTGGGCACAGGGGTCCTATATGAGACTGTTTCTCAACCAAGGACCATGGATGGATATAATCTAGAACCTCTGCTTGCCTGTAGCCCATGGTATCTCAGTATTCAAGTGGGTACCCTAGTAAGGGAAAAAGGGACTATTTCTGACATGAACTCAATGGTGAACTCTTTGACCTCCCCACCCAGCAAGGGAGGAGCAGCCTCCTAGGCCACAGAGTACTTTGCAGCCAGTCCTGAAGAGACCTGATAAACCAGGGCCAGATGAAAGGGGAGGAGGTCCTCCCCTATCAGTGGACTTGGAAAGTGGTAGGGAGTAGATGAGGGAGAGAGGGTAGGGTTGGGAGGGAATGAGGGAGTGGGATTCACCTGGGATACAGAGTTAATAAAATATAATTAATAATAATAAATAAATAAATATAAAAAAGAAATCAAGTTCCATTTTCTATTGTCGAGTAGTGTAATGTATTCTATGGAAAAGCAATTTTAACTTGAGACTTCTACAAAAAAGTTTATGAATGTTTTCAATACAAAGAGAGGTGATTTATAAGATGATAAATATTCTAACCTGATTTTGATGCTATTTACTTATATATTTTAATCTTACAGGGACATGTATAATCTCCTCATGTTCTTTCCCTCTCTTATTCTTTCTTCTTCCCTTTATTTCCAGATTTACCTAGATCTATAGAAGTCATACATAAAGATAATTAGTTGATTTTTTAAATATGTACTTATTAATGTAATGGCTGTGGGATTTCATCTAGTAACTTATCTTATAATTAGTTATCTTTAGTTCTAGGTTTTGCATTGCCCTTACAGTTAGTGTTTGCAACTGGAATTCTTTGTTTGATTCTCTGACATAAGTGACCAAGGGTGTGGTAATATAATACAAGCAGTTTCCTTTCATTTTGAATAACACAGGATTTGTTCCTGTCACATCTAATTTAAAATCTGTGTATTTTATACTCCATTTAGGATGCCTAACATTATTCTGACTTACAAGATGTTTGCATTCAACATAAAACTTTTAACATTCTTTCTATTTCCTCTGTGCTGGTTTAAAGAATTTTTTTGTTTGTGTGTATATGTGTGGTTTGCTCTGTATGATATATGCATGTATGTGCAGTTGCTCTAAGAGCCAAGATTGCAGTTTCCCTTTTACTGGAGATACAGGAAACGATGATTTGCCTGGTATGTATATTGGTAACAGAATTCCAGTTATCTGTATGAATAGCAAGTGTTCTTAACCAGTTAGCAATATCTTATCCCTTCCTAATATAATTTTGGTATAATGTTTTTATCTCACTGCAGTATTAGAATAAGAGGCAATATAACTTGATTATAAGATTAAGTAATTTATTTAAAATTACTTCCTATTAATTCTGTATGAACCTGTCTTTGAATTATTATTCATAAGCTTAATACCTTATATTGATTCGCCTTGAAGTTACTTTTAAAATAAACTAAATCTAGACCTACAAAAAAGTTATCTTTAAAAATCTATGATTCAAACTTTTTTGTAGAGTAATTTTAATCCAGCAACATGCCTATTCAGGCACATCCAAAGACCTAGGTTTGTATGATCTGATTGAACTTTAGACACATCCTTAGTAAACATCTTTAATTCTTCTGGCTGAAATACTGATTTGCCTTTAGAACACACATTCAATTCCTAAACAACATCAAACTGAGGGGCAGAAAAAGGGACAAATCAGACAGAATTTGTCAGAGATAAACTCAACTCTCACAAGAACAGATAGGAAAGAGAGGCTACTTTAGAGCAGTGCAGACAGAGCAGGAGATTTTGTGGAGACAGTAGAGTAAAATTTCAGAGTAGAGCACTTTTGGGTGGAGTTGGGTGCAGTTGAGTACAGTTGCGTTAGAAGTAGAGAAAAGACTTTTGAATGAGTCAACTTGGAGAGGAATTTTGATCCAGAACAGCTGGGTGGAACCAGCCACCCAGAGCTCAAAGGATGTGGTTACTCAGCAGTAAGTCTCAGACACACGCTGAAAACATTCTAGGTCGGGGTTAGCAGACAGAGGCTGGAAGCTGAAGGCTTCAGGGTCCAGGCTAGCAGAATATTAGAGTGTATGGAGGTTAGAATCTTCCAGGCCTAGGCCTAGGGCTAGTTAGAAACACTCTGGGCTCATCTCAAGCCATGTAATTTGTAAAGCTTGGGTAGGGCTCTCATTTCATCCCACAACATCTGAGGAAATAAAAGTGACATTTCAACTTTTCAGGTGACAAATTATGTTTTCCAGGTACATTCTCTAGACATTTTTTGTCTTTTTGCATCACAAGTGGTTGCCTTTCCATAGTATGCTTACTATTCTTTCTCTTATTTAATGCCATCAAGTTAAAAGAAATGGCAAAACATCATGTAGGCTTTATGTCTACATGAGTGTGTACGTGTGGGTGCTGTACTTTTACTGTTTTTACCAGCCACATACACTTTGCATCTCTGTTGATATTTCCACTATACTATATGTAAAACTTGCATTTCTTAAGGAGAGTGCTATTTTTTTTAATATTTTGGTTTTATAATTATGGTACTATTATTATACTTTCAAATGAATTTTCAGTGAACCACAACCATTCTAATTATGAAAACCTCTGTGATGTTTGTGTAGCCAATTTGTCATTAACTTCCCATTCCAGCCTTCTGTTGCATAAACTATAATAACCATTTGCAAAAAAAAACAACAATAATAGTTATTAAACTAGCAAGGCCATATTTAATTGGAGAGATTATAATAATAATATGGTTATGTTAAAATTAGCTTACAATAAGTGAACTCTTGTGACATCTATTTATAACAACTGTTAGAATTTGTCTAATCCTCCTTTGTCTAATCCTACTTCCTTATGTTTCCAATACAGTCGATCAGATCCGAGGAACATTCCCAAAGAAAACAGCAGGCAATAAAGAGGCAACTACTGTCCTTTTGAGAATGACAATTAGCAACATAGAAGACATCACTTCACACAGGTGTCTCTTGATGAGGAAGATAGAAACAATGGGGTAGTTAAGTGAAAGACATATAGACTTACTTGCCTCAAATGTGTGCCTTCTACTAAATGTGTTATTCTGTGTACACTTTATAGATCACTTACATTAATACTAAATTCTGCCACATTGAAAAAAAAATCACCATATACATATGTGTCTGTATGTATCCATATGTCCCTCTGTGTCTCTGTGTATGTTCACGTGTCCCTTGTGTCTGTGTTTATGATGGTCATTGAGAGGATATAGAGGAAACTTAAGTGTCTTCTTTTTAGACTCTGGATGAGCAATTGAAACCTTAATTATGTATATTTTTAGCACATGAATCAGAATTAGGAGATGTATTATGTATTTACTATTTACCCAACTTTCACTACTAATTTGTGTGATGGTTTAGGAGGTCAGTCAAGGCCTGTACCCAAACTGTTATCATAAGTTTGCCATAGTATCTAGGCAGAGATATGATGAGAGATGAGAATTTGTTTCTCATCTTTTGTGAATAATGTATTGCAGTGGGAATTTAGTAGAGTCATTTTATCTACCATATACATCTCAATGAATCAATTGTTTTTAGATTGAGAGGGCTCAAAACTCCAAAGCCTCCACGGGACCCCCAGAAGGCCCCAATCTGATTGTCTAATCGGATTCCATGCTCAGAACATAGAAAAACAGTTTCTGGAAAAAATACAACTCGCAGACACCCAATCAGCTTAATGGTCAACACATGGGTTGAGCTAAGTATAATGATTTAGCAAACCTGAGGAAAAGTCAGTAGCAAGTCTGAAAAGTTTTTAAATGTTTAGCCAATCCTAAATCCCTCATCCCATTTGAGTCAAGCAATCAAATGCAAGGTTATCTCACTTCTTCTGGAAATCTCCCTAATTGCCTTTAAATTGAGCATGCATGCACACTTTCCCTTTTCCTCAGAAAAAGGGGGCTCCCTTTCCATCCAGCCCAGCTTATCAACTTGCATCAGGCCTGAGCTTGTCCCCTTCCACTGTGTATGGGCAAGGCAGTCCTGCCTGAGGGAAGTGTTCTAAAAATCCGAAAAGTCCAATGCAGTCCCCACTTCCCTTACTAGAGGACCCACATGAAGCCTAAGCTGCCCTTCAGTTATCTCTTTGTAAAGAGGAATAGGTCCAGTCCATGCCTGGTCCTTGGTTGATGCTTCTCTCTTAGCAATGCCCTCTGGGCCTTAGTTAGTGGGCTCTGTTGGTCTTCTTTTGGAGCTCCTGTCACCTCTAGGTCATTTTCTCTTTCCTCCCACTTTGACACAAGACTCCTTAAAGCATTGCCCTATTTGGCTGTGAGTCTCAACATCTGTTTGGAGGTGCTTCTGGGTAGAGCCTCTCAGAGGACAACCCTGTCAGGCTCATGTCTGCCAGCTTATCAGAATATCTTCCACAGTGTCAAAAGTTGGCACTGTCTGTTAGAATGGATATTTGATTGGGCCAGGCATTGGTTGGGCATTCCCTCAATCTCTACTCTATCTGCCTTGTCTTTGTCCCTGCACATCTTGTAGGCAGGATAATCCTTGGGTTGACATTTTTGTGGGTGGGTTGGTGCTCCCAAAAATGGGATCTCTTAAAACTGAAAACCTTTTGCAAGGCAAAGAACACAGTCAATTGAAATTAAATGACAGTCTTGTGATTGGGACAAGATCTTCAGCAATCCTACATCCAACAAAAGACTAATATCCAAAATATATAATGAACTCATGAAATCAAACACCAATAAACAATATAACCCAATTAAAAAATTGGGCACAGAACTAAACAGAGAATTCTTAACAGAAGGCTCTTGAATGGCACAGAGACACTTAAAGAAATGTTCAACTTCATTAGTCATCAGGGAAATGCAAATTATGAGACTCTGAGATTTCATCTCACACCAGTCAGAATGGTTAAGATCAAAATCTCAAGGGACAGAACATGCTGGTGAGGGTGTGGATAAAGAACACTACTCCATTGCTGGTGGGAATGTAAATTTGGACAACCACTTGGGAAATCAATCTGGCAGCCAGATTTATATTATTCACTTTACATCCTTGTTGTAGCCCCATCCCTCCTCCCCTTCCAGTTACACCCTCCTGTTTCCTCCACTCCCTCCACTTTCTGCTCTGTCTTTATCCCTGTACATCTTGTAGGCTGGGTAATTTTGGGTCAAAGTTTTTGTGGGTAGGTTATTGTTCCCCTCACTCTGCCAGGAGGCTAGTCTAGCTGGGTGTCCTCTTCAGTCTTTATGGCCTCTGGCTACTAAGAGTCTCTGCTTGAGTCCCTGTCTATCCTCCCAGTAGCCTACCCTGACTTAGGTCTCCAGCTTGTCACAGAGATAATCTTACCCTCAGTTTCTCTTTTCTGCACAGTCCTTCTGTTATCTTGCACTTGCTCTTCCCAGGTCTGTTCTCTTAATTCTCTGCCAGATTTTTTTTTAAGAGCAGCTGTATTGACTTTAAAGCACTGACAGCAAACCCTGACTGTATGGAATCTGGTCTCTTGAGCTCCAGCTTTCCAGCATCATTGATTTCTCCACAGTTGGAATAACAGGGTTTCGTCTTTCTATTAATCATTGATTTGACTCAAGAACTTATGTCATCCTGGTAGCATTTTCATCATCAACACAATAACTTTTCTGCAATAAATTTGTCAGAAGTACTTCTATTACATAGTTGCCATGCCTGCGGTGACCAGAAAAAGACAGTTTGGGAATAGGGATTTATTTGGGCTCACAAGTTCAACGGATTTAGGCCACCACAGGAGACAAGCATGGTGATTTTCTGTCATAGATAGCTATGAAGAAAGAAAAGATGAATGTCACCAATTAGCTAGCTTCCTCTATTTTATTTAATTCCATCAGGATCTCCAAGTTATAAGGTGATGAATCTACATCCAATCAAGCTGCAAATAATGATTACCTATCACAGTTTCTACAATGGCTTCTATCATAGTTAGAACTTGGATGGTTCATTGCCAAAGACCTAAGGGAAGGATTTAATCTTTTATAAAGAACTCAGGTAAGTAAAGATAAGCATATATACTGTAAGTTGAATATATTTTAAGTAAATGAAGCCAAAAAAAAAGGTCAAAAACTGCAAAAGCAGTATAAACTTTGGCCTGCACCTGATACTGGAATTCTAAATAAAGGTAAAAAAAAAAAAAATCAACAGTATCAGCTTCTCAGTTTCCTTGAGGCAGAGTTCTATTTAATCATTTGTTTCATTTCATCTAATAAAAATCTTTCTATTTTTTTTGCCAGTGGTGCTTATGGATGTAATAACTGAAAACATAAAATAACACATCTGATAGTAACTCCATGTTTGCACAGCTGTACAATCATTTTTAAAATATGAAATTTCTGACTCATTTGGTACCTAATACTAAACAAAAATAGTAACAATATGAGAGGGGGAAATGAATGTAATGAATGTAAACATAATTGTGTTTCTCTAATTATCTGGGAAGATATCGATAAAAAAAATAAATAGCTGCTTTTCTGTCTCTCTAAAAGAACACGAGCCAGATAAAGCCACTGTATTTAAAAATACACAATTTGGTTACCTGAAATTTAAATTATAAATGTAAAAACTAAAAAGAGTATACATGAATTCATAAGAAAATGATATTCTTAAGCTTAATAATCATCTCATTATATGTGAAAAATATTTTTAATTTTTTACATTAATTACAGCTTATTCACTTTGTATCCCAGCTGTAGCCACCTCCCTAATTCCCTCCCAATCTCACCCTCCCTCCTTTTTCTCCTCCCATGTGCCTCTCCAAGTCTACTTAGAGGGGAGGTCCTCCTCCCCTTCCATCTGACAATAGCCTATCAGGTCTCATCAGGACGGAAATTTTTTTTTTAAAAATAGAGAATATATAAATATTGACAACAAAATTTACCTAAGTGAAATAGTTTATTCTCTACAAACCGAGAAGTTTTCCAAGCCCTTTGATAGGAACTTTTGAAGAAAGCAAAATTTTGAAGCTTATATTCAATATTAATAACAAATCCAAAGCTAGATTATGATATTATATTTAATTTTTATCACATTGGACATAAATATAGAAATATGAAAGTTATTCCAAACATTGTTTGGAAACTCAAGCTATTTAAATGACCTGTATGTTTTCGTATATATTTAATTTGATTATTCAAACTCATAAGTATTTGTTTCTTTGTAAAGGAATACATGACTATCATTTTTACTTCAGCTTGTAACATCAGTGGTGAAGCCTAATGTTCTACACAATTTTCCTATGGTTGATGCAAACTTTCATATTTGAAATGATATGACAGTATATTCTTGATTTTACAAACTTCTCTAATGATATTCAAATTCTGATAGACAAGTTTGTGTCATCTAAACACTATTATGTGGCCTTCTTTATAAAATATTCTTTAATCACGTACCAGAGATTATGATTTGAAATATTCTTACTGACCTACTTTCTGAAACATTAACTTGAGGTATTTAAATATTTTATCAAATAAGAAGATAGGAGAAAAACAACTTTCCATGATTAAATTTTGATCATATACTAAGTGGCAATGTTTTTAAGAGTTTTTAAGCTATATGTGGCAGTTGCTTGCTAAATATTAATATCAGCTCATATTACTTCTAACATAAAGAAACCAGTAGATGAAAAAGACTCTGTTACTTTAAGGTATCACTGTTTTTTATATTTATGCAAAAAAAACAGTGTCATTAAGAATGTGCTGTCACTAAATGTTTACATGAACTTGAGAGAAAAATAATAATAAATTACTTCTACAATCATTAAAATTTATAAAGTATAATTTTAGTGCTATTATTCACATGAAGATTTAAGATTTGTCTCTGAAACCCTTTTTGCGTTAGATGTTCCAAGAAGCATAAATTTGATAAGTCAATATGTTTGACTTGTACTAAAGAATTATTGAATATTTGGAAGTCTGAATGACAATTATAACTTCCGTATTAAAGGCAACAATTCGTGTTTTACTCAACGATATAAATTTTTAGTTTAGACAAAATGTTATGTTACATATTGACTTCATACGAATTTTGAAATATTTATGTATAAGGCTTGTGCCTCAGTTTGCTCACAATTAGAGTTTGTTGTACACAGTCAATTCTTATTTCTCATAGGACAAAGAGAATAGACATTGGTATATTGCACCTTATTTTCTAAACAAACCTATATTCACTGAAAATAATACGGAGTTGAGTTTGAAAATCAACGTATGAAACCATTTTAAGACTCATTTGCCTGGGATAATTGCAATTTTGTGTATAAAAGGTACTGAAAGATGGCGATGTAGGCTACATTTAAGGAGACAAAGTGTTGGAAGTAGGGATGTAGCTCAATGGTAGCATCTTTAGCTAATATACATAGGGTCATGAGTTCATCCCTAGTATGACACACGCACATACATATACATACACACATACATATACACGGGGGTGGGAATACAAGAATGCAGTGTGTCACATCATCTTGATTAAAATTCACACTTCCACAGGAAATGTTGACTTTATGTAATTGGAAAGAATCCCTGGCATGCAGGACTTCTGTGAGAGGCAAACTCAGTATCTCACTCTGTTTTCCAATTAGTCATGTTATTTCAAGTTATGCTCTTAAGAAGAAAATGCCAACTTGAAAGCTGATTTCAGTATTTACTTGAAAAATGAATGCATGTAACATTTAATCAACCAATTATTTGAGATAAAAACCTGGAGTTAAAAGAGTTGAAAAGTAAACCCCTATCAACTCCCGATGAAAGTAAAAATTGTATCCCAAACTAATTAAAAACCGGAGGTTTGCCTGCTCCTCACTGAGAACCAAAGGCAAAGGAAAAATAGAGAGGTATGTTAAATATTTTTTTAGCATTTTGAATTATGAGAAATAAAAGCTTTTGTGAATTTAACCCTGATTTAATCTTTTCAGTCCTTGCATTTTTCTTTTGCTTTTGTACAAGTATTGTACTCTTAAAAGAACTGAGTCTCTGTGAAGGGTATTGAATTAGGGTTCTCAGATGCTGGAACATGATTCTACAAAAGCAGCCTTTAAGAAATGTCAGGTTTATTAGGGAAAGCCTATTTCCAAGTAATAGAGTTAGCACCTAAATCCAGAAGTGCCACACAGCAAATAGATGAGAAGAAAATAAAATCATAGTAGATTAAGATTTATAGGCAAATAATTTTCTAGCTGATTTGTATGGAATTGTGTTGATCTCTAATACTGCCTGTATATTTCTAGTAATTTCAGCAATAGATTTATGTCTTTGTCGAATTTCAACACATGCCTTCATAAACTGCCCACGTGACTTGGCTTCCAAGTAAATAGCGGCATTTTCTCCACTTCGTTATGAAGATCTGGGTAAAAACCTGAACTTATTTCAAGGCATGAAGGAGGATGGGTTGGGAGTTGAGGATGATCTCTGAAGAGCTGGGAGATGGGAAACTGTGATCAGACTATATTGTATGAGAAAATTTAATTTTGATTAAAAAATGCACAAAATGATCTTTTCCAGAAGTATGAGTGTTTGAGAATACTGCTATACAGAGAGAGAAAAACATCATGAACACTTCAAAGTGGCCTGAAATTTTATTCGTCAGGTATTTTGGGCAGTTGAAATAGTTGTGGTCCAAAGAGGTTCAGGATATTGTAGATTTTGCTTTACCTTCCAATTACACACCTCCTCTTTTTAACATGGATGCAATGGTTGCTAAAACAAAGAAACACACAAACAAACAAAAGATTGTACCTCTTCCTTTCCTCTCCTAGTCTATGACCCTTTAATAAGTTGCTTGACATATCAAGTACTTATGTCAGAAGCATTTGATTAAAACAAGTGCTTCTCAACATGTGTTACTGGTCTATATAAAATAGACTTTAAGAGGATTTTTTAAAACATAAAGTTTATTTATTTACCCACTTTATATCCTGATTGCAGCCTCCCTCCTCTCCTCCCAGTCTCCCACACAGATGCCTCTCTCCCTTCCCATTCTTCCCTCTCATTACCCTAAGATGAGGGGCATGCCCCCGCCATGGGTACCAACCCGCTTTAAGACATTAAGCCACATCCTCTCCCACTGAGGTCAGACAAGGCAGCCCCAGCTAGCAGAATCGGATCCGGGGATATCAGAGTCTGAGGGGGTCCTCTTTCCAGTTGTTGGAGGATCCACATGGAGAACAAGCTGCACATATGTGCAGGGGCCTAGGACCAGTTCATGAATGCTTTTTGGTTGGTGGTTCAGTCTCTGCGAGCCTCCATGAACCCAGATTAGTTAACTGTGTAGATCTTTTTGTGTAATCCTTGACCTCTCTGGCTTCCTCAATCATCCCTCCAACTCTTTCATAGGGCTTCCTGAGCTCTGTGTAATGTTTGGCTGCGGGTCTCTGCATCTTTTTGCAACAGCTGCTGGGTGAAACCTCACAGAGGAGTTATGCTAGGCTTCTGTCTACAAACATAGCAGAGTAACTTGATAGTGTCAGGGATTGGTTCTCTCCCATGGGATGGGTCTCAAGTGTACTTGAGTCAGACTTTGGTTGGCCATTACCTCCACCTTTGCTCTATCTTCATCGCTGCACATCTTGTAGGAATGACAAATTTGGTTGGAAGTTTTTGGTTGGGTTGGTGTCCTTATCTCTGCCTGGCTGGCTGGCTACAGGAGATGGTCACTTCAGGCTCTATATATCCTGCTGCTAGCAGTCTCACCTAATGTGACCCCTATAGACTTCCTGGTGCCTCCACAATCCTAGCTCTCTGGTAAAACCAAGAGGTGGTCCCCACCTCTGATTTCTGGCATCATACCCCCCTTGACAGCTCTCTCTATACTCCTAATCCCCATTCCTGCTTCCCTCCCCAACCCCTCTCCCAAGCAGTTCCCTTTCTTCACTTACCTCCAATGTGTACTTTACTTCCCCTTCTGAGTGAGATTCAAGCATCCTCTCTTGGGTCCTCCTTGTAACTTAGTTTCTTTGAGTCAGTTGATTGTAGTATTGTTATCCTGTACTTTATGATTAATATCCACTTACAAGTGAGTATACACCACACATTTCTTTTGGGGTTTGGGTTACCTCACTCTGAATGATCTTTTTGAGTTTCTCAACTATGTTCACAGCAGATTTATTAGTAATACCCAGAAACTGGAAACAAGCTAGATGCCTCTCAACCACAGCATGGATAAAGAAAATGTGGAATATTTACAGAATGGAATACTACTCAGGTATTAAAAACAAGACTTTTAAGAGAATTTTAAGGATGCGAGCAACATACATTTTTGTCTGCTTTGATCCATACTCACATGTACAACACACACTGACACACATCACAACTACATAATATAAAACATGAATAAAATAAGCAGTCCCATCTGGGAAAGACCATCTCTGTCACTCCCTCATCTCTTTAGTTTCCTTTTTGTGGATTGAGAACTATACTTATGGGCAGCCCTGAGAACATGCATGTAAGTATATTATACAGACTGCACTGGTTGTAGTTAAGCGCTTGGTAATTTATATTTATATTAAAATGTATCTATGTATACAACAATTAATGAGAAAGGAGATGAACACAAAACAGGGTAAAGAGTATTCGATGGGGGTGTTTGGAGGGAGGAAGGAGAAGGAGGAGATGATGTAATAATAATCTCAACAATGATTTGAAAATTGGAATAGTCATTTCTTTGGTCAAATCATTTTAATTATTATTTTATAATAGGCAAAATATTTGTCTCTTTGGTTACCTCATTTTTGCATATGGCTCTTCACATACTATCAAGTCTCAGCAAAATGTCTTAGCAGTAAATTCTTTTATGCACAAAGTACTAAACTTTCAATCCCAAAAATGTGGCTGCCATATCTTTCTTGAAAAATATTTGTTTACTTTAATTAATATATATGAGACTTTTGCGTATATGCACACAT
Source organism: Pachyuromys duprasi (assembly GCA_028658305.1). Taxonomy (NCBI): domain Eukaryota; kingdom Metazoa; phylum Chordata; class Mammalia; order Rodentia; family Muridae; genus Pachyuromys; species Pachyuromys duprasi. The sequence goes on along the minus strand of CM053753.1, from coordinate 91,810,840 downwards.
GTATCATGCGAGGGTCTGGTTCCTACAAGGCAGAGATACGTTATCAGATCCCTGGAACTGGAGTTGCAAAATAGCTTTCTCAACCAAACCGTGGCTCACTGGCATGGCTAGCCTTGCAACCATAATGCAACAAAAGCCCCTGTCTTTGCTTTTTACACTGGAATAATATGTGACCACAATGTCCACGCAGTATTTATGTTGGTTCTGAAAATGCAAATGTGCTTCCTCACGTTTGCATAGTAAGTGCTTAACCACTCAGCAACTTATCCGACTTTATCTTTTAAGTATGTTCAAAAGATTAATATTTTCAACTAGAAACTTAGTAGACTGATAACGAATATTAGCAGATAATTTACAAAACATTTAAACAGGTTTGTTTTCTTCAACGTAGCTAAAACAAGTTACACTATATGAACACCAAATGTCATGTTTTGCCCATTATTACTTTGTTTGAGGATAGAAAAAACCCTTATATTTCTGTATCTGTTATTATTTACAGCCTAAGGTCTTCCTTGACAATTCAGGAGAGAAATCAGCCATTATTCATTGTAAAATGAAGACATCTGTGAAGAGAAGTTCAAATGAGCACCTCATCAATGTGGATATTACTGTTTGGGGTTTAAATTCTTATTTATTTTTTAATTTAAAAAAACAAGATAGCCAAAGGTCTGTTCTCTGATTCTTTCAGAAATATAGCACGTTAGGAATGAGAGCAAGTATTGTTAAATTTTTAATCCTAAAATGCTTGAAACTCTTAAGCACTGTAATAAAAATTTATTTTAAAAAAGTGACATGAAGGTTCACAAATTTCTGCATGTATTCAGGACAATGTTATGCTGTGGACAATAATTCAAGATCTTTGACTGCATGACATGTGCATGGTACTCAGGAGGTTTATTGACTCTCTTGTGTTTGAGTTCTGGTTTGGTGGGTGGGATAAATTTCTATCTTTAGTTAAAATCAGAGACTTCCTTCCATCTGATCTTAGCTTATCAGGTCTCTTTAGGACTGGCTCCAATGTCCTCTTCTGTGACCTAGCAAGGCTGCTCTTCCTTTAGGGGAAGGGGGGTATCTAAGAGCCAGCCATTGAGTTCATGTCAGAAACAGTCCCTGTTCCCCTTATTAGGGTACCCACTTGGATACTGAGCTACTATGGGCTATATCCTGGGAGGGAACGAGGGAGCTACGGATGGGATACAAAGTACATAACCTGTGATTAATATAACAATTTTTTTTTGAAAAGGAGAAAAAAAAATCAGAGACTTCAAGGCATTTAACCAAGCCGGTCTCCTTGAATGGTTGTAAGCCTCTCTAATGGTTCATAGATTTGATTTGTGTTGTAACCATTTGCAATTTTTGTCTGTAGGAGAGATTCATCTTCAAACTTAAAGGCCATGGGCATTTCAATGATTTACAGGCCCACATAATCCATACTGAGACTCCTTCCCAGCGACAGGCTGTGCATCTCTGAAGTGTGATTTGTAGCCTACAGCTTTCCACAGTAGAAAATGTCCTCTTTCCTCCTTCCCTTCTGCTGTGTTCTCTGTGGTGGCCTCATGGGATCCATCATTTTTTTTTCATGAGCTTGAGTTCTGTCAAGGTCTGCACATGTCCATGTTCTCTTACTCCATACAGGTCTTTGTGGGAGTCTGATAAGCTCCTATTGATTGAATTTCAAAACAAATCTTCCTTTGATTTTTCTTCCAAGAAGAGTAAATCTCCAGGTTATAAAGTGTCAAATAACCCCCTAAGTGGCTACTTAGGAAAAGCTATTTGCAAGCAGACTCCTAGAGTAAGGGCACATAAAGCTACCATGTAAAGGAAAAAGAACCAAGTTGCCCATATCAGCATTAACACCAAGGAACCCACATCACACACTCGAGGTTCCAGGATCCATATTTCCTCGTAAGGTATTCAGTGTCTCTTGGCTGAATCCTACCAAGATCTCTATGAAGTCCTTCAGTGTACTCCAGAAACAACAACTGCACTTCTTTTTATTTAATTATTTTTCTTTTTATCAATTGCAGTTTATTCACTTTGTATCCCCCCTATACCTCCTTCCTTCCTCCCCTTGCAATCCCACCTTTCTTCCCCACCCTTTGTGTCCCTCTCCCAGTCCACTGATAGGAGAGGTCCTCCTCCCTTTCCCTCTGATCCTAGTCTATCTGGTTTCATCAGGAGTGGCTGCATTGTCTTCTTCTGTAGCCTGGTAAAGCTGCTTTCCCCTCAGGGGGAGGTGATCAAAGAACAGGCCAATCAGATCCTGTCAGACACAGTCCCTGTCCCCATTACTATGGAGCCCAGTTGGATACTGAACTGCCATAGGCTACCTCTGTGCAGGGGTTCCAGGCCATCTGCATGAGTGGTCCTTGGCTGGAGTATCAGTCTCAGAAAAGGCTCCTGTGCCCAGACTTTTTGGATCTGTTGTTTTCCTTGTGGAGCTCCCGTTCTTTCCAGCCATCTCCCACTTCTTTCTTAAGATTCCCTGTACTCTGCCCAAAGTTTGGCTATGAGTCTCAGCATCTGCCTTGATACCCTGCATCAGAGGCCCTCTGTGGTAGGCTCCTGTCCTGTTCCCTGTTTTCTCCCTTCTCCAATGTCCATCCTCTTTGCCTTTCTGAATGGGGATTGAACATCTTAGCCAGAGTCCTCCTTCTTGAATAGCTTCCTTAGGTGTACAGATTTTAGTATGTTTATTCTACATGTCTAATATCCACTTATGAGTGAGTATATGCCCTGCGTATCTTTCTGCTTCTGGGATACCTCACTCAGGATGATATTTTCAGTTCCCACCATTTACCTGCAAATTTCATGATGTCCTTGTTTTTTATCAGTGAGTAATCCTGTCAGAATAGCTAAGATGAATAACTCAAGTGACAACACATACTGGAGAGGATGTGGAGAAAGGTGAACCCTTCTCTACTGCTGGTGGGAATGTAAACTTATACAACCACTTTGGAAACTAATCTGGTGCTTTATCAAACTATTAGGAATAGCGCTTCCTCAAGATCCAGCTCTACATTCCTAGGCATATATCCAAAAGACACTCAAGTATACAACAAAGAAATCTGCTCAGCCATGTTTGTAGCAGCTTTATTTGTAATAGCTAAAAGGTGGAAACAGCCCAGATGCCCTTCAGTTGAGGAATGAATACAGAAATTGTGATACATCTACACATCTACACTTCTATGAGAGAATTTTACACAATTTACCCAAAATTTAAGTCTAGTTCTCTCTCATTTGATAAGTATGTTGGTCAAGTGTCAAACATATGTTTCATTCATTTTATGATTCATACCTTTCATCTCTTGCTTGTAAATTCACTGACCATTTCAAGGCACAAAAGGCACAGTCTCCTCTTCATATTGTTTAAGCTTTAAAAATATATTTGTATTTTATTGATTGGCCAAAGTTATGTTTGAATATGTTAACTTGATATATTAGAGAAAGTTAAAGGGAGACTTTTCCCCAAAATATGTATAGACAAGTGGTTATTAAAATTTATTTTAAGTGCTGGTTTCTTTCATTATGATTTACTATGCCACAATTAAAGAAATGTTTGTGTGTGTATACCTATATGTGATTGAATGTGTATATCTATGCAATGTAGATGTCTATTTATCCTTTTCTTACTATTCTGTTTTCTGCCAATAAAATACAGATAGTATGTATTTTATAAAGTAAATATTTATAAAGTAAAATTTTTATAAAGATATTATGAATGTATCTTAAAAATGTGTTTGAATCCTGTCTTATAAATCTTCCAAATATTTTTTAATCAAGATAATTTTTACCATTCTCCATTTTTGGAGTATACAAATATTTGACAATGGCACTACAATTTAACTAGCCCTTTGAAAGCTAGAGACAGAGAATTTAAAATTTTGTTTAAGAAGTAAGAGTTAATTTACTATTTGTATTTTTCAGCAGACAAATCCAAATTTCTAAATATATTTAAACCTACTTCATTTACTGTCAGCAAAATTTTAATCTGTAATGACCATGTCTTGCTCATAGTCTCTGACATTTCTAAGAAGTCCACAATTTTCACTATTTTTATTGAAAATAGATATTTTTCTTAATATTGTTGAAGAGTTGACACTATGCTGTATGCAAAGAGACTCATGAAGATAAAATGGCTCTTTTAACCCTCTCTATATATTACATTGTAAAATGTGCTGCATATCTTGACACAAACATTTTTTGGTTTATATTTTTAGAGTTTTTAATGGTTCCTTAAGGGTACATAGTATTGTGTGTGTAAGCATCTGTGTGTACATAAAAGTGTGCATGTGTGTTCATATGTGGTGTGTTCAATAACATTGTAGACATTATCAAGTCAATATAACTAACCTTCAATTGCAACCAGTTCACATTTAATCATATTAACACATATATTCATTTCAAATATGTGCTTCAGAATTAACTCATATTCATCTCATAATGAAGATATAAAAAGGGCCTCAATATTGCATTAAGTTGTTGTTCTTTGTGTTGCATTGATCTTTCTATCAGCAGACCTGAGAACTAATAGCTTTAAGGATGGATGGACACAATTTCGCCAATGCAGTGCCTACTCAACTGTCATAGATTTGGAGTTGGAAATTGATCTCTCACATTTCAAGCTTCAAATGCTGTTTGTTAACAGAGAAAGTTAAATCCTGATTCAAGAGAAAAAGCTCCTTTTTTCTCCTTAAAGTTTGAGGAAGATTTAACACATTTCTTCTGAAAGACATTTAGAATGATGGTGATTTTAAAAACAGGATACTTATTCCAATGTGAGAATAATTTAATGAATTTATTTAAAATTATTAATTCTTTAAGGAAAAACTATTCTTCAATAATGCATTTTACGCAATTAAGCATTTATAGGCTGGCTCTGCAAATCTCTATCCCTTGATTAATATCATTAATCTTGATTCCACATGATTCAACTATGCACAATGAGTTTTGATCATATTTGCACAATGGGTATTGTTCATATTCAACCTCACTTCCTCAGCATTTATCTAAATATCCTACCACACAGTTGCTTGCTCGTTTGTGTTGATTTCTGCTCTGTTCAGAATACCCAGAAAAAGAAACAACCTAGATGTCAATCAACCAAGAATGAACAAATAATGAAAATGTGATATATTTACACGTTGAAGGAAGCAATAATATTGAACGAGACAGTCCAGGCCCAGGAAGACAAACATAACATGTGTTCTCACTTGTATGGTTATTAAACACTTTGAATCCTGTTTTAAACACTTATATGTGACCACAGGATCCGATCAAAGATGGCGGCCACAGGAGGACACTGTGTCTGAGGAGCAGGACAGCAGTGTCAGCACAGTGACCAGGAGACTGAACTCTGGGGCCTAAAACACCAGCAAGTTGATTGCCAAGTGAGCGGAATTCCTACATTGAGGAAATCATGTGAGAAAGTCCTAGGGACACCCAGTTAATCCCTGACCGGCTGCACACAGCCCTGATCTGACCATGCAGCCTCCCTCACTGCCGCCAGCTGCCATCTCGGACTGGGACACATACAATCCTGTCCAGACTGAGGAGCCCTCAGATACTATCCCAGACCTCAGTGCAAAGGCTGACACACATCTGCTGGCCTTGATCTGAACTCGCAGCCTCCTGCAGCACCTCCAGCTGCCATCCCAGACCAGACTGATGCACCCCAGGATACTATATCAGAATAAGTAGGCTTCATCCCAGGCATGCAGGGGTGGTTCAATATATGGAAATCCATCAATGTGATCCACCCTATAAACAAACTGAAGGAGAAAAACCACATGATCATCTCCCTAGATCACAAAAAAGCATTTGACAAAATCCAACATCCATTCATATTTAAAGTCTTGGAGAGATCAGGGATACAAGGCACATACGTAAACATAGTAAAGGCAATATACAGCAAGCCTATAGCCGATATCAATCAAACTCAATGGAGAGAAGCTTAAATCAATCCCACTGAAATCAGGGACAAGGCAAAGCTGCCCACTCTCTCCCTATCTCTTCAACATAATATTTGAAGTCCTAGCTGAAGCAATAAGACAACTAGAGGAGATCAAGTGGATACAAGCCAGAAAGGAAGAAGTGAAGTCAAATTATCACTATTCACAGATGATATGATAGTATACATGAGCGACCCAGAAAATTCAACCAGAGAACTCCTTCAACTGATAAACACCTTCAGCAAAGTGGCTAGATACAAAATCAACTCAAAAAAATCAGAAGCCCTCCTGTACACCAAAGACAAAAGGGCCGAGAAGGAAATTAGGGAAACAACACCCTTCACAATAGCCACTAATAACATAAAGTACCTTTGGGTGACTCTAACCAAGGAAGTGAAAGACCTGTTTGAAAAAAAAAAAACTTCAAATATCTGAAGAAAGAAATTGAAGAAGATATCAGAAGATGGAAAGACCTCCAGTGCTCATGGATTGGTAGGATAAACATAGTGAAAATGGCCATTCTGCCAAAATCAATCAACAGATTCAATGTAATTCCTATCAAAATACCAACACAATTCTTCACAGACCTTGAAAGAAAAATTCTCAACTTCATATGGAGAAACAAAAAACTCAGAATTTCTAAAACTATCCTGGACAACAACA
>CM053753.1:91742779-91788478 GCA_028658305.1 Pachyuromys duprasi | reverse complement strand
TGTCCTCTCCAGGTCATACTAACTCCCCCTTCTTTCATATGATTCCCTGTACTCTGCCAAAGGTTTGGTTATGAGTCTTAATATTTGCTTTGATACACTGCTAGGTAGAGTCTTTTAACATAATGGTAGTGGTAGCTTTCCCCAGGCCTCTGGTCTATATTGTCTCAAATTCTTAGTCAGCAAGCAATGTAGTAAATGAGTCTTCTGGTAGAGTATGCCTTGAACCCAATCAGATATTGGTCGATTATTTCAACAAGCTTTGTGCCTCTGTTGAACTGTCACATCTTACAGGTAGGTCATCGTTGTAGATTGAAGGGTTCATAGCAGGGTTTGTACTTGTATTTCTTCTTTGGTAGCATACAGAGAAAGTTCTGGTGCCTAGAGTACTCAGAAGGGGTGGAGGTTTTATGTAGGCACCATATCAACTTCTCCATATCTGATGAGTTGTGTAGGTGTTTGTTGTCTTTTGCAATATGACCTTACTATATGTTTGTAGAGAGCCATCAAAACACTTGGCAACAGCCTTAGTTGTTAGACATTTCCTCTGGGGACTCTTCAGTTAACAACTCAATTAGATGTTACTAAGTCCTGGCACTTGAAGCTTCATTTGGTGACTAGCAATGTCCAAATAAAATTGCATCTCTCTGCAATTTTGCCATTTCAATTAGATTGCTTTCATATATGTATTTATTTTAGAACTTGTTCTTGATGGTCTATGTGAGCATTGAGAGTTAACAGTGTTGAATTCCTTCTTCTCCTTCTTCCGCAGCTGCTCTAGGGTCATCTCCCCTGTGGGTTTATTGAGTAGACTAATGGTAGATGTTTTGATCTCACATCACTCCAGCCTCCCACTCATCCTACTGCATTAGGTTTCCATAGGGCCCTGAAATACCGCAACTGTGTTTTGGTTTAAAATAAAAGGTCTGATTTCTTCATGTGCTTGTCCACAACATCACTTTAATTGATACTTAAAATTCAAACTGATAGAAAATATGTGGCTAGCATTCTGAATATAAATAATTGTTAAAAAACTTCCTTAATATGTCTCTTTTGGGCTATCATTAGCTTTCATATTACTATTCAATAAAACTGTCATCTTAATTATTTTACTTTTAGAATAATAATTAAAAACCAATATAAGTAAGAAATTCAATACACTTGCTTCTAATTTCTACGTAATGCAATTTGTTTTCCCATGTCACATTGTTACCTATTATTATAGCAATTAAAAGTAATTAAGCCAAGAAACACAACTGTTTGATATGAGTGTACTCCCCCAGAAGATTAATGTAATATCACTGTTTGCCATATCCTTTTAATGCTTATCATCAATGAATAAAACTCAGTCATTATTATCTTAAGAAATATAACATATCTAAAAGCATCAGTACAGCAATATTTGCTCAAATTGTATAGTCTAAGTTTACTTAAAGGAATGCCAATTGTAAAGAAATACAACAAGGAGACACAAAGAGCAGCATGTAATAAAATGTAGGCTATAAAAGTAGAGAAGCAGTGAATCTTATGTTCAAAATAAAGTATCTGATATTATAAATATTGCCAAGGAGGAAATTACTATTTACTATTTTAAACACCAGTAATGGTGAAATGAAAATCATGATGATCCCATAATCACTTAGATTTAATCACAGAGACAAACAATGAACCTCAAATCATTTTATTTGAAGTCACAAACATTTGTCTTTAATCCAAAAAGAACTTCAGTTGCTATGGCAGTACTTGTCAGCTTCACTATGAGAGCAGTGAATAATTTAAAAGGTATTACTGAATATAAATGGACATTTAATTTTTACACATTACTTAAGATTCTTGAATACCAACAGACAAAAATATTCAGTACTTTGAAATGTAAAATGTTCATATAAATGATATAAATGAGAGGTGAGTGGCAGGCACAATACAAAAGTCGATCCTAAAACTTGTTCATGTAATGAAATGGGTATGTAATAAACTTATTGAAGAGATAGAGAAATAGGTAAATAGCAATGGGCTATTAGATGTTTTCTAACAAGAGGGATGAAGATACTGCTTTGTTAAAAAGGGCAAAAACCTTAAGCCAAAGCAAGAGAATTAAATATGCAGAAATAACAGCAATGCTAAATGTTAGGTTTATCAGGAATAGAGGGTTTGAGTATTTCTTTGCTCTTTCTCTCTCTCTTTCACTGTCTGTCTCTCTAGCTCACTGTCTCTCTCTCTCTCTCTCTCTCTCTCTCTCTCTCTGTGAATTCTTCACTATTTTAATCATGTATTTATATATTACAAAATGTACCTTAAAATGAAAAGCAATATTCTAGTGTTAAATAGTGCAATTCTGTCATTAATTATCATAATATGCATGAACTTACCTGAAATACATATTATATAAACCCATGTATCCTCAAGAAACTATAACTTATACATTGGTAAGAAGAGTGGAGATCTATTTGCATGAGTTCTGTGTGTTTACTTGTTTTCTGATCAATGAATATCTGAATGATTAGTAACCTAACATTTATTGAAAAAAAGTGAGCATGAATGGACTATGAGCATGTCTGACATCAGGGGGCCTGGATAGGGAACTAGCCTGAGACATACACCAGTCTGTCATGTGTAGGCCTGAACAGGCTCCCAGGATGGGAAGCAAGCCCTAAAATAGAAGAACCTCATTAAAGACCATGGACTCTGGCAGGAGTAAGGCCAAGACAGACAATCCTCTCAAAAAGCTACTCACAGGGCCTGAGTGAGGAGAGATCTTATGATAACCAACAGACAAGCACAATGGAGCCTGGATATAGAGCTAGCCTGGGATGACCACCAGTCCTCCCCACACAGGCATAGGGTTGGGGGCAGATCACGCCTGAGATGACCCCTGCTTGGTGCCACAATGCACCTGTGGAGCATTGCACTCATGATACCACTTCCTGAAATGGCCCCAGACAGTCAGAGCTCCCAGGTACTACTAACAGGAGCAAGCAAGTGGTGGAGAAATGCAAGAGAAATAAAAAGATGTGGACACCTTGAAGAGAGGCAGAACTGGATATTAAAAGTAGTGAGGGACAGCCTGATGTGTGTAGCCTGTTATGTTACCTGGGACCATGTGGGTTCCTGGCCTGTGCTGCCCCCCAGGGCCTTGTCTGTGTCCATATCATGGGAGAGCTAGCCCTTTGGGCATGATAGCAGGAGATTTGAGCAGACCTCTAGCCATCTGAAGTACTAGGGAGAACTGCCCCACACTTTGCCAGAGTTGCAGTGAGCTGGCCCTGAGGATAGGAGTGTGGGAGAGCAGGCCCTACCATGTTTCTGCCATGCAGTGTGGTGTGGACAAGGGAGAGATACCCACCTTCTACTTCACACCTCACCACATACAGCAGGTGGGAGGCCTGGTCCTCTGGTCCCGAGAGCAGGAGAGCTGCCCCTGACCCTCTCGAGTGAGAGCTAGCTCTGCACCTCAGGTAGGTTGTACAGTATACCTGAGCCTTGTGCTGGGCACCAAAGAGCCAGCCCTGAGGGCATGAATGGAGGAGAACTGTCTGCTGTAGTGACATGGGGGAGGGAGAAATGGCCCCTTCTCCCCCTTGTGACCTACAGCAGGCTTTTCCTGCAGCTCACCTGCTTCAGCATTCCAGAGAGCAAGCCCTGCATCTCACCTGGTTAGCTTAATCTTGAGTGTGAGGATTGTTGATAAGCCGACTCCAAGGGAGTTAGTGTGTGAGAGTCAGCCCTTGCCTCTCGTCTGCTTGGTAGTGGTGCGGATGAGACACCCTCCTCCCTCCCTTGTCCCTTGCCATCTATGGCAGTCAGGAGAGCTGGCCCCTGGGTCATGAGAGTGGGGGAACTGCCAATGTTCCTCAACAGACACAACAGTTGAGAGATGGCCCTGCACCTCACATGGGCAACAGGGTAAAGCTGGCCCTGCCTGCTGGTGAGCCAGCCTAGAGGGCATAAGATCAGGACAGCCAGTGTGCTGACCCGCTCAAGAAAGCTCTTAGGTCAAAACCAATGGCTTTGAATGGCCCACCCCCAACATCTACCCCAGCAATAAACTGCTGGAGTATATGAAGAGGCTAGTCCTACAGATAAAAAATTATAGGATCTCCAAGACACAGGGCAACAACAAGGTATCCAAAAGGAGTCCCAATGAAGTTTGATATTGGTAGTATAGCAGAAGCTGCTGGCCTCATACCAGACCAATGACTCATTGCAATGAACATTCACAAGCAAAGAAGTGTAGAAGATGGGGTATTCTGTGGGACACACTGTGACACACTACAGCTTCCACAGTGAAATTTTCGATTATCTGTGGGCTGTATATGAGAGGAAGGGGTACATGATATGAAATTCACAAAGAAAACAGTAAACAACAACAGCAGCAGCAACACTTCCACTAAGAAAAAAAGAAAAGAAATATGATATTGAAACAAATAAAAATAGAAACAAAATGTACTTAGACTCATTTATACTTACATGTATTTCCTGGGGAAAAATCCATACAGGAAAAGATTAGAAACTTTGAATCATTATCAAACTTTTTTCAATGATCAATGATCATTAAAAGAGAAAATACTGCAGCAATCAAAATATGGAGAGGAAGAAAGAAGATGGAGATTAAGGGAGAAGACAAGAGTACCACTGGAGTGATGGAGATGGAGGAAGGGAAATAGAATAAATGGAGGAATCAGGAGAATAGACTCCATGTGCTTATATCAGGACCCACTCAACACTGACATCTCCCACTGGATTTGCGGCTATGACATACGTATCCAGCTCATTCCTCAGGCTTAATTTTTCTGTGTTCTTATATGTGTTATTTAATGGAATGTTAATCTTTGTTTAAAAAGAGTTTATTTTAATTTTAGGGGAAAGATATGACGGGCTAATGTCATAAGGCTAAAGTCTATCTGCTCTAGAGAAGCTATTTAATGGTTTTCCAGGAAATTCAGAATCACAGGGAAATCAGCAGCACTGGTTATGGTTAGCGAGACACACACACACACACACACACAGAGAGAGAGAGAGAGAGAGAGAGAGAGAGAGAGAGAGAGAGAGAGAGAGAGAGAGAGAGAGAGAGAGAACAGAGAGCAGAGAGGGCATTTCAGCCTTAGGTAATTACAAGCAAATTTAGAGGTATTTTTCCTCCAAAACATTTCTTCCTGTCCAATTTTCAATTCTGACAAGAAAAGCCTGCACCCCCCAGCGCGCGCGCACACACACACACACAGGCACACATACAGGCACACGCACACGCACGCACACACACACTTTTTTTACTCTACCTATGCTATGGTGCCCTAATGACTGCACTTCTAAAGCGTCCTGGTGAGCTGGAGGTAGATAATAATGACTATCAGACAAGAGGTGTCATCCTGAAGGTCGAAGACCACAGCTTCCAGGCTTCTGCTCAGGATAACAATGCTATCTTTTCACCTCAGCAGCTCAGGTGGACATAGCCTGACACCACTATGATTTGTCTCTAAGCAGCTTGTGCTGGAGAAACTCAGCTAACAGCATTTATGACTGAGACAGGTCAAGGGTCGATGATCAAATTGCAGTTACAAACTTGCATGGATTTCTAGGTCTTGAAATCAAAGCTTGGATCTTAAAGGTTAGGTCTGTTCTGTTTGAAGAACAAACAAGTAACCATGAAATAAAAGCAGAGCTTAGTCAGTTCCTTGTCACCGAAGACTAAAATGATAACATATCCATTCAAAATCCTTTTCCCTTGAGCTGCAGTGAGAACTCACGTCTCTTCCACAAACAGACAGTAGATGTTACCAGCATACCTGACACACTTCAGTTCCATTCTCTGCATTCACTTTATCCACGTGATTTAGAATAAAAATGTGTAATTTTTTCCTTTGCTCTTCATCCTTATGAAAAGTAACAAAATTAATTTTAAAATGACTTTTCACCCTTGCAAACCTTTGACTGAAGGATATGTTCCCTATTCATGAGATTAAAAACAAAATACTAATGTGTATGTAAACAGCTGAATATTAGACATTTTCTTTATGTATTCTTACTGAAATATTCTCAAAGCTTCCCACTGTAAATGAAATATAGTTGTATATTAAGAGGAATAGTAAGAGTTCATGTATTAATACAAAGCAAATTTTATAACACATTTTTAAAATGTCTAAAATTACTGATCAGCTTTCAAGAAAATTTATTATAATAGTTGGAGGTTATGGAATTAAATAAAATGGACATGTTTAAAAATTTTGTGGAGACTGTGAATTTTTAGACTTTCTATTTTAATGTCAAATATTTAGTTAACATTCTTATTAGGAGCCATGGAAGGTGAAGACTAGATAAAAGAGACATTTGGGATGGGATCCTGTGGAAATATTTTTTTCAATTTTTATTTATTACTTATTGCAATTTATTCACTTTGTATCCAGACTGGGGCCCCCTCCTTACACTCCTTCTAACCCCTTCCTCCTGCTCTCTTCCCCTCCTATGACCCTCCCTTAGTACTCTGATAGGGGAGGTCCCTTCCCTTCTCTCTGACCCTAGCATTTCTGATCTCACCAGGAATGGCTGCATTGTCTTCCTCTGTGGCCTGTCAAAGCTGCTCCCCCACCAGGGGGGAGGTGATCAGAGAGCCTGCAACTGAATTCATGTCAGAGATAGTCCCTGCTTCCCTTAAGAGGGAACCCACTTGGAGATTGAGTCTATGGGCTACATCTGAGCAAGGGTTTTAGGTCCTTGCCATGCATGGTCTTTGGTTGGGGCATCAGTCTCTGCAGAGCCTCCAGGGCCCGATATTTTTTCGTTTTTTTTTTTGTTTTTGTTTTTGTTTTTGTTTTTTTTTTGTTTTTTTTGGCTCTGTTGATCTATTTTTTGGACCTCCTGTCCCCTCCCGGTCTTTCTATTTCCCCCTTCTTTCATAAAATTTCATGACCCCTGCCCAAAGTTTGGCTATGAGTCTCAGCTTCTGCTTTGATACTCATTCTGTACAGTCTTTCAGAGGCCCTCTGTGGTAGCTCCTGTCTTGTTACCTGTCTTTTCCTGCTTCCAATGTCTATTGTGTTTGCCCTTCTGAATGAGGATTATGCATCTTCCTTGTTGTTTAGCTTCTTTAGGACTGTAGATTTTAGTATGTTTATTCTATATTATGTGTCTAATAACCACTTATGAGTGAGTATATATTATCTGTGTCTTTCTGATTCTGGGTTACCTCACTAAAGATGATCTTTTCTATTTCCTACCATTTGCCTGCAAATTTCATGATTTCTTAGTTTTTAATAGCTGAGTAGTATTTCACTGTTTAAGTGTACCATAATTTCTGTATCCATTCCTCCACTGAGGGACATCCAGATTTTTTCTAGATTCTGGTTATTATGAATAGAGCTGCTGGGAACATATGGCCTCAATATAAAACCATACCAACTAAACCTGTTAGAAGAAAAAGTGGGGAAGAGCCTGAAACATATTGGCACAGGAGACAACTTCCTGAATAGAACACCCACAGCACAACTCTAAGATAAGCAATCAATAAATGGGGAATTGTGAAAATGAAAAGCTTCTATAAAACAAAGACAGTGTCATCAGAACAAAACAACAGCATAGAGACTGAGAAGGACTTCATCAACCATATATCTTAGAGAGGGCTAATATCTAGTATATATAAATAACTCAAGAAGTTAAATGGCAACAAACCAAGTAATCCAATTTAAAAATTAGGTACAGAGATAAAGAATTCTCAATAAAGGGATATCGGATGGCAGAGAAACACTTAAAGAAATATTCAACCTCCTCAGTCATCAGGAAGATGCAAATCAAAAGTACCTTGAGATTTCACCTTACACCCATCAGAATAGATAAAGATAAAAAACTCAAGTGACATGCTGGAGAAGATGTGGAGAAAGGGGGCGCTACTCCATTGCTGGTGGGAAGTAACCTTGTACATCCACTTTGGAAATCAGTCTGGTGCTTTCTCAGACAATTAGGAATAGTGATTCCTCAAGATCCAGCTAAACCACTCCTAGACATATATCGATAATATGCTCAACTATACAACAAGGACATTTGCTCAACCATGTTTGTAAAAATAACATTTAAGCTGTAATTCAGGGAGGTAAAGTCCTTAGAAAAACAAGCAGTATGTGGAAGCAGAGAATAGAGTGATTAGAAGAAAAGATCTGAGTCTGCAGACATGGGGCACACAGTGAAAGCTCGTGGAAGCAAACAGGCACACAACACTCACTGGACAGAAATTTTCAAAACTTAGATTCTTCCAAATAATTAGAAGGCTTCTTAGGAGTTAGGAAAAATAGTATTCATTTTAAATCATTTCTCTGCCTGATTCAGGGACAGACACTTCAAGGCATTCTTGGTATTGGAGAGTCAAATAGAAACATTTAGATCAAATTGTAAAGATGAAGTGATACAATATAAGCAATGATTACATAAGAACATTACTAGTTAGGAAAAGTTTAAGGTTTTTGGAAAGGACAAGAAAAGGGGAAAGGTGACATCAGTGGTTAGTAAACTACATTGATAGGGGGAAACTGATTTAAACGTGGATTAAAGTATTTTTAAACTTCTTTATGTTTATGCTTTTCAATTTATTTATTTTATACCCATAGGGTGCCCCCTCCCTCTTCTCCCCACAGTCTATCCTTTCCTTCTCCCTTTTTCTCCAGAAAAGGGCAGCTCCTCTCCCCCAGTATCAACCCTCTCAGGATATCAAGTCACATAAGGACTGAGCAAATCCTCATCCCCTGAGGCCAGGCAAGGTGATCCAAAAAGTAAGTAATAGAGTCCATGTTAGAAATAGCCCTCATGCTCCAGTCACCAAGAACCCTATATGAAGACCAAGCTGCCACTTATGTGCAGGGGGCCTAGATCCAAACCATGCCTGTTCTTTAGTTGATGTCTCAGTCTCTGCAAACCCCCATGGGATTGGATTAGTTATCTCTCTTGGCCTTCTTGTGAGATCACTATCCCCTCCAGATCTTTCTGTCTTTCCCCTAATATTTCTACAGGACCCCTGGCTCTCTGCCCCATGCTTGGTTACATACAAATCTCAGCATTTGTCTCAATACACTTACTGGCTGGAGCCTCCAATATGACAGACAAGTTAGGCTCCTGTCTGCAAGCATTAGTAATAGTCCAACCAAAATGATCCCTAGGCCAAATGGTTGTAGCACAGAATTCTATCAGACTTCCAAATTAGAACTAATACCAATACTCCTGAAACTATTCCACAAAACAGGAACGGAAAGAACATTGCCAAACTCATTCTTTATGGTCACAGTCATCCTGGTACTTACACCAAAAAGAAAGATCCAACAAAGAAAGAGATTTTCAGACCAATCTCCATTATGAACATTAATGCAAAAATACTCAATGAAATACTTGCAAATGGAATTCAGGAGCACATCAAAAATATCATCCACCATGATCACGTAGGCTTCATCCCAGGAATGCAGAAATGGTTCAACATACAAAAATTCATCAACATAATCCACCATATAAAAAAATTTAAAAAAATGATCATGTCTATATGAGTGAGTATATACCGCGTGTGTCTTTCTGCTTCTGGGATAGCTCACTCAGGATGATCTTTTCCAGTCCTCACCATTTCCCTGCAAATTTCATGATATCCATGTTTTTTTATTGCTGAGTAATATTACATTGTGTAGATGTACCATAACTTCTGTATGCATTCTTCAGTTGAGGGGCACCTACTAAAATCTGTACACCCAAAGAAACTAATCAAGAGGGAGGACTCTGGCTAAAACACTCAATCCCCATACCGAAAGGCAAAGTGGATGGACATTAGAAGAAGAAAACAAGAAACCAATCAGGAGCCTGCCACAGAGGGTCTCTGAAAAGCTCTGCCCTGCAGACTATCAAAGCAGATGCTGAGACTTATGGCCAACTGTTGGGCAGAGTGCATGGAATCTTATGAGAGATGTGGGAAATAGTAAGATAGGGAGAAGACAGGAGCTCCTCAAAGAGAGCAACAGAACTAAAAATTCTGAGCACAGGGAATTTCCTGAGACTCATACTCCAACCAAGTACCATGCATGGAGATAACCTAGAACCCCTGCACAGATGTAGCCCATGTCAGTTCAGTCTCCAAGTGCGTTCCATAGTAATGGAAACAGGGACTGCCTCTGACACGAACTAATTGGCCTGTTCTTTGATCACCTCATCCTAATGGGGAAGCAGTCTTACCAGGCCACAGAGGAAGACAATGTAGCCACTCCTGATGAGACCTGATAGACTAGGATCAGAAGGAAGGAGAGGAAGACCTCCCCTATCAGTGGTCTTAGGGAGGGGCATGTGTGGAGAAGAGGGAGGTAAGGTGGAATTGGGAAAGGAGGAAGGAGGGGTTTATGAGGGGATACAAAGTGAATAAAGTATAATTAATAAAATTTAAAATAAAATATTAAAGAAAAATAAAATAAAATAAAATGGACCACCCCCCCCAAAAAAAGAAAGAAATAGAAGAAAATTTTAGAAAATGGAAAGATCTCCCATGCTCCTGGATCATAGGATTAACATGGTAAAAATTACCAGCCTAATAAAAGCTATCTACATGTTTAAATTAGTTTATGGTCAATATCACTGAGATGTCTCATTGTGGTGAAAGGATAGAACAATCAACTCCTGTAGTAGTTTTTACTCTGATCTTATCTTGGAAACTGCAGAGAGAGAGAGAGAGAGAGAGAGAGAGAGAGAGAGAGAGAGAGAGAGAGAGAGAGAGAGGGGGGGGGGTGGGGAGAGCTTGACCGAAGTTCTTGGCAGTCTGCAACATATCCTTATTCAGTATACTTTCCCACCTTTCTAACTGCTTCACTTTCAAAAAGGCAAAGCTGGGGACCTTGTAAATGGTAATTTGAGGAAGTTTGCATTTATTTCTTCTACCACGAGTCATAATTAAATGCTCTAAATGATGCACTGAATTCCTTAAATCCTCCCTGCAAGAGTAGTATCATCAAAATATCCCTGTCATCACAGTCACATACAAGTTGACTTGTACTTGTAATAACTTTAAGAGACAGTGCCCTAAGAGATGACTACACTTACAGAGTTCCTTACAGTCACTAGGACTATAAATTTTAAAGAAAGAAAAGTGTGATACTCTTGTGTCTTGCATCCCCACTTTCAGTTATGAAATGATCTAGTCCTTGCCAGGTACAAATACTGATTTGGGATGGCCAACATCCAAATCTGTGAAACATTAGATTTCTTTTCATATTGATTATGCTAGAGCAGAAATAATGACAAAAGAACAGATTACAGATCTAAATAAAGAGACGAATCAAGAACATTTTTAAATATCATGATCTGTTCTGGTACATCTGAGTTTTCAATGCCTACCTGAACTCATGCATTGTGAGGGACAGCAGAATCATGCAACTCATAAATGTGATTGGGGTCAAGCTGCCTCCTAAATCTTAGGCTCCAGAGTTGCCATTATTCCACAGAATGAGTTACTATTCCATGTTTTCAGCACTAATGGAGAAGAACATGATGGTGACAATCTTAACTTTTTTAAAATTATTTTTATTGTTTGTTACATTTTATTAACTCTGTATCCCAGCTGTATCCTGCTTCCTCATTCCCTCCCAATCCTACCCTCCCTCCATTATCTCCTCCCTGCCCCTTTCCAAGTCCACTGATAAGGGAGGATCTCTTCCTCTTTCATCTGACCCTGGTTTATCAGGTGTCTTCAGGACTGGCTGCAAAGTCCTCCTCTGTGGCCTGGCAGGGCTGCTCCTCCTTTGCAGGATGGGGAGGTCAAAGAGCCAGCCATTGAGTTCATGTTAGAAATAGTCCCTGTTCCCCTTACTAGGTTACCCACTTGGAGACTGAGCTACCATGGGCTACATCAGCACAGAGGTTCTTGGTTATATCCATACATGGTCCTTGGTTGGAGAAACAGTCTCATAGAAGACCCCTGTGCCCACACATATTGAGTCCCTGTGGAGCTCCTATCCTCTCCAGGTCATATTAACTCCCTCTTCTTTCATATGATTCCCTGAACTCTGCCAAAGTTTTGGTTATGAGTCTCAGTATCTCTGCCTTGATAAACTGCTAGGCAGAGTCTTTCAGAGGCCCTCTGTGGTAGGACCCTATCCTGTTACTTGTTTTCTCCTACTTCCAATGGCCACCCATCCCATTTGTCTTTCTAAGTGAGGACTGATCATCTTACCTTTGGTCCTCTTTCTTGTTTATTACCATTAGGTTTATCATATCTTATAGGTCTAAATAAGTGAGTATATACCATGTGTGTCTTTCTCCTTCTGGGATACCTCACTCAGAATGATATTTTCTAGATCCCACCATTTGCTTGCAAATTTCATGATTTTCTCATTTTTAATTGCTGAGTAGTATTCCATTGTGTAAAAATACCACAATTTCTGTATCCATTCCTCTGTTGATGGACATCTGGGTTGTTTCCAGGTTCTGGCTATTACAAATAAACCTGCTACAAACACGGTTGAGCAAATGTCCTTGTGTACTTGAGCAACTTTTGGATATATCTGACAGAGTGCTGATATCCAGAATATATAAAGAACTAAAGAAGTTAAAAAGCAATAAATCAAGCAATCCAATTAAAAAATGGATAAAGAGCTAAACAGAGAATTCTCTCTAGAAGAATATAGAATGGCTCAGTGTCCTTAGCCATCAGAGAGATGGAAATCAGAACAACCCTGAGATTTCACCTTACACCCATCAAAATGGCTAAGATCAAAAACTCAAAATGACAACACATGCTGGAGAGGTTTTGGAGAATGGGGAACCCTCCTCCATTGTTGGTGGGAATGTAAACTGGTACAACCACTTTGCAAATCAATCTGATGCTTTCTCAGACAATAAGGAATAGCACTTCCTCAAGACCCAGCTATACTACTCCCAGACAATCTTAACTTCTATGAGATCTTCAAAGAAAAATCTCCATAAAGTGCCATAAACAGAGTAGTATGGTACAGGACAGGAGGCAGAACTTCTAAAGTAATACAATCAACTCTAAAAGGATGTGAAGAATGGAGGTATAAGGTAAACAAATAGTGAATAAGGCTGTATAAGTAAAGTATAATTTCAGTTTTGAGGAAACTACTGCATATACCTATCATATCTGTATTGCAGAACTGGTCAAAATAAATGTAAAGTTTTTAACTGAAGTGCCATTTCCTACTTAAAGACAATAATTTCATACTTTAAATAACCATGCAATTTTTACTAGATAAATAAAAAAGCACTACACTTTCAAATGACATGTTCAAGACATGATGATTTTGAAGATTTCTGCCAAAATTATCAATGGGTGTACTTGTTTATTATACCCTTTTGCTGTTATAAAAGCTTGTTACTTTGATATGCAAAATCTGTAGCAGTTTTTTTTTTCATTCTCCCACACAAAGGCATGGGTAATTAACTACTGAGTTGTAAGGATGATTAGCATTTAAAAAAAACGCCCTCTTAACTGCTAAATTTACATTGCTTTCAACATAATGATTTTCACAATATGATACAGAGTCCTGAGAGTTATTTTAAAATGTCATGAAGTTGAAATTTAGTGGTTATAGACTTTGTTTGCATTAGTTTCATTTTTTAAGAGAAATAATGTTACATACCTTATTGCCAAAATATGCATGTCCAGAACACTAAACCACATATTTTATAAGAGTATCAAAGTATGCATCTAACATTTAACATCTATCCCTTAACACTTAGAAAATGTGATTAATTAAGATATGACATTGTCAACTCTAATAATAACATGTACTTGGTGAGTGATATTTTTCTTACATCATTTTATTTATTTTCAGTTTTTACTTATTTTTAAAAAATTTTATTACAGCTAAAGTTTCCGTTTCTTTATGCTTTAGTGGTTTCTAATATTTTATTTTATTTAAAATAATTAATAGAGATATCAAATATAAAAAATCATTTTGAAACATGCTATAATTAACTCAGTAAATTGTCTTTGAGAAAAAGGGAAAAGGGAATACATACAGATAATATGGAGTGGTGATTATATTTTAAAGCAGACTACAGAGCAAAGCACACGTTCTGTAATCTGGTTCCAGCATTGTAACTATCTTATCTGGGTGATAAACATTCTATCATGAGAGGAGACAGAAGGCTAAATAAAACTCACAAGGTTCATGATGAATATTACAGAGCTGACCATTGTCCTTACAAAAGGTTTCATGAACAATCAAAAATTGTTACTGTAAAGAATAATCTTGAGTAGTGGAGCTGCCTCAAGGTGTGGACTTATGTGAGGCCACTGTCAGTAGCTGTCACCCATACAAACGGGATTTTTTTTTTTTATTTCACTGTTTGGATCACTAATACCTATAAATAAGAGTATCCCTCAAACATATTTATGTAACTAATGCAGCCATCTGTATATCTGAAGCTCGACTTGGAGTGATTGATTTATGCTCTCATTGCCTACCTATGTGGGAGGAATAAAGTAGTTTTTCAGGAAAAGTGATATTTCCAAAAATTAATTTTGTTTTATTTTTTCCTCCTCCAACCTGTCAGAAAAATGTCATTTCCTGAATTGGATTGTGAATGGAAGAGGGGAAATAATTTCTTTCTACCTGTAAATTACTGGAAATGTATTAAATTCTGTCTGAGGGGATATGCAGACAATTGCTAAGTGTTTAGAAAAGGAAGGGGTTATTCAAACTGAAGAAATTTCATGGATAAAGCCATTCAGTGGGTGTGACCACCAAGAAGAATTTGTAGAGTGAACAGGAAGTGAAAATGATGAAGATTTCACATGCAGTAAGAGAAGCCTGAATGCGAACAGCTTCATAGGCAATCCTGATTGTATTTGAGGTCATCAGAATAAGAGTATATGAAGTGTAGGGAAGGCAATGTGTTTCAATATCAGTTTAAAGAAGTGCAGGCAGCTTAGTGAACCTTTTCAGTAAAGGCTTAGTCTATGAAGTTTGAAAACAGAGTCTCAGTGTATAGATCATACAACCATGTTCTTCTCTTCAGTGTTCACAGTAGGCAAGATATGGTCTCAAGTTAGATGCTCCTTAACAGAAGAGTGAATTAAAAAACATAACTCATAGTGTGCCTCATTATAGATTGATGTTTGCATGGATAGATAGATGATACATACATATATACAGGAATCATATACATATATATATTCATCATCTGGCTCTACAACTAAATGCAATCTTAAAGTATGAACAGGACAGGGGGCATGTTATGTTAAGTATAATAAGCTGGACAAAGAATACAAATGTCACACAGTCTCCCTCATGTGTGTCATCTGAAGCAAATGGATGCTACTGGAGGACATTACACCAGGTGAAATAAGTGAGACTAAGAAAAACAAATGCCACCAGTTCTTCTTTCAATGTGGAGGTTACAAAGTTGATGATAAGGGTGTATTTTAGGACTGACAAATGGCTTAGAAGCATGCTGAGGTCAGAAAAGAGGAAGGTGTGGAAGTGGGAACTCAAAACACTGCAGCAGAAAGAAGATGTTCTAGAGTTCTCAGCAGAAGTCGGAAATGAATATACACGGTATTTTGTGAATATCCAGAAAAGAAGAGCTCAGATTTTCTCTACAAAGAAGACTGTTAAGAAGGTAGACACATTAATTACTCTGACCTGATTGGCACATGCTGCATTTACATTCTGTAATGTTATCCTACTCCATAAATAACTTCCATAATTATACATGTTAATGGAAAATAATAGAAAAAGCTTAAAGATTTAAGCTTCTAAATACATTGAGTGCATTTATACATATCACCTATACGTATCAAATTATTGAAATATAAGCTGTTATTTTTAAAATGAAAAGAATTTAAGTCTATTAAAATTAATAGAATGTGATACTAATGACAATGTAAACAGATTTATTTAAATGATTGTTTTCAAAGTAAAAGCAAAGTATGACCTACTTCATAATTCTTGTAAACAACTTGTAAGTGATGCAAAAAGACCTTGTCAGAGATGAGAATGCTGACTTTTTTTTTATTCAGCTCTAAACATGAATAGAAATGTAGGTGAGGACATTGACAGGGAATACAAATTGGGCTTCAGTATTTCTGAACTGACCATATTTTACATCTCATTTTAGCCTAAACAGCCACTTTGGGAGAAACAAGTAAGGTTCAGTCATTCCATTTATTATCACAATAAACCATAAGAGTGCATTACAATTTGATTACATACAATAATTATGAAAATGCTTGTGTATGTGAATTCTGAATTGTTGAGCATTTCACAATTGTAAAACATCTAATAGGACTATACAATAATAACTTTAATTATATTTTAAGATTTATGTCTTCTGAGAATGCCCCTTGGTAATACGTTTTGAGGAACATTTTAAAATAAATTTATTTCATAAATCCTATTTGGAAGGAATTTTATGGTCTTACTTTGCCATGAGGTAATCCATCATAGCAAATGTACCTTCATTTAAAATTGCATAGTATTTCACAGAGATAGAAAGTGTTCCATTAGACATACTATATAATTTTCAAGATATAAACATGGGGAAATATTTGAGTAGGGACAATGATGTCCATGTTCTTTGTCATGATTCGTGCCCTCAGAACTCGTTTAAATGGAGGGGATTTCTCCATATTTGTAAAGATTAATTTCTCAGCATAAAGGCTTGAGGGTAATGTTCCTTGAACAAATCTACTCCTTTTTAAAAGTGAGAGATTCCTCCCCAGGTATATTTTATCTCAGCATGTATGTATATTGCAATGAATAGCAGAAACCATCAGTAACAGAGAGGGACTCTGGGGAAAGCTTTAAATGTATTCACTTTATAAATAACAATGGCAAACAAAGTGCAATTTTCCTATTCTTCAGTCAAGAAGTGACTTGTACATAGCTTATTAGGAACAAATTATTGCTTTCAGTGCCAATCCATCGCCAAGCTGCTTTCACAGTTTGGGTTTTCTAAACTCATACATCCAGTGGAGTCTCATATGTTTGGGCCTCTGGCAAATGATGTCAATAATAAGAGAAAACACACTTTTAAAGTTTAACTATTTGACAGTGCCTCTGTTATTGCTAATGTTAGTGAATTTACTGAATATTAAGAAAGTGTTTCTCAATAAACAATAAAATTAGTGTTGTATATAATACTGGTGTAATGATAGAAACAACTGGTATCTCATTGGGAAGGCATCAAAATATATCAACCTCTTTTATTATTTTGGCATACTCAAAGGTCTAAATGTGTGTATATATATATACACATATATATATATATATATATAAACATATATATATATATATAATTTAAATAGAGGGATAAATGTTATAATTGGTACAAAGCAAAATGACTCAAAGAATAAAGACACTTGCTGAGCAAGAACAGGAAGCTGAGTTCAACCCTATAGGCCACATGAAAGTGGATGGAGAGAGCTGTCTCCACAAGATGTTCCTCTGAACTCCAAACATGTGCACCCTACACATACAGTATATACGCACTGTAACAATAATGAAAAAATTAATTGTATGCTATATAAAACCCATAGTAAGAACATCTGCTGTTACTTTATGTGACAAAATGATATGTAAATTTGTGTACAGTATTACAGATTTTATAGGACAAGATTAAGGTAAATACCTAGATTGCTTCCTTTTACAGTGATAACATGGTGTTAACAACATCACCTTGGGAGAAAAGGGGTTTGTTTTATCTTATATTCCTGTGGTGGTTTGCATAGGATTGGCCATTCATAGACTCCTCTGTTTGAAAGCTTGGTCCATAGGGAGTGGCACTGTTAGGAGGGGTGGCATTAATAGTATAGGTATGGCCTTGTTGAAGGAAATTGTCATTGTGGATATAGGCTTTGAAGTCTCATGTCCTCAAGCTATGCCCAAGGTGGTTCGCAGTCTCCTTTTGCTGCCTGTGGACCATGATATAGACCTCTCAGCTCCTTTTCCAGAGCCATGTCTGCCTGGCTCTGCCATGTTTCCCACCTTGGAAAAAAATGGACTAAACCTCTGAAACTGTAAACTAGCCCCAAATCAAATGTTTCTTTCTTTCTTTGTTTTCTTTATAAGAATTGCTGTGGTCATGGCATCTCTTTAGAACATTAGAAACTAACCAACTAAGACAGTTTCACAGTCCATTATGGAGAAAGATAAGGCAGAAACTCAAGGCAAGAACCTGAAGCAGAAGCTGAATTAGAGACCATCTACTTACTGGCTTCTTCTTCTGGTTTGCTGGCTACCTCTCCAATATAGCCCAGGGTCACGAGCCCAAAAATGGCAAGACCCTCAGTGGACTGGACTGTCCTACATTAATTATCAATTTTCACACTGTCCTGGCTGCAAGACATTGTGATGGAGGGAATTTCTTAGTTGAGATTCTCTCTTCACTGGACACTGTAGGTTTGAGCTAAGTTGACAGCTGACGCTACTTCAGTGATGTAGCTAGGGGTTTATGATATGTGTTGATATGGTCATTGTTTCAAGTAGACTACAAATATTCTAGTAGTTTAAGGTTAGAATAAAATTACATCAATACATGTATATATGTGAATGTTTGGAGAAATGAGTGGAAGTAAATAAGGCTACTTTTCATTTCAGTAATTTTTCCAGTCCTAGATCCTTTCTTGAAATCTGTAGAGAACAGCAAATGTCATTCTAGTGAGAATTGAACTTAAAGAATTCTGTCAATGTAGGATTCCTGATGGAGCTCTCAGAATTTCTCAGGATGTGTGGACAGTTCAGTCTATATAGTATATAGTCAGCCAAGATGGTATATGTTTGATTTTTAATTACATGGAAAAGCAGAAAGCCGTGGCACACACCTGTAATCCCTGTGCCTCAGGAGGCAGCAGCAGGTGGATATCTATGAGTTTGAGGCCAGCATGGTCTACAAAGCAAGTCTGCAACAGCCAAGGATATACAGAGAAACCTTGTCTCAAAAAGCAAGAAAGTAAGAAAAGAAGAAAGGAAGGAAGAAACAAACAAACAAAGGACAAGAAAACCAGAAGTAAAAACTTTGATAAGACATTCACTAAATTTATTTTTGTGTTTGTGTGTAAAATTTTGGAAATGTTTTAATGTCTGTATTTTCTGCTAATGGTTTGTTAAAACTCTTCCAGATGCCTCCGGATAAGTTTTCTCTCCTATTCACAATAAAAACCTACCTCCTAATGGAGAGGAAAACTCATTTTTTAAAAATGTACCTCTCACACAGATGCAATGCAAAGATGCAAGGATGGGAGCAAATGGATCCCTTTTCAAGGATCCTAGCTTCTTTAAAAAATATATATATATATATATATACACATATATATACATATATATTCATTACAATTTATTCACTTTGTATCCCTGCTGCAGCCCTCTCCCTTGTCTCTTCCCAGTCCAACCCACCCTCCCTCTTCTCTCCCTATAACCTTTCCCTAGTCCCCTGATAAGGGAGGACGTACACCCCTTCTATCTGACTCTACCTTATTAGATCTCATCAGGACTGCTCTGATTGTCTTCTTCTGTGGCCTGGCAAAGCTGCACCCCTCAGGGGGAGGTGATCAAAGAACTGGTCACTAAGTTCATTTCAGAGACAGCCCCTGTACCTCTTACTAGAGAACCCAATTGAAAAATGAGTAGCCAATGGGCTTCCATTGAAAAGTGGATCTAGGTCCTCTCCATGCAAGGTCCTTAGGTGGAGTATGGGTCCCTACAGGCACCCCTGGTCCCAGGTATTTTGTCTTCTACTTCTGATGTCTATCAGTTTGCCCTTCTGAATGAGGATTAAGCACCTTCCCTAGGGTCCTCCTTGTTTATTAGCTCCTTTAGGGCTATAGACTTTATTATGTTCATATGTTTATATATTTTTATGGCTAATAACTACTTATAAGTTAGTATATATAATTTCTGTCTTCTGCTTCTGGGATAACTCAGTCAGGATGATATCTTTTAGTTCCCACAATTTGATTGCAAATTTTATGATTTCCTTGTTTTTAATTGTTGAGCAGTATTCCATTTTGTAAATTACCACACTTTCTGTATACATTCCTCTGTTAAAGGACATCTAGATTGTTTCCATATTCTGGCTATTACAAACAGAGCTGCTATGAACATGGTTGAGCAAATGTCCTTATTGAATTGTGGGGCACTTTTTGGGTATATGACTAGGAATGGTATAGCTGGATCTGAGGTAGCACTACTCCTAATTTTCAGAGGATTTGCCAGATTGATTTCTAAAGTGGTTGTACAAGGTTACATTATCACCAGCAATGGAGGGGTCCCAAATCTGTTAGAAGAAAAAGTGGGGAAGAGCCGTGATCACATTGTCACAGGAGACAACTTCCTGAACAGAACACCAACAGCACAGCCTCTAAGGTAAACATTTAATAAACCAAAGACCTCAACATAAAACCAGACACACTAAATCAGTTAGAAGAAAAAGTGAGGAAGCGCCTAGAACTCATTTGGCACAGGAGAAAACTTCCTGAACAGAACACCAACAGCACAGGCTCTAAGATCAACAATCAATAAATGGGACCTCATGAAACTGAAAAGCTTCTGTAAAGCAAAAGACACTGTTGCCAGAACAAAACAACAGCCTACAGACTAGGAAAGGATCTTCACCAATCCTATATCTGACAAAAGGCTGATATCCAGAATATATAAAGAACTAAAGGAGTTGAAAAGTAACAAATCAAGCAGTCCGATTAACAAATGGGGTAGAGAGCTAAACAGAGAATTTTCAGTAGAGGAATACAGAATGGCAGAGAAGCACTTAAAGAAATGTTCAACATCCTTAGCCATCAGAGAGATGCAAATCAAAATGACCCTGAGATTTCATTTGACACCCATCAGATTGGTTAAGATAAAAAACTCAAGTGACAACACATTCTGGAGAGGTTGTGGAGAAAGGAGAACCCTCCTCCATTTCTGGTGGGAATGCAAATGTGTACAACTACTTTGGAAATCAATCTGGCATTCTCTCAGACAATTAGGAATAATGTTACCTCAAGATCCAGCTATCCCACTCCTGGGCATATATCCAAAAGTTGCTCAAGTATACAACAAGGACATTTGTTCAACCATGTTCAAAGTAGCTTTATTCATAATAGCCCGAACCTGGAAACAACCCAGATGTCCCTCAGTTGAGAAATGGATACAGAAATTGTGGTACTTTCACAAAATGGAATACTACTCAGCAATTTAAAACAAGGAAATCATGAAATTTGCAGGCAAATGGTGGGACCAAGAAACTATTATCCTGAGGCAAGGTATCTCAAAAGCAGAAAGACACACATGATATATACTTACTTATATAGGCATATAAGATAGGATAAACATACTAAAATCTGTACTCCTAAAGAAGACAAACAAGAAAGAGGACCTGGATTAAGAGGATCAATCCTCACTTAGAAAGACAAAGGGGATGGACATCAAATATAGGAGAAAACAATCAACAGGAGCCTACCACAGAGGGCCTCTGAAAGACTCTACCTGACTCTACCTAGCAGTGTATCAAAGCAGATACTGAGACTCATTACCAAACCTTTGGCAGAGTGCAGGGAATCATACGAAAGACGGGGAAGTTAATAAGATCTAGAGAGGACAGGAGCTCCACAAGGACCAAATATATCTGGGCACAGGGGTCTTATAGGAGACTGTTTCTCCAACCAAGGACCATGTACAGATATATCCTAGAACCTCTGCGCAGATGTAGCCCATGGCAGCTCAGTCTCCAAGTGGGTACCCTAGTAAGGGGAACAGGGACTATATCTAACATGAACTAAATGGTGGGCTTTTTGACCTCTCACCCCTCTCCCATGAGGGAGGAGCAGCCCTGCCAAGCCACAGAGGAGGACAAGGCAGTCAGTCTTGTAGACACCTTATAGACCCAGGTCAGATCAAAGGGAAGGAGGTCCTCCTCCATCAGTGGACTTGGAAAGGGGCATGGAGTAGATGAGGGAGGGTGGGTGGAATGGGGAGGGGATGAGAGAGTGGGATATACCAGGGATATAAAGTTAATAAATTGTACCTAATATAAAAATAATAAATATAAAAAAGGAAGGGGAGGAGGACCTCCCCTACCAGTGGACTAGAGGAGGTGCATAGGGGTAGAAGAGGGAAGGAGAGTGGGTTTGGAGGAGAAGAGGGAAGGGTCCACAGCTGGGATCTAAACTGAACAAATTGTAATAAGTGATAATAACAACAATAATAAAAAGAAAAAAAGAAATAGAAGAAAAAATAAAATAAATAGGAACTCAGGAAACTGAAAAGCTTCTATAAAGCAAAGAACACTGTCATCAGAACAAAATGACAGCCTACAGACTTGGAAAAGATCTTAACCAACTCTATATGTGACAGAGGGCTAATATCCAGAATATATAAAGAACTCAAGAAGTTAAACACCAACAAACCAAGCAATTGAATTAAACAATGGGGTACAGAGCTAAACCAAGAAATACTACTCAGCAAGTAAAAACAAGAAAATCATGAAATTTGCAGGCAAATGTTGGGATCTAGAAAATGTCATTTTGAATGAGGTATCCCAGAAGGAGAAAGACACACATGGTATATACTCACTTATTTAGACCTATAAGATATGATAAAGATAATGAAATCTGTACACCTAAAGAAGAGAAAGAAAAAAGAGGAACCAGGGTAAGATGATAAATCCTCACTTAGAAAGACAAATGGGATGGGAATTGAATGTAGGAGAAAACAAGTAACAGGACAGGGTCCTACCACAGAGGGCCTCTGAAAGACTCTACCTAGCAGTGTATCAAAGCAGAAACTGAGACTCATAACCAAACCTTTGGCAGATGGCAGGGAATCATATGAAAGAAGGGGGAGTTAATGTGACCTGGATAGGATAGGAGCCTCACAAGGACCAAATTTTTCAGGGCATAGGGGTCTTATATGAGACTGTTTCTCCAACCAAAGACCATGTACGGATATAACCGAGAACCTCTGCTTGGATGTAGCCCATGGTAGCTCAGTATCCAAGTAGGTACTCTAGTAAGGGGAACAGGGACTATTTCTAATATGAACTCAATGGCTGGCTTTTTGACCTCCCCACCCTGCAAGGGAGGAGCAGCTCTGCTAGGCCACAGAGGAGGACTTTGCAGCCAGTCCTGAAGATATGTGATCAACCAGGGTCAGATGAAAGGGGAGGAGGTCCTCCCTTATCAGTGGACTTGGAAAGGGGCAGGGAGTAGATGAGGGAGGTAGGGTGGGATTGGGAGGAAATGAGGGAGCAAGATACAGCTGGAATACAGAGTTAAAATGTAACTAATAATAAAAATTTAAAAAGGAATTATCAACATAGGAATATTGAATGTCATAGAAACAGTTGAAGAAATGAGCAACATCTTTAGTCATTCGGGAAATACAAATCAAAAATATCCTGAGATTTCACCTTATACCCATCAGAATGGCTAAGATCAAAAACTCAAGGACCGATGCATGCTGATTCCAGCTTCTTTAACCACAGCAAGCTGCTGATTTGAATCAGTATTATCTGGATCATTTGTGCTGGCTTCTGCCACTCACAATATTGGACTCAACATTTTAGAGTCTGTATGTTCAACAATTTCTCCTCTAACTGCTCTCACCATCCATGTCTCCTCCACTGCTCAGTGTCCTCTTGGTTTCTGGTTCCTGCAGCCTGCTATGCCCTCCACAGCTCCCATCTTGTACAAATGTTCAGTCTCTTCTCGGCTCACTAGAGTGTGCTCTACTTTTCTCCACTGGAATTCAGGAGTCTGTCTGCTTAAGCACTTCCTACTCTCCATTTGAATTCTCCCTCTGGTGACATTACTATTTAAGACCCTTTTTCCTTTTTTTTTTTCATCTCAGTCTTTATATTTCAGCTTTTTAATCAGTTGTTCTATTAACCATTCAGCGTCGAGCTTTCATGCCTATTCCCATGATTTAAGCATGTTCAACTAAGTGACATTTCATTATGACATTGTCATCTCTGAAATTTATGCTTGAGAATCACACAATTTAGTTACACAAACAAAAGGCTCCCCCAAAACATTAAGTTTATGATTTTGTGTTGGGCCACATTCATGCCTCACCAACCTCTTCAGTACTCTAATTCTGAAGGATGCCTTCTCTCCTGCTTGCTCTCTCTAACTCTCAGCTTTCTCCAGGAGATTGCTCTATCTCTAACCATGGGCTATCCCATTCACAAATAGAATCATTATCCTCTTTGTTCTTATTCTTTCTCAAATTTCTTTCCTCCTTGTAATCAAAGATTTCAATAAATCTTCACAGTCATGCTGTACAAACTATATAATCAGTTTCAATAAAAAAAATGACACACTCGATTTCTAAATTCTCTTAACTACCAAACATACAAATGATTCCCAAATTCCCTTATCTTTAAGCTTTCTCTGCTGTACACTATTAAAATTTTCCAAGCTTTTGTTAATCCCTGCTGTCAAAAATATCTCTTAAAATGCTTTAAAAAAACTTGTGTATCTCATTATTTGTAAGTTTACTGGCATGAATTTGTAAAATATGTAATAAAAAGTTAACCTAAAACTTGTAACAAAATGATTATAAGTTGCAAAATATCTTTGATTAGCTACAGCATGCTTGTATGTAGGTTGTATTCAATCTTGTTTTAAAGAATACAAATCTGATACAGTATTCTATATTTGTATCGTATATACATATACTTAGATTCAATTCTTGCTTATAGGAAATAGGACTCAATAACAATATATGTTTGATGATTAAGATCTATAAATTACTAGCATCCAATTTGGATGTATGTCAAGCCTCTTTTGTTTTCCCAACTTTGTTAACCTTTAGTTACTTTGCTAAACTGAATCACCAAAAAAACCCAAACAAACAAAAAAAAAACAAAAAAACAAAACAAAAAAAACTGTGATAGTCTAAAGTTGGACTCAGTAACAGCATATGTTTGATAATTAAGATTTATAAACTCCTAATGTCCATTTAAGCTACCAAAAACTGATTTGGAGATGTATGTCTAACCTCTTTTTTTGTTACCTTTGTTAACTTTTACTTATTTAGATAACTAAATTTGGATAACCAAGTCATACAAAAAGATGGAATAATCTATGAAGTTATGCTTTAAAAGGTTTAGGAAAATAGGTTCCTAATCTTTCTGTGAGCTGTGTTTGTTTATGGTTTAAGTTTTGTTTTGATGCTAACATGCTAAAAGACCTTTAACTTGTTATAAACTGTTTAAGATAATTAAGACAAGAAAGTTAATGGTCAATTAACATAAATGATCAAATTATTTTATGTGCTAACAACTTTGCTTACAGTCATATGAAGCAAAATATAATTAATTTATTTCTGTACATGTTTTCAAAGCTAAGCTTTAAAGCAAGTTACCGAAAACAAGTATTTTTTTAAGTCAGGCAGACATAATAGGTTAGACAATGTCCCTCAAAGCCACCAGAGTGATATGCCGAATATGACATTTAAGATGTGTAGTATAAAAAGCTTCCTCTGAGAGATAAATATACCAGGTAGCAGTAGCTAAGGCAATTTTTAAAGAACATGGGTAATGGACTCTACCTGGAGCTTGCTTCATATGTGGAACCAACAGAAGCCACTAGGGAAAGAACTGCCCCCTGCCTCAGCCACCACCAGAGCCCCCATCAAACTGTGGAACTGTTGTATAGACTGGCCCACTCTGTCTCACCCAGGTTGGCCAGTTCCCAAGTTACTGCTCCATAAGGAAATCTCTCAGATCTTCTGGGTCTGGCTGCTAAAGGCTGATGCTGCCCAGTATGGCAGCCAGAAAAAAAGACTTAGTGATTCTCTGTGTGGTTGCTGAAGGCTGACAACCTCCTTTCCTCCAAAGCAATCACTGTGATTCTGGCTGGTTGTTATAATATCCAGAAGGTCTCTACTGGTTGTCTGGGTAAGGACTTAAATCGATACTGTGACCAATAGGTTTATAATTCCTGCTTACATTTAGCCTTCACAGATCTCTGTGATGGTGTTGATGGTAGATCCTAGCTTTCATCAGACTATCAGCAACAAGTCTACCTCAGCCACTCCTTTCCTCAAGGCTGTAGCTGCCAGGTCAGTGAGTTCATAACCAGAAGTTCTACTTTAACCATTAAAACATTCTGGCTTTACAATGGCTTTGGGTACAAAATATATACAGGATGATTGCTGGTGGTACAGATTTAAGAAAAATAAACTTTAAAACAAAAGTTTAAATTACCCAAGTCTCTTAAACAGAACAAAACAAAAAGGCTTTGAGGCTAAGACACAATTACCTACAAGCCTCAGTTAAATTGAAATATAAAAATTAGGTCTTCGTTTTCCTAAAGCCACTAGCTTTAGGTCTCCTGCTGAAACAGGCAAACTCACAGACAGGTTTCCTTGCTGTCAGGCTTCATGCTAAGAAAAACAAACTCAGAAAACAAGTTTCAGTAAAGGACAAAATGTAGTGCCATGGCATTGTTACTGGTTAAAACTTTACTATCACTATCCCATTATTTAAAGGAACTTGCTTTTTAAACTGTTATTCTCAGTAATCAACCTATGTCCCATGGTAAATGATTAGGTTCTTTCAGCTGTTAAAAATGATTTACAAGTTTAAGTTTTTATGTAAGTTACTAAGCTGTAAAAAGTAATTTAAGGCATATGAATGCAAATTGTGAAGTTCCAAGGTAGTACAAAAAATGAGAATTAACAATGCTACAGATTAAAAAAAATGTTGCATATGATGTTAGAACTTCAAAGTTTAACTTTAATCAGTGGGGTTCTGACAAATTATTATATTAGCCTAGTCTTGGTAATACTGTTGTAAACACTGGCTACAACTTTTAATAGATTTGCTAAGTCAACAATCCCAACCAGTATACCCTCTCTTCACTCCTAATTCCCAACCTCCTATATGCTCTAGAACCTCCCTTCTTTCCCAGATCCATGCCCCTTCCATTTCCTAGTCAGAAATGAGTAGATCTCCAAGAGACAACAGCCAAACAGGACAAAGTAAGATGCAGTGAGATAAGGTGAAAGCCTTCGCGAATTGATGTTGGTCAAAGCAATCCAGTCGGTAGAAAAGAGTCTCAAGTGCAAGCAAAAGAGTTAGACATATATCTGATTCCACTGTTAGAAGTCTCACAGGAACACCAAGCTAACAACCACACACATATAGAAAGGATCTGGTGTAAACCCTTGCAGGCCCTGAGCTTGCCACTTCAGTCTCGATGAGCCCATGTGATATCTGCTTAGTTGATTCAGTGGGGCATTTTCTCCTGCTTTATTTATAGGCTCAGCATTTTTACTTTCTATTGGTTACTTCCTAAATATAGACTTAAAAGTGCTTCTCATTGTTCTAAAAAAAATCACTATCTGAGATACATATGTAAGTATGTGTATGTTGTGTGTGTAAATATATATGTATGTATATATGTATATACATGTATATAAAGAACAGTGAATTTTTAGCACAATGAGAAGCACTCTTTTAATTTTTTATATTAGTTACAGTTTATTTACTTTGTATCCCAGCTGTAGCCCCCTTCCTCATTCCCTCCCAATCGTACCCCCCCTCCTTCAACTCCTCCCTACCTCTCTCTAAGTCCACTGATGGGAGAGGTCCTCCTCCCCTTCCATCTGACCCTAGCTTATCAGATCTCTTCAGGACTGGCTATAATGTCCTCCTCTGTGTCCTAGCAAGGCTGCTCCTTTCTCGGAGGGCGGGGGGGGGGTTGGGGTGGGGAGGGAGGTCAAAATGCCAGCCACTGAGTTCATGTCAGAGACAGTCCATCTTCCCCTAACTAGGGAGCCCATTTGGATACTGAGCTGCTGAGTGAGGTATTCCAGAAGCAGAAAGACACAGAGTATATACTCACTTATAAGGCCATACTAGACCTATAATATAGGATAAACATACTGAAATCTGTACACTTAAAGAAGATAAACAAGAAAGAAGACCCAGGGTAAGATGATCAATCTTCACTTAGAAAGACAAATGGGATGCACATGGAAAGTAGGAGAAAACAAGTAACAGGACAGGAGCCTACCACAGAAGGACCCTGAAAGACTCTGCCCAGCAGTGTATCAAAGCAGATGCTGAGACTCATAACCAGAGTTATGGGCAGAGTGCAGGGAATCTTATGAAAAAAAAGGGAATTAGTATGACATGGAGAAGCACTTTTAAATATATGTGTGTGTGCATATGTCTATGTGTGTGTGTGTATATACATATACATAGACACACATATTTATAGATACATATATAACCAGCTCTCTGCTCAGAGGAAAGAGTATCCATGTTTTATCCCAAATCATCTATTTTCTTCCCTGCCAAAATATATGTCTTATTACTGTTAAATGTTTGGGTTACTGTTATGTTAATAGCTTTCAGCCTTTTAGGATTTGTTTCACTGTGCCTCAAAGTCATGAATCTACTCCAACTCTATATAAACACGTGTTGACTGCTTTTCTTATTATGAGGATTTCAGTGCCTGTAGGGTATAGAGTGCAAACAGTGATTATGCTAATATATACTATTCCTGGTCTACATATGTCCCAGAAGATTTCCACTCAGCTGACAGACACTATCCAGGAATCAACAGTGTCCTGCAGTTTGCTAGTTTCAGGTGGTCCTACAGAACCAACCACCCCTGAATTGCTGAAAGGCAATATAAGCCAGTAGCAACTATAAAACAATCCAGCCAATCTGATTACTCTGGGTCTCTTCTGGCTCAGTCAGTGAACCAGATGCTTCTGATAAAATTTCCCAAGTTTTCTGCCATTGCCTGATTCCCTTCCTCCCTCTCCTTACCTTTGACTCATATTCCAGCCTTCTTTGACCAATGGCATCCTAATTTCAGCTTTGAAGCCATCAGAAATTATGTTACTCAGCTTTGTAGTCAACAAAAGGCTATGATGTCATGCCTCAGGTCGTTTATGAATCCAGAAATAAACTCAGGCTGGACTGTAGAATGATTTCTGGTGGTTAGACAAAA
Source organism: Pachyuromys duprasi (assembly GCA_028658305.1). Classification (NCBI taxonomy): domain Eukaryota; kingdom Metazoa; phylum Chordata; class Mammalia; order Rodentia; family Muridae; genus Pachyuromys; species Pachyuromys duprasi. The sequence continues at coordinate 91,759,551 of CM053753.1, read as the reverse complement.
GCCAAAATTCCCCAAGAACTTGTGATACATGTTCTCTCTCCAGAAAGGAATCATTTTTCTTTCCTCTGGCACAAAGAATATGCCTGTGCATTATGATGAATGTGCTCTTTCTTATTAAAGCCCTTGCTGGCCTGGAGTTTCCCTTAGTCCACCCTATTCAGAAGTCCTTCCTACATATTTCAGAGTCCCATGCTTAGCGTCCTGGCCTTTTTCACCCTGCCCAGGCTTCCCTCCTCCCAGATTCTCATTCTTTATATAACCGGAAAGCTTTTCCCTCCTGTTCCCACTTTGTCATTTCTACTATTCCCTACGCTCTATCTCTACCATTTGCTTTCGTACCTATGTCACAGATTCATCTGGCCATAACCTGTCTGTCTTCTTTTCTTTCTGCTCAGGACTGTTCCAGATGCATCTGGGTATTTTCTCCATCTTGCTCATAATAGATAGCATCCCCATAACAATGGGGTGGACATGTTGGTAGTTTACTGCACCCCTCATAAATATTTTTATAATTTTGAGCATGTTAACTTTGGAATATTTTACCCTAAAACTGTTGACTTTTTCTACATGTGAGTATTTTTTTTTAATCCGATACAATGCTTCTGCCTAGCAAAGGAGAGGAGAACTCCCCATTTCAGTGGCCTAGGGGAATGGTATAAGGGGGAAGAAGGAAGGAGAGTGGAACTGGGAGGAGTTGAGGGACGGGGCTTCAGTCAGGCTATATAATAAATTAATTGTGAAAAAATAAAATTAAAACTAAAAAAGAAAAGGAATCCTATAGTTACGAAAGAAAATTGACAAAATGTTTTGAGCCTCTGCTTATGTAAAAATATTTTTTACTAGATTACCCTTTCTCTTTTTTCCTTTTTAAATTTTTATTATTAGTTACATTATATTAACTATGTATCCCAGCTATTCCCTGCTCCCTCATTCCCTTACAATCCTACACCCCCGCCCTCATCTCCTCCCTGCTCCTTTCCAAGTCCACTGATAGGGGAGGACCTCCTCCCCTCTCATCAGATCCTGTTTTATCAGGTATCTTCAGGACTGGCTGCAAAGTTCTCCTCTGTGGCTTAGCAGGGCTGCTCCTCCCTTGGGGGGTGGGGCGGTCAAAGAGCCCACCATTGAGTTCATGTCAGATTATCTTTTAATAGCATTTTTAAATTTTTATTTTATTACTTAGTAAGGGGTACAGGGATTGTCTCTGACATAAACTCAGTCTCTTTGATCACCTCCTCTGAAGGGCGTAGCCTTGATAGGCCACAAAGGGAGATGATGCAGTCTTGATGAGACCTGATAGCCTAGAGTCATACAGAAGGAGAGGAAGTCCTCCCCTATCAATGGAGTAGGGAAAGGGCATAGGGGGAGAAGAGGAAGGGTGGGTGGGAGTGGGAAGAGATGGGAAAGGATGGCTGCAGAGGGGATAAAAGTGAATAAATTGTAATAAATAAATAAAACCAAAATAAAAGAAACTGACAGATGAAACTTTGGAATCTGATACATCAAGACTAAATATAAATTTCATTGCTAATTATTTCAGGCAGAATATGAGTGATATTTGATAATGTTTGACCTTTAAAATGATTTTCCTTACCCTTTTCCACATATTTGCAGTAAAAGGGGAAATTGGGCCACTTGACATCCATCACTTTGGAATAAAAGAAAGCGTATACGGTTCACTTGTAGGTAAGTGTATGCATTTTAAAACTACCATGGGCAATCAAAATTTAAAGAAAATATCTAGATATCAAACAAAACTACTAGAAAGAACAATTCATATTTTCTTCAGGAAGACACACCCAGCTCCCTCTCCTAAACACACATACACACACACACACACACACTCATGCACTTGCTTTTTCATTGAACAGGAGTTTCTTCCTTCCTTGTTCTTTTTTCTTTATAACAAGGCAATTCTCACCTATCTTAAGAGAAAGAAACAAAGTCTACAGTGTATGTCCACACATCTGCAGACAAAAGGAAGGCTACAAGTTAAGATGTTTTGGATGAATTAGCCTGTTTTCCTCTCATATAACAACATATTTAAGCTGTGTGATAAATAAAGAAGAGGCTTCTTTAGTTCACATTTCGAGGTTCAAAGACTAAGACCATTTATACAATACCATTAACTTTGCCTTTAGTGCAAATCTCATGGGAAATAGTATCATGATAATAACAAGATACATCCTATGGCAAGACAGAAAACCGAAAGGAGAGGTCTGCTCAATTAGCATAACTTAGTGGCATGGAAAATACAGTGACCTCTGAGAACTTCATCAATCCCTTTAAGGTTACCACCTCCATGGTCTAGCCATTCAGTTGCATCTCTTAAACTTGAACAAACACAAAACTGACATATTGGAGATCATGTTTCCAACATACGAATCCTTGAGAGGTACAATTAAATCAGAGCAGAGCAGTGTCAGATTTAGCCAAGTTTCAGGGCATACCTCCATATAAAAAAATTATGACTTAATGTTTTCTTCCAAGAATTCAGAAGAATTAGATTTTATAGGTATTAAAATATTTGTGAAACAGGAGGTACTTTTTGCATATTAAAGCCATATTTTTCAAAATATTTTCCCGACTGAAAGGAACATAAAACAAAAGAATAATTCATTTCATTTTGAACGAAGTGAAAGTCTGGTTCTTGCTTGGGGTTCAGCAGGTCAGACATTATACTTTTCATTTTCCTGTCATAATTCATTGACCAATTTGAACCAAATCCATTGAATGACATAATATTATCTTATAAATAAACATGTGGACTTACGGGAAATGTTATCTCCTTACAGCACATGATTCTATGTATTCGTCAGGAATATTGGTACAGCACAAAGGACATCACTAAAATTTTATCCAGCCTATCAAGTCCATGCAAAGTTACAGAAAACCTGGAGATTTTCTGGGTTACAAAAGTTCTGAGTATCTGTTATAGAAAGTGGGGAACAGAATACAGAAATGCTGGAGATATTATTTGTCGCCTTTTTAAAAATGGTTACTATATTTCCAAGAACTCCAAGGATTTCTGTCCCTCAAAGGCATAAAAGTTTTTTCAGAGATTTAAAGAAAAATACAATGAAGATTTCCCTGCAGTTCTATACCACACAAATTGCCTTCCTCTAAGCAGCTTTTGGCCAGAACAAATGCATTCCGTTCCTTAGTGATAAATTCTTACTTCACTGCCTTCAGCTAACATTTGGGATGTTCTTTCTAAATTGAATACAGGGCTCAGCTAGCACAACCTCCAGACATTCAAAAAAAAAATCAGCCTTGAAAAACTCATGAGAATAAACAGGGAGGTGGCCGAACCTGATTCTTCCTCTGTCTGCCTAATCACTCTGCCTTCTAGATTGCTTAGATGCCAAACTTATTATTTATTATTTAATTTCAACCCAAATCATCATCCACCATGAATTTTCCATCATGAATTCTCCATGTTTTAAAATATTTTCAAGTTTTATACTTTCTTAGAGTTATTAGTATCTTTTTTTAAAATAATCATTTTTGTTAAATTTCAATTTGGGCTTTTCCATCTTAATCTTAGAAGTGTCAAATGCGTCCACTACAAGCAAGGTTAAAAATAAAAGAAAACAGTCAAACAACATATTATAGCTCGTGTGTGAAGCTAGTAGTTTAATGCTAATCCTTATTCATAGCTTTGATCCAAATTTTTACTAACTTGGAAAAATCACAGATTCATTCATAATAAACTGAGAGAACAAACAAAGAAAATTCAGGTGCTTCTGCATTTCTAAGTACAATGAACAATAAACAGATCTGGCCTTAGGTGAACATTCATATGACATTTTGTGTCTCCAGTGGGAGTCGGACATAAAACTTTTAAAAATTATGACTTAGTATAGAACTAAACTGAACAGAATTGTAAATATTTTTCATCATTTATGATTATATTTTTGTTAACTTTTATAGTTATAGCAGATGAGAGTGTTTATCTGAATTTACTTTTTCATGGTTGGATTTTTCTTTATAGGTTTTGAGAATTAATAAATAGATAAAGATTGTTATTTACTGAGTCAGAATACACAGTGAAATGATCAATGTCAGGAACGTGTATTAATCATGCTTCATAGCTCCATTTTTCCATATGAATTTTTCCCTAATACCTAGTCCTTTTTCCTTGCATATAGCTGTACATTTGTAGGCATATGTTTATTACAATTGGTATAACAATGATCTTTTATATTTATTATTATTTATTTTTAATTTGTTATGATTAAATTTTTATTTTTTACATTAATTACATTTTATTCGCTTTGAATCCCAGCTCTAGCCCTCTCCCTCAGTCCCTCCCAATCCCACCCTCCCTCCCTCATCTTCTCCCATACCCCTAAGTCCACTGATAGTATTTTTTACTCCCTACTCAAAGTTAAATTTCATGATCTTCACAGTAGATGGGTATGCCATATTTCTGTTCATGTTTCCCTATCTTTTTTGATCATGTTATCTTTTTCACTTATAATCCTGAAATATTGATATATAATCCACATCTTTAAAACTCACCTTAACTCTTAACCACATTGCCTTGGTTCTGGCTCTGTAACTATAATAATCAGAACATTTGAGATAATGCAATAATATTCCGAAAGTGTCAAGAAATATTTGATTGGATAGCTATTCTAGAGGCATGCCAATTAGTCTGGACTATTAGGGTATCTTCCCACTATTCCATCACCCCTTCATCAATGGATACTAGGAAGTGATAATGAGGAAAACAGCAAGCATGCTATTAAACAAGTAGGAAATCCTGTATCAAAAACAAAACCCTGACCTCTTTCTGCTACCCATAGATGGAACCAGTGAGAGCTCAAATTGTAAGGCTATATTAATACATAGTCTTAACAAGGACAGCCTCCAGAAAGAAAAGTGTGCAATTTATGCATAGAGTGGGACACAAGACAGAAACAGGATCACACTTTCCTTATAGGGTATATGTTAACATGAAATGTAGGTACAATCCATTTGAAATACTCAGACGCTTGAGAAGAAAGCTCAGTGTGGAATATAAGGATGGGTGTTCAGTTCCAAGCAATCATAGGGAGAGGTAAGAAGTCAAGAGCATATCACTGGAAAGTTGGAAACAGGATTCCTTGGATCTTCTGGACAGCAGAATAAATAGATCCATAAACTCAAAGTTATGGGAGATATCATGCTTAATGAGAAAATCTGTGGTTGCTATAATAGAGGAGAAACACTGATGTTGATCTCTGACTGCCCCATTTCAACATACACGGTATGTGCATATACTCAGTCATTTGCACATATGGTTTGAACATATGTATACATGCACAAATATCCAGGTCAACTTCTCTCTTCCTCTGTTCCCTTCTGTTTCTTTTCCCTTAAGCTGCTTCAGCAGGAAGAAAAGCAATGAAAAATCCTACTTAATTTTAATGCCAATTATAACTAGCAGTTGGCAAGAATGTCATTTTCCTTAACAATACAATACTGACTCACATCATGCATCATAGAAGTAAACTAGGGAGCAAAGGAAGCTCTGAGTGAGTCTCCAGGTGAAACACATATGAATGGTTGAGCTTCCATCCAGGGACTGGATGTGAATGATTGGCCAGTATGTGCTAACTCCAACAACTGCAGCTTCCTCTTTCCAGATGTTTACAGCCTGTTCTACTATGAAGACCTCCTACTGATTCAAGGTAACCACTCTTCATTGTCCTATGCCTAATAAGGCTCTGGGTTGTCATAGTCATAGGCGCCATATAAGTGTTCACACACTTCATATGACCCCAGATTTTATGTACATGTATCTATGTGACTGCCCTGAGTTACGGTTCCAGGACTCAGTACTTAGGTTACAGCAGTAAACAGCAGCCATCTTGTTTGACTTAAATCCCACTGAATAGAAAAGGAAACATTCCTGGAGGTGTAAACCTCACCAACTACCCATAGCTGCTGAGGTCACAGATCATAAAGGAGACTCTAATATGTCAATTTTCTAAGCTAATATAGTTTCTAACAGTATCTTAAATGCCGATCTTTATTTTCACAGATAGGTATAGCTCTCACCCTTCATCAAAGAAGTTTATTTCTCCAAGTCCATTTTATAATGGTAACGTTATTGCCTGGAAGCAGAAAGTGCATTTCAAACTTTAATTCATATCAAAAAACCCAGTATTTTCTTCAGAAGCAAATGACTTACAGAAGTTGAAAAGGCAACATAAAGACTTTTTTTTTTAATGCATTGCTCACTCACTGGCATAGTTTTTGATAGAGTACTGGTCTAAAGGTTTTCATCATAAGAAATTTGTTTTTTTTTTTAAGGTAAGAACATATTTTAAAAGACCAGATAAATATCTACTATGTCTAGAAAAAGAATCATAGTGTATCTTGGTCCAATGATGCCATAGATCAGAAAATTGTCTTGCTGTCAGCTAATGAAAACAGCTATAAATTAAAGAAACTTATAACAGTTGCCTCCATTTGAAATGCCCCCAGGTTACTCCATTTCCCAACTCAGCAGAAGCCTTTTAAAGAAAGAACTTAAAACTCTGCACTGAAATTTACTTTTGTAAATATATTTTCTACTTGAAAATTCATCTATATATTATTTCTCACATAGTTTTGTTTGAAAGAATGTAAAATGGTGATTACGGGCACTGAACAAAAATATCCAAAATACTACATTGCATACTGTAAGCCAATAAATGAAAAGACAACTGCAGAAAACCCTTGGATTTGGGGCTTAACTTAAATTAATTTAGATTTTAAACACTGACTTCTGTACATCATGCTTCTGAATCCTACATATGTTACTTAAATATTTAGATCATCATGCCTCTATGAGGTAGAACATTTAGCCATGAAGATCGTGTTATGATGATTAGTTTAATTGCCCCCTTGCCACAATCTAGAATCACCAAAATAGAATCATCTGTTCTTCTATTCAATAAGGAATTGTTTATATGAGGTTAGTCTGTTGGCATGGCCGTGGGCGATTTGCTTGTTGTTAACTGATATGGGTAGACTCACTCCATGGTGGGTGGCACTATTCCCTGGGCCTGGGTTCCTAGACTGTATAAATGTAGAGAGAGCTGAGGAAAAGAAGCAAGCAGGCATTCATTTCTCTGTTCTCAACTGTGGAGCTGGTGTGGCCAACTTCTTCATTTCCCTATGTCTGTGACTTCCCTGCAAGGATGAATCGAAGCTGAAATTTGTATCTATCACAAAAATGCTCCGACTTAAGCTTCTTTTTTGTCAGTTTTTTTTTTTTTGTCACAGCAATAAAAATGAAAACAGGAAAAAAAAAAACAACCAAAGAAGTTGTCTTAAACAAGGCAGATTTGTCTTCCTTAAAATTTGTAGACGAATGAATGTAGGCTTCAACCCCCAACCCTGTGCCTCCCAGGAAGAATGGCTGGGGAGGGATATAGACCAGAAAAACTGGAAGCCCAAAGATCTCCATCCATATAAAACCATGAAAATAAATAGATAGATAGATAGATAGATAGATAGTTAGATAGATAGATAGATAGATAGGAAAAAAAGGTCTATACAGCCTCAAGAACATATCTCTTTCAGAACTTTGGCACCTTATTGAAATGATTCCTGGAAACAGAAAAAGCATTTAGTTTTAGTTTTCCTAGAGGAAGGTTCAATTCTCAAAGGAAAAAGAAAAATATTGCTGTGTTGAAGGCATTCTACCTCACACAGCATCTTCTCCTGTAAATAACAGATGTGAAAAATCATGGGGTTATTTTAAAAAATGAGACTCATTTAAACAAAACATTTTAATTCTTCATGGAAATGATTTTACAAGAAAAATGACAAGTTACAAGCCTTAAACTATATGATATAACAGAGATTATCAAAGGGCTAAAGGGAGTTTCTGACAATGCTTAAAAATAAAAGATTCTTCCATAAGGATTTTGGCACTCTGTCCAACGTTTGGCTATGAGTCTCATTATCTCTTTCTATACCCTGGTGGGTAGAGTCATTCAGAGGTCCATTGTGGAAGGATCCTGTCCTGCTTCTTGTCTTCTCCTACTTCCAATGTCAATCTTATTTGTCTCCCTCCTCCAAAAATGAGCATTGAACATCTTCCCTAGGGTCCTCCTTGTTGTTTAGCTTCTTTAGGAGTATAGATTCTAGTATGTTTATCCTATATTATATGGCTAATACCCACTTATTTTAAAGATTTTTTTATTTTCATTTATTAAAATTTATTCAATTTGTATCCCAGCTGTGGCCCTCTCCCTCATCTCCTCTCAAAACCCATCTTCTGTCCTTCTTCTCAACCTATGCCCTTCCCATAGTCCACTGATAGGGGAAGTCCTCCTCCCCTTCTATCTGACGCTAGCCTAACAGGTCTCATCAGGACTATTGCATTGTCTTGCTCTGTGGTCTGGGAAGGCTCCTCCCTCAGAGGGAGGTGATCAGAGGCCCTGCCATTGAGTTCATGCAAGAGACAACCCCTGCTTCCTTTATTAGGGAACCCACTTGGAGACTGAGTCTATGGGCTACATCTTAGCAGGGGTTTTAGGTCCTCTCCAAGCATTGTCCTTGGTTGAGATATTCTCTTTAGGGCCTCCAGGATTCAGTTTTTGTTTGTTTGTTTGTTTTTGTTTTGTTTTGTTTTTGGCTCTGTTGGTCTCCTTTTGAGGATCCTGTAACCTCCAGGTCTTTCTGTCTCCCCCTTCATTCATAAAATTTTATGCATTCTGCCCAAAGTTTGCTATGTGTTTCAGCCTCTGCTTCGATACCTCGATCAGTAGAGTCAGAGGCTGTCTTTGATAGGGTCCTGTCCTGTTCCCTGTCTTCTCCTAATATCCACTCATAAGTAAGTATATATTATATGTGTCTTTCTGCTTCTGGAATACTTCACTCTGGATGATCTTTGATTTCTTTGATTTTAATTGGTGAGTAGTATTCCATTGTGTAAATGTACCACACTTTCCTATCTATTATTCTTTTGAGGGACATCTGGATTGTTTCCAGATTCTGCCTATTACAAATAAAGCTGCTTTGAACATAGTTGAGAATCCTTATGGAAGAAGAGGCAGATAGAAAGACCTGGAGGGGACAGGAACTCCACAAGAAGAACCAAGCCAAAAACCTTGGGCCCAGGGGGGCCCTGCAGAGACCTATACTCCAACCAAAGACCATGCATGGAGAGGATCCAGACCCTCTGTTCAAAAAAGCCCATTGACCACTTAGTTTCTAAGTGGGTTCTCTAGTAAGGGGTACAGGGGCTGTGTCTAACATGTCATATATAGGGTTGGTGAAGATCCTTTCCCAATCTGTAGGCTGTCGTTTTGTTCTGATAAAAGTGTCCTTTCCTTTACAGAAGCTTTTCAGTTTCATGTGATCCCATTTATTGATTGTTGTTCTTAGAGCCTGTGCTGTTGGTGTTCTCTTCAGTAACTTGTCACCTGTGTTCAAGGCTCTTCCCCACTTTTTCTTCTAAAAGGTTTAGTATGTCCATTTTATATTGAGGTCTTTGATCCAAAGGGCCTCTGAAAGACTACCCAGCACAGTTTCAAAACATATGCTGAGATTCATAGCCAAACTGTGGGAAGAGTGCAGGGAATCTTATGAAAGAAGGGAGAGATAGAAAGACATGGTGGGAATAGGAGCTCCACAAGGAGAGTAACAGAAGCAAAAAATCTGGGCACAGGGATCTTTTCTGAGACTGATACTCCAAACAAGAACCAAGCACAGAGATAACTTAGAACCCCTGCACAGAAGGAGCCCATAGCAGCTCAGCGTCCAAGAGGGTTCCCCAATAATAGTAATAAGGACTGTCTCTGATATGAACTCATGGGCTGGTTCTTTGATCATCCCCACCTGAGAGGAGAGCAGCCTTACCAGTCCACAGAGGAAGACAAAGAAGCCAGTCCTGACCAGATATGACAGACTAGGGTCAGATGGAAGGAGAGGAGGACCTCCCCTATTATTGGACTTGGAAGGGGCATAGGAGAAGAAGAGGGAGGGAGGGTAAGATTGGGAATGGATGGGGAAGGGGTTACTGCTGGTATACAAATTTAATAAACTATAATTAATAAAAATTAAAATTAAATATGATAAAATATTTATCACTTAAGTACTTTCAAATATATACTATCAGTAAAAGCAAACATCATGTACAAAATCTGTGATTTCTTTAAATATTTTCTATTCCAAAAGTCTACTTAAAACTTCTAATATCCCAGTTGGATACTGAGCTACCATAAGCTACATCCAAACAGGGGTTCTAGGTTATATCTATACATGGTCTTTGGTTGGAGAAACAGTCTCATAAAAGAATCCTGTGTCCAGATAGATTTGGTCCTTGCGGAGCTCCTATCCTCTCCAGGTCTTACTAAATCCCTCTTCTTTCTTATGATTCCCTGTACCCTGCTGAAGGTTTGGTTATGAGTCTCAGTATCTGCTTTGGTACACTGCTAGGTAAAGTCTTTCAGAGGCCCTCTGTGGTAGGCTCCTGTTTTGTTACATGTTTTCTCTTACATCCAATGTCCATCCCATTTGTCTTTCTAAGTACCTCAATATCCAAGTGGGTACCCTAGTAAGGGAAACAGGGACTATTTCTGACATGAATTCAATGGCTGGCTCTTTGACTCCCCCACCCCCACCCCAGACAGAGAAGGACTTTGCAGCCAGTCTTGAAGGTACCTGATAAACCAGGGTCATATGAAAAGGGAGGAGGTCCTACCTTATCAATGGACTTGGAAAGGGGCAAGGAGGAGATGAGGGAGGGAAGGTGGAATTGGAATGGAATGAGGGAGGGGATACAGCTGGGATACAAATTTAATAAACTGTAACTGATATAAAAAAAACTTCTAATTTCAAAATTAAGATGTAAATATATGGTAGAACCATTTTCTCCTTGTCATGGTTGAGACACTCATCTTAAGAATCCAGCACTTTGCTTCACTCAGAGATAGAAGTATTGAGCAATGAGCAAAGATAAGTGTGGACAAGGTGCTATTCACTTCTATAGTGTAATCTGTCCCCTGTGGCTTAGGGATGAATATTTTATCATATTTTAAAGCCTTATTTTCAACATGCCCTTTACATTTTAAACATTTAGTGATTCTAGAATGAGGAAACCTGAAATTATGGTGAAAACAAGGCAGTTGAAATTGCTGATTCATTCCAAATAAAAATTAGTCCAATAAACACTGCAACTATCATAGTATTCAAATGTACTTTCATTTCTTAAATTTTTGAGAATAAAGTAAAATTTGCTGAATTTTAAGATAATGTTTGATATATTTGTGTTTACATTTCCAACAGAATGATATTTGATGAAAATATAAATCTATAGCCACATGTAAAAACAACTAAAATAAAAAGAATGGGAAGCTTTTACACCCTTGTTATTGTGTTTGGATTCCACTTACCAACATTTGTTTCCTCATCTGATGCTCAGACCAGACTTATAACACTGAGATTCTCCTAAATGAAAATTAGACCTAAGAAAATCATGACAATAAATACATAAAGTCAAAGTGATAAGAATACGTATCTTCAATGCCACTATTAAGAATGTGTTCACAAAACCAGATGGAAAAATATTTAATCATCAAGAGCTTTGCTGGTAAAATCTGCCTTTCATTATTACTTCAAAGGAAGGCATCAGTACAGACAACAGAAACACCTGGAGTCCTCTTAGGCAGTGAAACAAGTGATGCGATTTTCACAGATTCAGAATTCAAGATTGTTTTCATTCTGGACTCTCTCTCTCTCTTTCTGTTCTCTCTCTCTCTCTCTCTCTCTCTCTCTCTCTCTCTCTCTCTCTCTCTCTCTCTGCTGAGAAGTTAATTATTTTATAACTAATATTTTACTGGCACAATTACATTTATATAGAGATCAAGATATATACTTACACATATGTTACTACATAAGAAAAGTTTGTGCACATGCACACATGGAAAAGCTGAAGCTTACTTTGCTTAATGTTACAACTCCCCAAATTTACTGATGAGAATAGATATGTTAAGGTTTGCCTTTAGAAACATTTCAGGCTTATCACTTTCTAACAATTTGATTAGTCTTACATTGATTTGAATTTTTGAAATTGTAAAATCCATTCCTATATGTAGTGAGCAGAAATAACTACATACAAAACTTAAAATCCACTGTACTGCAAAATGTACATACTTTTGGACATGAAGAAGAATTCGCTATTGAAAAATCAAAGACTTATTTTAATACCATTTAAATGGCAGCTTTCTTTTTCTATTTGGTGTGACTAACACTAATGTAATTTAAGCTTCTTTTATAATAAAATATTTTAAATGCCCATTTGATAAGAAGCAGCAGAGACCATTCAGCTAAACAGGGTACTGGATTTCTGTTATGACTAAAAAGTCTGTATTATAATCTTTATTAAATTAAGCTAATCTTATCACATTTTGAGGGAGAGATGAAAGTAAACATGCCTTCTGAATTATTTCTGGTAAATATACATTTATTTTAATTTTTGCTATTTTAATTTCAAACACATGAAGACACTGCTTGAAAGTAAATTATATCTGAATAATCATTAAGTGAAAAACATTCATATTCTACTTAGGTTACTAGAGTTAAATCAAGTTCATCATTACCAATTCTGAGTCTACTTAACTCAAATTTCCTCTCTGGACATAATTCTTAGAACCTGATCTGCCACAGAGATAATTTGGGTTGTGAATAGAACTTTGAAATGCTTTACAAAGTCAGAAATATGTCATTGTTTTATGAAATGCCATAAGCAGATACTAAACAGTATTTAAGATGTGTAGTATCTTTACATAAACAATGGTCTGAGGTAGAGCATTTGGTTGCAATTAATTTACATAATGTATGACAGTGTTTCTGTATCTCAGTAGGTTTAATTCTAAGAAATTCTGTATAAAAGGTACTATTCTCTTATTACGTGACAAAGAAGAAGGTAAATAATTCCCTTGAGCAACATTCAAGACAATGAATGAAGGTGCTGTTTAATTTGTCAAGCCCCATAACACATCTATGTGTGTAGCCATTCGCTGAAATTTAAGGACATTCGGAAAGTAAGTGGTGTAGCAATGAATTTGTGAACACAGTGAGCTAAACATAGCTTCAAAATATGGATATTGAAATCACAATGATTTTGAGTCATTTTTTTCCCTTCACAGTGCTTCATTCTCCTTAGAATTCACTAATAACAGCACACTGGCCAGAGTAACATAACGAACAAAGATGCTCAGCCATGTGCAGAGTTTATTGACATTCTGCAAATGTGGTATTATATATTCCATTTATGTAATACATTCTCTCTTGTTTTGCTTTGGTAAGTAATGTTGGAAGTGAGTATTAAGCAATTCACAAAGGGTTGCACTCCTTTTCACATCATTGGCATACTCTGGATTTTATTTGCAAAGAGACTAGAAGTTTTTTGTGTTTGTTTGTTTTTTTTTTTTTTTCTTTCTCCTGTGTTAGAACAGATTGAATCCTAGAGAGCTGCAAAGGAAAGATACAGAACATGGAAGGAAAAAAATGATAAGATCCCAAATGTGTGTCTTGTAAATCAATATAATTCTGTAAGCTGGGAAACTGCTAAACTTTGTTTTTGAAGCTTTACTTATGAAGAATTGTGTCTAGCTAGGACTGATTTTATAATTGGTTACTGGTGACAGGATTCAATCTCTTACTCCCAATATAGTTCTTCAATGGTACACCTACCTAGAGGTTTCAAACCTTTCCTAATGTCTTGTTCATTAACAAAGCTTACCAACCTCTGACCCTAGGCTATGATAAATCCCTGTCCCAGAGAAATCTAGAGGACAGGATTCATTTAAAGAACGTGCACCCTTAGACTTCAGGGATTTCGTACGTTTTAAGGACCACCATACCAGAATTTAGTCATGTTCCAAATATGATTCTTGAATAATATAATTAAGCAAGTCGATTTTACTTGGAATATAGATGATATATAATTGTAGACATAAATCACGAAAAGTTTCCACTAACAGTACTGATCTAGACTGACAAATTTATTTTTTTCTTGGATATAATCTTCTGTACACGAAGTTGACTCCATTCTTTACAAGTTACCCCCAAACAGAAGCTAGCATAGATACAAGACCAAAATTGTATCATTTTGCTTGAAATCTAATTTTTTAAAATTTCCTTTTATATAATTTTTAAGTTCTTTGGTATTAAAAAAGTAGTATCATGAAATCCTGTACTAAGCAGACTTGCTGAAATACAAAGAAAGTTCATCTATAGTTAACAAATAAGAATGCAAGGATTTCAGCACTTCGTATAAGAAGTGAAACCTCCTGATGGAACAAAAGAATTACATAAATTAATACTGTTAATTACACTCCAAAGGGCAATGTCAAAATGATGGATGGCTAATGCTGATTATTGAATGTTCTCTGTCAAGCAGAGAAGAATGAATTAGATCAATACGACCAAAGTGATTTTTTGATGTACCTAATGTTTTCGTCAATGTTTTTCTCTAGGCTCTTCCTTCTCTTATGAAAATCATGAAAATAAATAGCTTGCCACATTGCCTGATTGTTTAGCTAAATTTTGGAGTACTTATTATTGAGAGGGAATGGAAATGTTATAATGCAATTAATTACTACTCTATTTATTCTATGATCATTATCCACAGCTTTCAGTATCTTTCCATCCAATTTATCTTTGTCTTTTAAACACAGCTAAGCATTCTGGGAAAGCATGACTTCTCCCAAATAAATAAATAGGATGTAATAGTTGATATTTCCTTTTGTTGTCTGTATCATTAATCCAGATCTCGTAACAACAAAAAATCTAACTGACTTTTTGAAACAGAAAGTTAATTCCAAATAATTATCCTATCAAAAAAAATCAACATGAGAGAAGAGTTACAGCATTGTAGGAAATTAGCTCGAAATGATCACTGAATGGCAGAATTCTTGTGTTATAATGATTTATTTGGAGTGATTTTAAAGTGAGAAAGTTGAATTATGAAAGATTATAACAGTTGTAGCACTTGCTTGTCAGAGATGCAATAATGAATTGCTAGAGAAAATGATTCAGGAATTCAGGAGGGCTGGAAAAAGTCTGCAGTAGGCTGAATGTTCACATCTTCAAATTCAGCTGCTGAACAACTAGTCCTGAAGACAATTATTTCAGGAAGTGGACTTTGGTAGTACCAGGTCAGTAGAGGAGCTTCCATGATCAATAAGACAACTCTTCTGCCATGTTTACAAACCAGAAAAGGGCCCTCAATGGAGACAACCATCATGAGGATTGTTTTTAGTTCATCATACTTTCAGACCTGTAAGAAATAGACGACTTTCACAGAGAAGTTAAACAGTATATTCTAATTTGTTATGCCTGATTAAAACATTAAAAAAATCGAGGTACAGCTGGAAATATGCACATTACAAGTGCAAGTGAGAAGAATAAAAATTAAAATACGTAAAAAGAAAATAGAAAATTGGTTCTATAATTTGTGTAGTTTTCACATAGCTCTTTTTGGTGTTCTGTTATTGTTGTGAGAAAGGTCTCTCTTTATAGCTCCAGCCATCCTGGAACTTGATGAGTGTCTCAGAGTTTCCTCTAATTCAAGACCCTCCTGCCTTTACTTTCTGAGCTCTGTGATTACAGTAGTAAGTCACCTTACCTAGATAGGTATTCATTTTGTACACTTGCTTACTCACTTAAATCATTTCACCAAACACATTGTCATGGGCACGTTTAATAAAGTATCCTTTATTATGTGAGAAAAAGAATTGTGATATAGCTCATATCTTCTAGGAACATATAGCCTGTTGAGGTATACTCAAAGCAATTAGTATAAATGTTCAATGGTTTATTGCCATGCCACCTGATTAATTATTTCTGTTTGAGTAAGTCATTGATTCAAAGTAGGAAAATAACCTACACATACATTCACTTCCTGAAACGGAAGTTTTGTTTAACTTGACGCTTAACTAAACATGTAAAAGGATACTTTGCCATACTTTAGATTTGGAATGTCCCCAGAGGTATGTGTGTGCTCATCTTGCTCTCACTGGGAGATGGTGACTTTTTGGAAAGTAGAATATCTGAAGTCATTCGGGACATGACTTGATAGTGTCTCCAATGGGATAATATGTCCTCTATTTGCTACTTTTCTCATTGTTCTAAAAAACTTTCTGAAAGAAGCTACAGAAGGAAAAGTTTATCTTTAAATACAGTTCAAGAAGGAATATACCTATGAGAATGGCTAAGATTGAAAACTCAAATGACAGCACATACTGGCAAGGATGTGGAGAAAGACGAACCCTCCTCCATTGCTGGTGGGAGTGCAAACTTGTACAACCACTTTGGAAATCAATTTGGTTGTTTGTAAAAAAAAAATGGGAACTTTCCTACCTTAAGTTCCATCTATATTACTCCTGGGCATATACCCAAAAGATACTTCACCATACAACAAGGAAATTTGTTCCACTATGATCATAGCATCTTTTTTTTTTTTTGGTGGAAATGTAATTTATTATTATTATTATTTTATTTTTATATCAATCATAGGTTAGGTACTTTGAATCCCAGGCGTAGCCCCCTCCCTCATTCCCTCCCACCCTCCCACTCCCTCCCTCATCTCCCTCCTCCCCGCCCCCTCCAAGTCCACCAACAGGGGAGGACCTCCTCCCCTTCCATCCAAACCCAGCTCATCCTGTCTCCTCAGGGCTGCCTGCAATGTCCTCCCCTGGGATCTAGCCAGTCTGTCACTCCCCAGCTTGTATGGGGGAGGGTCAAAGAGTCAGCCATCAAGTTCATGACTGAAACAGTCC
>CM053753.1:91720507-91742679 GCA_028658305.1 Pachyuromys duprasi | reverse complement strand
TGGTCATTGTGGAGCTCTTGTTCTTCCCAAGTCTCACCAACCTCCCCCAGATCTATCATTACTTCTTGCCCTCTGCCAAAGGCTTGATCGCGAGTCTTAATATCTGCTCTGATACATCGCTACATTGACCCCGCCAGAGGTCCTCCTTGGCATGCTCCTGTCCTGTTGCTTGTTTTCTCCTCCACTCAATGTCCATCTTTATTTGTAATAGCCAAAAACTGAAAACAACCTGGATGTCCCTCAACCAAAAAAATGCATAAGAAATGGTGGTACATATACACAATGGAATACTACTTCAGCCATTAAAAACAAACATATGCACTTTACATGCAAATGGATGGAACTACAAAATACAGGAAATACATGCATGGTATGTACTCACTTATATGTGGATATTAACCTTAAAGTATAGGATCCATGCCGTAATCCACAGACCCAAAGAAGCTAAGTAACAAGGAGGGCCTATGGGAGGAAGTTTGAACCTCACTCGAAAGGGGAAATAAAATATACATCAGAGATATATGGAGAGAGGGAACTAACTGGGAGAGTGGATGAAGAGGGCGAAAATGCGTTATCAGGTATGTGGGAGGATGTGGGGAAAGAGAATAAAAATTGATGTGGGAGCTCAGTGACAAGCCAGAAACCTGGAACTGTGCCGGATCCTGGGAGTCTATGGTGGTGAACTAGCTGTGAATATGCAGCCTGAAGCGGTGAGTCCTTATAATCAGGTGGGTATTCCAATGCAGGGAGGGGGATACCAACCCACCCACAAAACCTTTAACCCAAAATTTATCTTGCCTACAGGAGTTGCAGGAAAAAAAAAAGACGGAGCAGAAATGGAGGGAGTAGGCAACCAATGACTGGACCAACTTGAGACCAATCTGGTGGGAGAGAGCCAACCTTTGACACATATTTTTTTAATTTTTATTTTTATTAATTACAGTTTATTCACTTTGTATTCCCCCTGTAGCTCCCTCCTCCCCTTCCAATCCCACCCTTCCTCCTCCTTCTCCACACATGCCCCTCTCCCAGTCCACTGATAGGGGAGGTCTTCCTTCCCTTCCTTCTGATCCTAGTCTATCAGATCTCATCAGTGGTGGCTGCATTGTCTTCCTCTGTGACCTGGTAAGGTTGCTCCCTCCTCAAGGGGAGGTGATCAAAGAGCAAGTCAATCAGTTCATGTCAGAGGCAGATGCTGAGACTTATGGCCAACCTTTAGGCAGAGTGCAGGGAATCTTATGAAAATAAATGGGAAATAGTAATACCTGGAGAGGACAGTAGCTCCACTGACACTTATAATAGTATGCTGCTTTACTGGCAGACAGAAGCCTGGAATAACAATCTTCTGAGAGGCCTAACTGTAGTGGAAGCTATGGTTACGATATGTTAATATGTTTTAGTTATAATCCCAAGCTTGGGATGTGGGAAGCTACAGCTGATAACACCCTAATGAGGGGGAGCTCAATCTTTGTCAGCTGGAAATTGCCTCCTGAAGGGGGCATGATATTCATCAGCTGAAAAACATCCCGGTGTGTACTATGAGAAGGTATAATTAGGAGCCAGGGAGAGAGGACGCTTTGCTTTGAAATGCTTCTAGAGAATGCTTCAAGGAGGCTGCTGCTGCCCCTGTTGCTCCTGATCCTTGTTGCTGCTTTTGCTATTGCTGATTTGTTGATTCGTTCTGCTGCTGCTGGATTGCTGGACTGCTGAATATCCTGTCTATGAAGATTGGAATCTCTCCAAGGAACTATGTCTTGAGTCTATATCCACTGTCCCTGCTAACCTTATTTATTTCTTACCTAGGTTTAAGGAATAGGAAGATGGGTACAGGTGTAAGGAACCTCAAATAAAATAGGTTAAAAAAAATCAAAGCTTACACTTCATCCAAAAACTGACAGGAACAAATACAGGGACTCACAAACTTTAAATATGAGATGGAGCTTGGGAAGTCTTTTGGAAGTGTGAAGAAGAACTGAGGGAGCTTGAAGTATCAAGGACACCACAAGAAGTCCCCAAAAATCAACTTACTCAGGCCCATGGAGGCTCATAGAGGCTGAAAAACTAACCAAACCAAAGAGTATGCCCCACCTTCTCTCTATGTATGTCTAGCTCTCTCTCTCTTTCTCTCTCTCTCTGTCACACACACACACACACACACACACACACACACACACACACACATCTTGGTTTATATGGGTTCTCTAATAACTGCAGCAGGGGCTATATCTGACTCTGTAGCCTGCCTTTGGATCCCTTTCCCCTAGCTGGACAGCCCTGGATGGTCTCATTGGAGAGGATTGCTTTGTCCTGATATGACTTGACATGCTAGGGTTGGTTGGAACGTCTAGATGGACTCTGCTTCTCTGAGGAGAATGGGAGAAGAAAATGGGCAAAAGGAGATATGGGGGATGTGTAGAGGGTGCTACCATAAGGATGTAAACCTAGTAAATAAATTAATGGAAAGGGAAGAGGAGAAAGAAGAGATACAGTCAACATGGAACAGACCACAAAGCAGTATTATGAGGATGCTGGTCATGCCACAACCAGAGTTAGGAAGCCAAGAATAGCAGAGAACAACCACAAACACAACAAGGCTATAAAACCTCAATGTCTTTCCCTAGTCACCAACTTTCTCCAGCCAAGTTCTTCATAACAGTTCACAGCATTCCAAAACAGTGCCCGCCATCTGGATATCAAGTGTCCACACATGTAAGCATACGTGGAACATTTCTCAATCAACTCACAATAGCATCTTAGCCAATTCCTCTCTTTAACTCCGTCAGCAAGCCAAGAGGTAAATGGATCTCCTCTGCCACACACAGCCACATGGTGACTTTTTGTTTATTATTATTATTATTATTATTATTTATTCTTAGTATCCTGGCTATGGCTCTCTACCTTTTCTCCTCCCCAAACCCACCTTCCCTCCCTCTTCTTTCCCTACACCTCCCCTATTTCCCTCTTCCCCTTTTATATGACCCTAGCCTATCAGGTCTCATCAGGACTGGGTGCATTATCTTCTTCTGTGGCCTGGCAAGGCTGCTCTCCCCTTAGGGGGAGGAGATCAGAGAGCCTGATAGTGAGTTCATTCCAGAGACAACCCTGCTCTGTTTACTAGGGCACCCACTAATACTGAGAGACTGTGTCTATGGACTTCATCAAGTCAGGATTTTAGGTCCTCTCCAGTCCTTGGTTGGGGTATCATTCTCTTCAGGGTCCCAAGGGAAAGTCACATATGGTATATACTCACTCATAAGTGGTTATTAGACATTTAATATAGGATAAACATACTAAAATCTATACTCCTAAAGAAGCTAAAAAACAAGGAAGATCCTAGGGAAGATGCTCAATCTTCATTCAGAAGGGCAAACACGATAGACATCAGAAGCAGAAGACAGGAAACAGGACAGGAGCCTACCACAGAGGTCCTCTGAAAAACTACTGATCGAGGTATCAAAGCAGAATCTGAAACCTGTAGCCAAACTTTGGGCAGAACACATGGTGACATTTTACACAGGCCCATGGCAATCGGTCCTGTATTGCAGCCTCCAAATCTTCCAGACAAAAACACATTTTTCACTGTGAAAATTGGTTTATCTCATGCAGTGCTATAATAATGGGAAGCTGATAATCATAAACTTCCTTTTTTCCCACTTTTTGTTCCTTCTATTCTTCTCTGCCTCTCTCCCACCTCTCTTTTTCAGTTCTTCCTTCCCTTCATTTATTTTCTATTTCAAGAGATTTTATGTATTAATGGTAGATATACAAATTAATTTGAGTTTTAATAAGAAGGAAACAGAAGTAGGTTAATAAACAGATATAATTTATTAAGTAGGATTAAGTTATTTACAAAATGAAAATGATGTTTGTAATTATCCTGAGTTTTCACATAAAAATTAGCTGTAAAAGATAAATATGATATTAAGTGTTATTTTTAAGTATTATTTCTGAAATCATATTATACTGTAATTCAAAATGCAGAACATTTAAGAAATCTTCCTTGTTCTTCCTCTTTCTTCCTCTCTATCTCTCACACACAGACAGACATACACACAGACACACTACAATTGTCTTGGAAAAATCCATTCCATTCTCTAAGTGCTAAAATTCTAAAAGATTTATGAAGCACTTTTTGAGAAGTATATTTTCCTTCTGGGCACCTACTGTGATGAAAATATTTCAGGTTGATTTTTGTAGGCTTAATGTCTAAGATTGCTATCAAAATGTAAGATATTTCAAAGTTATTTCTGAAAACATTAAGCTCCACTCTTCACATAAAATTATGGAATGAATGAATCATTTGACTCTCTGAAATATTTTTCTCTAAATATTACACACTATGTTAGAGAAACAGAAACATTCATTTTGACCTACTTGATTGTTTGGAGAACATTCTCTGTATCCCAATAGGCTTCTCAAGATCTTTTAATTTTCAGAAGAATATGCCGGCTCTCAAGGGTCCTGTGCTTCCTTTTATCTAATGAGGCCTTTTTAAAACTCACATGCCTGTCTGGGTTATCAGATTTTCTTTAAATTCTGTCATTCTTCTCATCAGTTTAATGCTTACTCAGAAGGGAGTTACTGTGTTGACTAAGGGCTCTGCCATAGTATAACTTAGAAAACAAAAGAAAAAAGATACAAAAGTGAATAAATTGTAAATAGTAATAATACTTATTATTATTAGTTTAAAAATAGGACATTTTGCTCTTTCAGAGGACCTTTGTTTGTTTGGTTGGTTGGTTTGGTTGTTTGTTTAATTTTTTTTTTTACTCTTCTTTTGAGAGACTATTATAAGTAGCATCTCAATTACCCATATTCCTATAAATAACCACACTAAAACTCCTTACTGAGTTTCACTCTCCAGAATGTGTTAGCTTGTGTCACATTGACAAAAACCTAAGCAGTACAAAGCATTTGTCTCATAATTGTTGGCTGTGTGATCATATCAAAGTTATAAAACAAATATGAGTGTGTGAGTTAGAAATAGGATGTGACATAGACTGAAGGCTTTAGAGATCTTCAGCCACGAGGACTTTCTGCTCTTATGAGGAATTGAGTTCAGTTCCCAGCACCCATATACAATGGATCATAACTGCAGATAGTTAATCAAGGGATTAGTGTGGGTACATTAACACCAACTTCTTAGATCTTGCTCAAATCCAGCAAAACATGATTGGATTTTTGTGTCTTTAATTGGATTTCACAACCCTAATTCTTATATTTTACAAATAGCAATTTTCTAAAATATAGAAATATAGTGTTATGTGCCATCTCCTCATTCAAAGCTTTTTTTCTATCTTTTAGTAAATGATTTATAGCCTCTCTCTTCCACTATTGCTGATGTTCAAAATGACCACTTCATTAAACTGATATTTTGTAAGTTTCTCCCTCATTTGACTCCAACAGTGACATGAATCTGTATCCTTAATTCTGAATTATAAGTCATAAGGAAAAGATATGATAGTTTCTCATGCTCTGTATCCATAAAATGTTAGCACTAAAAGGTTTCTCCTGTTTTAAGTTCTCTTAACCGGATATGGAATGTGTCTCCCTTTTCTTTTCCTTTATTACTGAGAAGTGAGTGTGTGCATATGTGTATGTCAGTCTGTGTGTGTGTTTGTGTGTTTATAAAGCTATATAAAGTGCAAAGCAACTGAAGTGTTCATCCAAGGACAAAAGAACATTGATCTGTAATCTGTATTTTATATGAGAAAATATTTGTTAAAAATATCATTATATTGTTTGTTGTTTTGTTTTGTTTTGTTTTCTGGCTAAGGTGAAAATATAAGAATTCCTTCCTCAAGAGTAACAATCATCAGACCCTTCTAAAATTCCAGTAACACATTTGATTATTTTTGTCTCAGTATCCATTTAAGTTGGAATGAAATATAAGGATAGTTTTAATAATAACAGGGGATAGGAGGCTGAAACTGACTTCTCATCATTCATCATAGATTTTCTCAGTAATGTAGTAGTCCACTTGGTGAGATGAGCTTGTGTTTGCTATAGCAACCCAATCTTAACATAACTTCAGTATTCCTCCAATATCCTTTGAAAATACTGGGATCCCCATCTTTTATGCTTCTAATATATTGCCACAGAGAAGCAAAACAGAAAACATATGTAAATCTACACTAGCACATTTGTAGTTCTGTCTTCTTCACTCACCTAAATAGAACAAAGTTAAAGGTCTGGATTCAGAGATTATGTAAAATATGTAACATCTCTACAAGGGAAAACATCAGATAAATAATAATGTTACAAGCCACACAAACACATTGGGTTTAATAACAAAATTCACTTAAATCTCTTTTTGGCCACAATTCTTCTTCTAATGCCAAATCAACTCTATTTTAGGACTTCCAGAATTTAGTTCAACCATGACATCAACATCAGATTTTTTTGTGAATAAATAAAGAGAAGTTATCTGCTTCTTCTGTTTTCACCAAGCACCGAACAAGAGAGACAAAATAGCTCCATTAAATTTGGGAACAGAGGATGAAGAATTGCATGTAACAATCACTATCACAGAGCTCTTCAGAAATGTTTCTGAGAAAGTGTTGCCCAAAGTATTTATTCTATTGAGTATGCAGGTGATTCTGTCCCACTTTCCGGGGGATATTTTCCAATGAATATAGAGATCTTTCCTCAGTCCAAACAGTAGGCAATGTGCTAGGATAACGTGCCATGAAAAAAAAGAGTGGGTTCTTTTAAGTTATTTTGATGGAACACTTTGAGTAGTTTTAATTTTAGTCGAGTTTGGTAACGTTTCTGACAGTACAAGTGTTGCCAGATGAAAGTTTCTCTTCAGTGGATAGTTTCTAAGAATTCAGCTCGAACATACAAGCAGCTACAGCAGTCTAGTTAGCAAAGCAAACAAAGTGATGGCCACTGAGCAGAAGCAGGAATTTGTCTGATCTATCGATTTTATGAAAAATTTCCTGATAATGTCTTCCTTGGGATGCAATTCTTAAATTCCTTGCTATGGGTGCCACCGTAGTGGCATGTCACTCCACTATGCGTTCTCTTGGACATCACATTCCCTGAATAGTTTTCCCATGTTTAACAAAGTACTTGTGGATTTCCATGTATCACCTAGGAAATGCCTAGTGCCTTATTGTCTAATATGAAGAAAAGAACTAAACTCCCACTCTAAGGATGTCTACCCACAAGGGAGCACTCCATTCCACAGGAAACACCTATCAACATATAGCTGTAGTGTCCTTGGTTATTCCACATATTCCTTATTCTTTTACCACTATGATGTATTTTACAAGAGAAAGGATGGATCGACATTACATTCTCTGTTTTGCTTACATGTGCTGCACTATCTACTTTAATACAAGCAGAAGCATGTGTGTTGAAAATAAAAACTACTAACACTTATGTTATTAAATATATAATTAAAGTTTCCTTTGCTGACGGTAAAACTGTTTTATGAATTAAAATAAACTGTTCATACACACACACACACGGGGAGACAAGAAAGCTTGAACTATCTTGAAAAAGAAAGGGTTGCTATATTTAAGGAGACTCCTTTCAAAAACTTATAGATCTAAAACTTGAAAATTTCTGATTAGAAAAATAACTGTTCAATGCAGTTGGTTTAAGCAGGCTGCAAAACATTCAGTGTGTGTGCTGTAATTCTGTGTCTTCTAATAGGAGTAGAGTCAATACCAGCACACAGGTGGGTTGTATTTCTTCTGACAGGGAATGATAGTAGATGACATTGATTAGAAGAGGGGCTTGGGGGAGTGACATTTACAGTACAATGGATTAAGTTTAATGAGAGGGTTTACTACTTGCCAATAGAAAGCTTAACCTATTCCCACATTAGTCAGGCATTCTTGTCCAAAATAATTTAAAGTAGATTAAATGATTTATTGACGACATCTAAATGTCTGGAGAAGATAAACATTAGTATCCTTATGAAACAGAATTGCTTTCAAGTTCCTGAACACATTTCTCAATGTTTTTACCTTTCAAACAACTTAATGAATAAAATAATTCTTATCAATTTTTTGCAGAATTATAATAGTTAAATAATGTATGCCACAAGCTATTTATCAGTAAATACAATATTTATTCTAAAAGTAATATGAAAAATAATTGATAAGATACTTTTAAATTATTTACAGTGTTTTTGATTATCAAAGAATTTTTATTTTGATCAATTTTATCATATGAAGAAAACATATCATTTATATTATTGTAGAATTTAAATTCACTAGAGTTCGTTGTAGGGGTTTTCTTTTTGTGCTATCTATCTGTCTGTCTGTCTGTCTGTCTGTCTGTCTATCTAGCTAGCTAGCTATCATCTATTCACTTTACATCTTGATTGTAGCCTCTCCTCTCCTTTCTGTCCCCTCAACACACACCTCCCATTCTCCTCTCTCCTTTTATTCAGAAAAGGGGAGGGTCTCACATGGGTACCAATCCACCTTGGTACATTAAGTCACTGCAGGACTAGGAGCATCCTCACCCATTGAGGCCAGACAAGGCAACTCAGTTAGGGGAATGGGATCCAAAGGGAGACATCAGAGTCAGAGAGGTCCCCACTCCAGTTGCTGGGAGATCCACGTGAAGACCAAGCTGTGCATCAGCTACATATGTGCAGCAGGCCTAGACCAGTCCATCCATGTGTTTCGGTTGGTGGATCAGTCCCTGTGAGCTACCATGAGCCCAGGTTAGTTGACTCTGTAGGTCTCCCTGTGCAGCCTTTGACCCTTCAGGCTCCCTGATTCATTCTTCCAACTCCTCCACAGGACTCAGTCCTGTCTACTGATGGGTTTTGAGTCTCTATATCTGTTTCCATCAGCTGTTGGATGAAGCCTCTCAGAGGAGTTATGCTAGGCTCCTGTGTACAGGCATACAGAGTAACATTAATAGTATCAGTGGTTTTTCTCCCATGTGATGTGTGTCAAGTAGGGCCAATCTTAGGTTGGCCATTCCTTTAATCTTTGCCCCATCTTCGTCCCTGTATATCATGTAGGCAGGACAAATTTTGGGTCACAGGTTTGGTGTCTTTACCCCTCTCCTGCAAGCCCTTCCTGGCTACAGGAAGTGGCCACTTTAGGCTCCATATTCCACTTTGCTAAAAGTCTTAGCTAGGGTGACCCCCATAGCCTTCCTGAGGCCTCTTGTATTCCCAGGTCTCTGGAAAGACCACCTCCAGTTTCATTTCTCTCACCAGCACCGCTCTCCCCAGCTCTTCCTATTCCTAATCCCCACCCTTACTTCCCATCTCTTCTCCTACCCAGTTTCCTCCCTGCATGCACCTCCAACACCTATTTTATTTCCCTCTTTGAGTGAAACTGAAGCATCCACCCTTGGGCTCTTTGTAACTTAGCTACTTTGGGTCTGTTGTATGTGTGTATGTTTGTGCATATGGGTGTCATGTGCCCCATATGCTTATGGAAATCTGGAAATATCACAGGAGCTGGCTCTTTCATTCCACCAGATAGGTTTCTTGGATCAAATTCAGGTTCTCAGAGTTGTCCACAAGAGCATTTGGGCCCTATTCTTGAAAATCTTGGTATATTAGAAGAATAGTGGCAAAGGAGAGGTTCAAATTGAGAAAGTGATGGGAGAATAAGGAAGAACATGCGTTGGGAGGGGTAAATAACACAGAATGTCTGAAGAAGTCATATGGAAACCAATTAAGTATTTATTTATGAGTTTACATGCAGTTGTCCTAAAGAAAGGGTGGTGCAACTCCCAGAAGTAAGTTGTCAAATGAGAAGCCTATGGACAGATGGGAGTGACATAACTCCTATGGAATTGTGGGTCAGGGGAGGACTGACAAACTGCCTAAACAATCCCTTGCCATTGTTCTTGATTGCTCCCCATAACTTGAACACACCACATATATGTGTCACAGGACTTGGAGAAATCAAACTAGTACTGACTTGGAAAGCTTCAGTGCCCACTAGCTTTCAGAACCTGCTGTGCAGGCTACTCAGGTAGAAGTCATCAACAGTCTACCCAGCTGTGAACCTTGCAAGCTAAAATAATGACTAGCCTGGCAAGTTATGCTTATGAGTGCAGAAGTGGCATGAATGTTATGTATACAATGAAGCATGCTGGGATTGGATTTGAGGCCCTTTACAGAAAACTAAACTTATAATTGGCATTATGAATCTACACAAAAAAACACGGCTGGTAGCTCATAAAATCTTTTGGGTGAACTTACTACTACTATTTTGCTAAACAGAGACTGTCAGCCCAGATTTTAAATATTTATCTCCAATATTCTAGCTTCTCTTCAAATCATAAAAACTCTTTGCCTCTCAATAAGTATGTATTTCTCTACTCATAGATTAAGCCACCTAATGCATTTTGTACTTTAATTGTTTTCATATAATGTGACTACAGAAAAACAATAACAATCATGGGTACTTGCATTATTTTAATATCTTAAAATTTAGTCTACATATACAGTTCAGAAGTTAAGAGGTCTCGCTGTTGTCAGTAAGTGTCAGATTAGCATCTTTGTACAGTGTCACCAGTTACACAATAATTCAGAATTATTTAAAATGCATGTGTCTTTGGACTGCTCAGCCATAAGTGTTGCATTGTATGACACCACTCTTTGCCAATCTCAGAATATCACAAAGGATGAGTGGAAATATTTTAAGCATCAAAGACCGTGGAACAATGTGGTGAAACTATGGCATATAGAGATAACAGGTCGTTTGCATTCATGAACTAATAGTAGCTTTGGTTGACTGCACAAGACCTGTATAGGAACCAGATAGTCAATGGTGCAGCAATTGTGTAGGAATTCATTAGGATCTACAGCTAGCTGGAGATCCATTGACAGTTGATTTCTGGGGAAAGGAAGAGTGTATTTTCTTTGTGGATATGGTGACTGGTATATTGGCCATGCTCCTGTTTATGGCACAAAACTTATGAATATGTAGGAATCATTAATTGAACTGAGCAGTTTATTTAAAAAATAACACCAAGCTGGGCATAGAGCATGTAGGAAAGCATATGGAATGAGTTAGAGAGAGAAGAGAGTATGGTGAAGTAAACAGAACAATATATTCTTGGAATGTATTAAATTGTCAAAACAATAAAAGCAAAACAAAATATTCAATGAAAGAAAAGCTAGCTTTTACGTTTAAATACTTAAACATATTGAATTAAATTATTCTGAATATTGAGCTTTAAAAATATGTTTTTAAATATTCTGCATGTAAGGTTTAGCTTGTGTGTGTCCTGTACCTCTAAAGAGCAGGGGTGGGGGGGTTGGATCCTCCAGAAATGGAGCTAGAGATGATTATACACCATCTTGTTGATTCTAGGAACCAAACATAGGTCCTCTGCAAAATCAGCAAATGCTCTCGAATGTGGTAGAGCAATCTCTCCAGCCTACACATATTGAAATATTAAAAGAACATAAAATACTTATTGCTATTTTTCATTTTTTATAGTCAGTTTTGATACAAACAGTTCAGAGTACACATCATTTCTAAAACTTTAGAATCAAAGAGTTAAGTCTGTATTTTATACAAAGAATACAGTATTCATTCTGTAACAAAAGAGATGTAGATAAAAGATTAAAGCAAACAGAAATAAAGGCATTTAAAATCTAGATAAAATTCACATGCAAATGTCGTGAATCTCAATCCTACTCATTTCTTTACATCAGGTTTCTTTTCTCTAGTAAATAAAATTTACGTTGATTTAAAGTACATCTTTTAGAACCAGTTCTTACTGCTTTTGTTTTTTAGTTATCTGCTCGCTTTATTACAGGAACTGATATCAGTTTCTACAAAACAGGGTTCCATTCTGGAAAGCTCCAGGTGCCACTCTGGCTGGAAATCCTCAAAATATCACTTTAATCTCAACCAAGTGTCTTGCTTATTTTAGACTTGATTGAACAAAACTTATATACCACAAACCACTGAATCCACAAGTAGAATTTGATGAGTCTGGGAAACTATATTCAATATTATGAGCAATTCCCAGATTCATATATAAATAAACTTCTGGACATTTTCCTATTCAGTTCTTTTATTTAGTATTTCTTCCCCCAGCAAAGATAGGATTTCTATTACTGGTTAGTTTCCTCTCATTTAATTTATAGATTTGTGTTTTATTTTTCACATTTTTTCATGAAATATTTGTTGTTTTGATTATTTTTGTTTTTGTTTGTTTGTTTTTGATTTATTTATTTACCACATTTATTCACTTTGTATACCCAGTGTATCATACTCCCTTCTCTCCTCCTAGTCCCATACACTCTTCCTCATCTCCCTCTATGCTCCTTCCCTAGTCCACTGACAGGGGAGGACCTCCTCCCTTTCTATCTGACCCTAGCCTATCAGGTCTCATCAGGGCTGGCTGTATCATCTTCCTCTGTGGCCTGGTAAGGCTTTAACCCCAGGGGGGAGGTGATCAAAGAGCCATCCACTGAGTTCATGTTAGTGACAGTTCCTGCTCCCCTTACTAGGGAACCTACTTGGGAACTGAGCAGCTTATGGGCTTCCTCTGAACAGGGATTCTAGGTCCTCTCCATGCCTGGTCCTTGGTTGGAATATTAATCTCTGCAGGCCCCCTGGGCCCAAATTTTTTGGCTTTGTCACTCTCCTTGTGGAGCTCCTGTCCCCTCCAGGTTTTTCTACCCCCCTCCTCTTCCATAATGTTTCTGGCACTCTGCCCAACGTTTGGCTATGAGTCTCAGTACTGTTAATAGAGCACTACTTAATAGTTTATACATGACTTGTTTTCCCTTTTTTCCCCTTCTTTCAGACTTTAGAAATCAATTCTATATTATGTTTCTATGTGTTCAATTTTACATATTCACATACTGGATAAGCCACATTTAGTTCACTTCACATAGTAAAATATTTTTTGTAATTCTAAGTTGTTGCATGTAGAAAACCTTAAATTTCTAAGTCTAAATAATACCCCAAATTTATAAGTTAACACATGTGCACACATTTTTTTGTGATTGTAATTAAAGGCACAGCAATTACACATTTTATAAATCTTATAAACACATTTATATATTATATTTTGGGGGCAAAAATGCATATGTGAGATTTAATCTTTACCTAAACTGATATGGCTTTTACATAATGGCATTATTACTTGACATTCCTCTAGCAGTATAGTTCTTACAGGCTGACAGCCAGGAAACATAAAAGAACTTTTTCATGTATTCACTACAGTTTTGATAGTAAATGTCAGTGTGTTAGGATTAGGGTATTGGAGTCATGAAGAACCCTTAATAAATATATACTTTAGGTCTCTCTTGGAAGAAATTATGGGTAGCATTTTTGGTTCCTTATTTTTTTGACTAGGAATTAAACAACCTAATTTGTATGTGTGTGTGTATGTCTCACATTTACGTGTATTTAAATATACATATATACTTATTATATTCTTAGATATATTTTATGTATAATCTTACCAGAGTCCCGAACCCTAGCCTATCAGGTCTCATCAAGGCTGGCTGCATCATCTTCCTCTGCAGCCTGGCAAGGCTGCACCCCTCATGGAGAAGTGATCAAAGAGCAGGCCTCTGAGTTCATGTCATAGACAGTCCCTGATCCCCTTACTAGGGAACCCAATTGGAAACAGAGCAGCCTATAGGCTTCCTCTGAACAGGACTTTTAGCTTGTTCTAAGCCACACAATTCTTTAACCTGTAGAATCATGATCAACCAAATTTTTCTTATTTAGTAAGTAGCCTTTACCAAGCCTTTAGTTATAGATTTGCAAAATTGATTCATATAGATCTTTATTTGTGTGATACTTAACACATACCTGCAAATATTTGGGTTATCAAGGAATTTGAATGATTTCACATTGTTTCTGAAATAATTAAAATTGGTATTCTGAATAATAATCACATCCATCTGGAAGGTTCTAAGTTTTGCAAATTCTAGGTCGAATTTCAATGGATATTTATTCAAGCTGCTAGGATACATGTATTCTAAACAGCACTGGTAGTGATGGCTAAATAGTAAATATTATGAACTGAAAATGGCCACATAAATTGTCATTGTCATTCTTTCATATCAAATTGATGTGAAAATAAGCTAAGTTCAATGTACAATATCAAACAAAATTATGAAGAAAATTAATTTTCAAGGAATTGACATAACATATTTTCAAAATTTACATAATAAAAATGTATATATATATATAGATGCACATAGTGAAAGTTGGCAAAAGAATAACAAAGTATCATGAAATTCTTCAGTTGAGAGTCAAACATAAAGTATCAATTGCTTCATTTATGTTTATCTAAAAGTAAGATCAATGAACAATAAAATCTTTGTATTTCAAACAAATGCTAACACATACAGAAGTATTTTAGAGTTAATAATATTAATGTCACATTTTAGAATACAATTGAATTAAATAATTAATAAGGATAAAGCATGTTATACTAATTCCATAATCAATAAGTGCCGTAGGCTTAGATTTTTCAAACACCTAGTTTATTTAATGTTCTTAAAACACTGCTACCTCCCTTCACTGTTGCTGTGGGAGATTAGTGGGAGAGGGCTGTAGGCTTCTTTTAGCTATTTCCTGCTGATTGGGGTCATTGGTTTCATGGCAATACACCAATCTCGGTCCTCAGGACACCAGCCGTCCAGTTAAACAGCAAAGCAGCAAACCCCAGCAGCAAAGAGCAACAGTGGTGGTACTGGGTACTGCTCACAAAAGCACCAAACTCCGCGTAGTCTGGAAAGCTCCTCAACAACAGCAAGAAAAGTTCTCTGGAGCATTTCTCTCTGAGAAAACCAGCAAAGCAAAACGAGACTCAAAAAGTGCTGTCTCACTGTCTGGGGACTTCTATTTATCCCTTCTCAGAGTCCACACAATGATGTTTTCCAGCTCACAAACTCATGATCCTAGCATGAGGTAGTTTCCAGCTGACAAACATCATGTGCCTTTTCATGGATACTTAGTTTTCTTGTTTGTTTAGTTTTCAAGTTTATTAATAAAATAGTTTTCTTTTAAAAGTCTCACATCTTTTTTAATTTTAATTTTTCTTTTTAACAATAATTACAGTTTATTCACTTTGTATCCCAACTGTATCCCCAACCCTCATTCCCTCCCAATCCCATCCTCAGTGCGCTGATAGGGGAGGTCCTCCTCACCTTACAGCTGATCCTATCTTATCAGGTCTCATCAGAACTGGCTGCATTGTCTTCCTCTGTGGCTTGGTAAGGCTGCTCTCACCTCAGGGGTAGATGTTCAAAGAGCCAGCCACATGCCCCTCAACTGGGTAATGGATACAGAAATTGTGGTACATTCACACAATGGAATACTACTCAGCAACTAAAAACAAGGAAATCATGAAATTTGCAGGCAAATGGTGGGAACTATAAAAGATCATCCTGAGTGAGGTATCCTATAAGCAGACAGACACACAGGGTATATATTCACTTATCAGTAGATATTAGACATACAATATGGGACAAACATATAAAAATCTGTACAGCTAAAGAAGCTAAGCAAGAAGGAGGAGGGTGTTTTCTAGAAGGCTGTTTTGTATGGGGTCAATTTCCTGTGGGGTGGGGAGGGGGAACATTCCCACATCTCACCTGAAACTTTCACTTCAAATACAATACAAATTTGTTAAAACAGACAATAATTACACATATGTGTATTAGCATGTTTTAACATGGTTTTCCCTAAAGTTGTCACGACTTTTAGATTTTAGTTGGTAAATGATGTGCTTTATAATTTTGTGCTATTTTTAAATACAGCATATATATATTATATATTTATATAAATATAATATATTTATAATTTATATAAATTATAATTTATAATTTATAATATATTTATATAAGTATAATAGATAAATACATATATATATTTATATATATATATGTATTTTACACACACACATATATATATATATTTATATATATATGTAAAATACAGCTTTACCAAGGCACACTTATTTCTTACACAGTGGCTATGGAACATCCGAGGGTCTTGATTTAATTATCTCCTCCAATGCTTCTTGTGTGAAGGAGAGCATAGTGCTCATTTCCTAATTCTTAATTCTAATCAACTGAGAAAAGTAGACAATGAACAAGTGTTCTATTTTCTTTGCTGGCTGAAATTGATAATTGGTATGTATGGAAAAGCATGATGTATAGTGGAATTCCTATTCAATGGTTGTATTAATTTCCTTTCTAAGATTGAACTCAAAAATTAACTCAAAAGAACACTTTCTGTGTTTTGGAAATATTAGGATGGATGCTTCAAGACAGCAATAGTTTAATACAGATTTTAGTTCATTCATATATAAACTACAACAAAAAGTAGTGTAAAATAGATCCCTGTTATCTTAACCTTCCAGATGAAAGCTTTTAGATTTTAGTTTTAATTTCTTCTTAAAGATAAAAAGACTATGTAACCTAGTATATGCATGTCACATTCTCTGGCTGTTTTGCTGTAAGCTCTTTTTTCCCATTCCTAAAACTCTGGGTTCAGTCTGCTCTATTCTTTCTTCATAGTTCTTATTTCTATTTTGAAGCTGCAAGCTAGATTTGGATATTGGTTAGAGAATATTCATCCTTGTAATCTCCTTACATATGAATCTTAAATCTTAAGGCTTTTAGCAGTCTTGGTGATACCTTTGCCCATTAAAGAGAACTTTGTGCTTTGTTCCAAATGCAATATTAGTGTTAATTTCTACAGATAACAATAGGCTTATGCTGAGGCCAACCCAAGGCAAGCTGACCGTAGATGTGATTGCTAATGCTTACAAAACATTCACTGTGATTTTTTGTCACTGTATAACACACACACATACACACAGAGAGAAAAAGAGAGTATTCTTTAGTTTCCTTTTTTAAACAGCATTAAAATAAATTTCGGATACTTTCAACATTCCAATAGCCTTTACCCATACCTGGCAAATATTAGGAACAGCTGTGTATTCATCCCTATTTTTAAAATAGGCTTGAAATTTCTCTATTTGATTTTTAAGCTTTAAATAATATCCTTTGAGTCAGAGAAGCTTCAATGAGGTAATCAGGAAACTAATTTTACTTTTTATCTTCTTACTCAAGCCATCTGCTCTAATTTTTGTTAGATTGTCAGCACACGTACGATTTTCAATCCGCTCTGTCAACTCTGTTTTCCTGTTATTTATTGGGTAGCTGAGCAATTACTCTTTCCACCTGTACTTCATTCTGCATTAATATTCTTAAGAAGGCTCTTGAAAACATTATTTAGCAAATTTCTTTAACATTCAAACAATATTTGTATTTGTAAACTGTGAGTGCACTTGCTTTCTTTCCTAAAGAATGTAACAGATTTCTATTTTTTTTCATTAAAGAAAAAGGATGTGGCTGAACATTTTTTTCATTATAAATTGATGACCATAGATGAGATTACAAACCTGATTTTTTATATTAAAATGGGGCAATATAATGGTGTCTACACTATGTCTCAATATGAAATGTAAAGTTTTCCTGACACCAATCAGGACAAATGGACTTTTGTTCTTATATCAGTTCTTTTGGGAGAAGTCCAAAAGAGTGTGAGTTATTTGAAAGTAAAAACTTGCAGACATTAAGTCCTTTCTGAACTAATCAATAAGACATCGTGAAAAAAACCTTGGAGTCTCCCTGATTAGTAACAAGTGGTTTGAAGAATTCTTTCCTCCTGGACAATTGTCACTATTTTAAGAGCTGTTGGATGAAGAAAAAATTCAAGGCAGTTGTCTGATCTGTAAGCAGATCTCACAATGACCATTGTACATTCATCTGACAATAATACTTTCATTATCAGAGTACGGAAACATATGAAAGTTTTATCCAACACACATTAGCAGAAATTAGAATTTTAATCCAGCACTACTTTTCCAAAGGAGGCCAGTTGTATTGTGAGAGGATAGAAAATCTGAAATAAATGTGTGAGTGAAGTATGGCCCTCAGTGATTGATTGACCTTTGCATTTTTCTTCTCCGTCTATTCTAGCAAACATCAAACATCGGTATAAATACATGTATTGGAATTTAAGAGATCCTTTTCCCCTGTAAATATACTCACATTTGCTGTAATATTAAATGACTTAAATGAAATAACACTTCATTCATTTAGTTATGATGCAACAATATCTAAAAACCTGGATAAACATCTAAGGCAGGGCCTATATACTTTCCCTTCTGATCTATTTCATCTATCTATCTATCTATCTATCTATCTATCTATCTATCTATCTATCTATCTATCTATCTAATCTATCTATCGATCTGTTTATTGCAATTTATTCACATTGTATCCATGCTGTATTCCCCTCCCTGGTCTCCTCCCAGTCCTATCCATCATCCCTCTTCTCCCCCATGCCCCTTCCCTAGTCCACTGATGGGGGGAGGACCTCCTCCCATTCTATCTGACCCTAGCCTTTCAGGTCTCATCAGGAGTGCCTGCTTCATCTTCCTCTGTGGCCTAGCAAGGCTGCACCCCTCCCCTCCCATGCACAGGGAGAGGTGATCAAAGAGCCAGCCGCTGAGTTCATGTCAGAGACATACTACCCCCCTTACTAGGAAACCCACTTGAAAACTGAGCAGCCTATGGGCTTCCTTTGAACAGGGGGTCTAGGTTCTCCCTATGCATGATCCATGGTTGGAGTATCAGTCGCTGCAGGCCCCCTTGGACCCAAGTATTTTGGCTCTGTTATTCTGTTTGTGGAGCTCCTGTCTCTTTCAGCTCTATTTATCTCCCCCTTCTTCCATAAGATTGCCTGCATTCTGCCAAACATTTGGCTATAAGTCTCAGCATCTCATTTAATACCCTCATAGGTAGAGTCTTTCAGAGGCACCCTGTGGAAGACTCTTGTGCTGTTCCCTGTCTTCTACTTCCAATGTCTATTCTATTTGCCCTTAGGAATCAAAAACTCCTTTTGTAGCTACTGGTCTATCATTCTTTTTTTTTTTTTTTTTTTTTTTTGTCATAAGGTTCCATCCATTCTGAGAAGCTAAAAGTCCTGTTCAGATGTAGCACATAGATTCAGTCTCCAAGTGGGCTTCTTAGTAAGGGGAGCAGAGGCTGTCTCTGGCATAGAACTCAATGGCGGGCTCTCTGATCACTTTCCCCTGGGGCAGGGGGTGCAGCCAGTCCTGATGAGACCTGATAAACTAGTGTCAGATAGAAGTGGAGGAGGTCTTCCCCTATCAGTGGACTAGTGAAGGGGCAGGGGAAGAAGAGGAAGGGAAGGTGGAATTGGGAAGAGACTAGTGAGGGGGCGACAGCCCAGATACAAAGTAAACTACTTGTAATAAACAAAAATAATTAATAAAAATCCAAAAGAAAAAGAAAAAAGAAAAGAATCGAAAACTCACGGAATTACACATGCTGGAGAAGTTGTGGAGAAAGAGAAAAAGAGGAATCTTCCTCCATTGTTGATGAGAATGTAACATTGTACAACCACTTTGGAAATAAATCTAGCACTTTTTCAGAAAATCAGGAATAGTGTTACCTCAAGATCCAGCTATACTGCTCATGGGCATATGTATGAAAGATCCTCAACCATACAACAAGGACATTTGATCAACTATGCTCATAGTAGCTTTATTCATATTACCCAGAAGTTGGAAACCACTAAGATGTCCCTCAGTGGAAGAATGGATGCAGAAATTGTGGTACATTTACAGAATGGAATACAACTCAGCAATTAAAAACAAGGAAGTCATGAAATTTGAAGGCAAATGGATGGACCTAGAAAAGATCATCCTGAGTGAGGTATCCCAGAAGCAGAAAGATACATATGATATACACTCATTTATAAGTGGATATTAGACATATAATATAGGATAAACATATTGAAATCTGTAGTCCTAAAGAAGCTAAACAATAAGGAAGACCCCAGGGAAGAGGCTGAAACCTCATTCTTAAGGCCAATCATTATTATTTTTTTAGTGTTACTTTTAAACTCTATATTCAAATGAATAGCTGTGTTACGCCTATATATTAACAGTTGTCTCTTGAAATAATTGCTAGTTAGGTTTGTAAAGTATTCATTAAAACTCTCCCAAATTACTTAAAAATCATAATAGTCATTTAATGGGTGCTTTAAAACTGAAATAGAAATTACGTTTGATTATAAGTAACTGTAGGTTTATAAAGCTATCATTATATGTCTATTAAAACCATTTAACTTAAGTGTTATGTAATTAGTGAAGAGCCAGGATTTTAATTGCACATTTGCAAACTGCTAACTTGCTTTGCTAAATATTCATTTTATCCACAGTAGAAAAGAGTGAGTGGTGTGAAGTTTGTTTCAGATTTTTTCCTAAGCAAGTGACACTCTGAATTCTGTGGAATACATAATCTAACAAATTCTATACCATGTTTAGTAATGATGTCATATACAAAAATCATAAGGTGATTCATTTTAATTATGTATCCTCATAGAAGAAATATGTCTTATTTAACTTTTCTCTGCCACACACAATAAAGAGAATTTTAAGCTTCTTTTTCTAAATTTGAAGGCATTTTCTTTCGCAGCTTTCAGAATAACATTGATTTTAGCATGACTACTGAACAGATAAGATAAAAAATAATTGATATCAAATTATGATTCAGTAATTACCACCTTATTCATAAAATGACACACCAAATTTCTAATTAAATTCATAATTTCCCATTAATATATTTCCAAAGTAGTTACTTGTTATCATAGAAGTTAAGTGGGTCTTAAGAGAGTAACTAAATTGTAACTTTATGCCTTGAAGTGTCAACTCATCTTGAAGTCAAGATTGGTATGCAAAATTCAAGGAGAAAGATTGTAATTTGATTGCAGGTTCAGCTCCATAGCTAAATAAAGTGCTTCAGACAGCAGGCTTTTAGAGGCACTAAAATTCCTTTTGCAAAGGTATCCAGCTTTAGTTCTTCAGTAAATCTCCATTAGACACCTGAGTTTGCCTCTTTCAAACCTGAACAAGGAAACATTCTGCTGAAAGAAATTTATTTAGATATCATTTCTTCTCTGAATGCTTCTTCTCCCTAGAAAAATTTGCATTTA
Source organism: Pachyuromys duprasi (assembly GCA_028658305.1). Taxonomy (NCBI): domain Eukaryota; kingdom Metazoa; phylum Chordata; class Mammalia; order Rodentia; family Muridae; genus Pachyuromys; species Pachyuromys duprasi. The sequence goes on along the minus strand of CM053753.1, from coordinate 91,721,665 downwards.
AACAAGCTTTTGATTTCTTCAGAATCCATCTGCTTACATTTACCCGTCTTTTTTTAACCCCATAATAAACATCACCTGGAGAGAGTGTTGGAAACACAGTTGCCGCTCCACTCCTTAGTTTTGTACCTATCCATTTAAAGCCATAATATGAAGACAGTTTAATCCATTTATCTTTCGACATGTCACCAGCATCTTCACTCACTCTTCAGATTCTGAGCAATTCAGTAATCTTCTGGTTGAGACAATGACTCTCATGACTTGGTTTCTTTGGACCTGTTTCTTATGTAAGACTAATAAAGATGAGATGTTAGAGTAAGCAAAACTTTGAGCTTAAATGTTCATAACAACACGTTATATTTTCTCCATCTCAACAGAATTTCCTAAGCCTGAGATTCAGGTTCTTTCTCTGTTCCTACTTTATTTTATTTTGACTATCTTTTTAATTTGAGACTTTCTGTGCTAAATTTCTGCTTGTCCCCACCTTTCTTCATGCTCTGAATAGTCATAATAAAATATTTCATTTCTTTTTATCTATCTATCTATCTGTCTATCTATCTATCAGGCTTGGTAAAAGTTCTAAATTTTATGTGCATAGGAATTTTGTTATTTGAATTTGTTCCTGTTTCTGAAATATATATGCTTTTTATATAAAAGTACGTATTTCCTTTGAATAAGTCATAACGGCTGATTGAGCAACACTTAAATCTCTAACTACAAAGCCAACCAACCAGGACACAGAGGAGTTTGCTGAAACTGAGACATCAAAGGACTAGGCATGAACTGAAACCTACAAAGATATTAGCAGATAGGCAGCTTAGGCTTCAAGTGAGTACTCTAGTAAGGAAACTGAGGACTGCATTGGACATGGACTCAGGTGTTAGCTATCAGATCACTCTCCCCTGGAGGCACTGTCTTGACACAGGGGAAGAAGACATGTTCAGTCCTGATCCAACTTGATATAAGCTGGAGTGGATGGAAAAGAGAACTCCCCCAGGGGAAAGTGATCAGAGAGCCTACCATTGAGTTCTATGCCAGAGACAGCCTCTGGTCCCCTTACTAGGAAGCCCACTTGGAGACTGAGTCTATTGGCTATATCTGAACAGGACTTTTAGGTTCTCAGAATTCATGGAACCCCCCCCCCCAAAAAAAAGGAATGAT
>CM053753.1:91688655-91720407 GCA_028658305.1 Pachyuromys duprasi | reverse complement strand
AGGGAAGGGGCTACAAGAATGTAAAGTAAATAAAATAAAAAAGAAAAAAAAGAATTCAGAATACTGAGTTATGTGTGGTGCCTGTCGCACTAAAGCATCTAGGTAAAGGTATCCCTTACCTTCATTACTTCATTGACCATGCAGTTGCACATTGATAATGTAATTGACTTATAGTACTGATATTTTTTAATACATAGGCTATTTCATTTATTTCTACTATTATTTCTCCCTTATAGGTGTCTCTCCTCTTGGATAGCTATAGAGGTGATTATTCCATTGACTTATGTGTTTTACCATAAAGAAGCAGGTTTACTCCTCAGAAAACAGCAGAATTTGTTTCAGTAGTTCAGGTTCACAAGCAGGGATTCAGCAGTCATATCATCTTATTTTTCTGTAAAATTTGCTATAGGAATCGCTATATTTTACAGAGGATTAAAATTTATAATGCATACAGAAATTATAAGCATAACAACAACAAAGAGGCCAACTCAACAAATAAATGGGCTAATGAAATGATCAGTTACCAAAATATGAAATACAAATTTTGAATAAGCATTGAAAAATACATTCAACTTCACCTGCCCTTAGATAAATGCAGCTAAAAACTACTTCAAAATTCCTTCTCATGCCAATCAAAATTGTTGCTATTATAATAACAACTGACAAAAAGGATGTTCAAAAGAAAGCCTTTTTACATTGTAAGTATAAATATTAAAATCATAAAATAAAAACATTATGGAACTTACAGGGTTAATTTCACAAAATGTTGATGGTGGGTCTTCCACTTGACCAGAAGTACTACTCCTGGGTGTTTATGGAAAATAACCCAAGACAAGGTATCACTGAGGTATCTGGCTGTCAATGTTTATCTCAGCATTATTCAAACTAGCTAAATGGAACCAAGTAGGATGAACAACAGCAGATGAATAGATAGTAAAAGGTAGAGACACAAAGTGAGTTTTTTTTTTCTGACACAAAGTTTTGTTTCATTAAAATGATTATGCATTGGGTGCATCATATAGAGTAAATTAATGCAGACTTAGAAAGACAAATAGCATGCCTTCCTCTCATCTGAGGTCTCTAGATTTTGTATAGATACATACAAACCATGGTTTTATGGAATGCTCTAATCTTTTCTAATATTGTCTTTGGAGATATGTGTCACCCACTTTAGTTATATGTTAAACAAACATCGCTACTAGGATCTGATATTCTGTCACTGAAAAGGAAGACGCAGGGGGGTTACAGAGACTTACTGGGCAGTTAGATCAGCAATGGACAAGTTAGATCTTTCAGGAAACTTAGAAGCTTCTGCTCAGTAAAGAACACTACCATTTGGAATATTGACAGCACACAGAATGAAAACAAACAAACAACTTTTACTAACTACATACCCAATAAAGAGCTGATATCTAAAATATGTAATCTACATGTCAATAAAACAAACCCAATTAAAATTGGGGCACCTATCTGAACAATGAAATCTCAGAAATCTCAAAAGAGAAAATTCGAATAGCAGAGAAACAAATAAACCTTTAACACTCCTTAGAGATAAGTAAACTACGTTGAGATTTTATCTTACACCCTCAGAATGGCCAAGGGATAGTTCACTCCAGGAGAGGGTAGAGTAAGGGGAATCATCCTCCAACTGTGTTAGAACCCACCCGCTAGGGGGAGTGCAAATCAGTGTGCCATTCCTTAGGAAGATGGGAATTGATCCACCTCAAGATTCAGCTACACCACACTTGGACTTGTATTCAAAGGATGTTTCATCTTACCACAGAAACACTTGGTGAACCATGGTCTTTGTTAATCTATCCACAATAGAGGTAAATGGAAAGAATCTAATGACCCTCAACAGATGAGTGAATAAAGAAAATGTAGTATATTTATACAACTGAACATTGCAGTTGAACTAATGAAATAATGTAATGCACAAGTAAGTGGTTGGAGCATATAAAAAACATCATGAGTGAAGTAACCCAATCCCAGAAAACAAATATAGTATGTATTCACTTATGTGTAGATATTAGCTGTTAACTCAGTGATAATAAAGTCAAAGTTACAATCTGTAGAGCCACAGCAATTAAGTATAGAGTAAAAAACTGGGAGGAAAATGTAGTTCTTGAAAGGAAAGTAAATAAAATTGTAAATAAAGACACAAGGAAAACGTTAGGGCTCTCCCATGCTAAGAAACTTTGCATTGCCTCCAGTGATAAAGTTACTCTCTTTTAAGTGAGATCTTTGCAGTGTATTTTTAAACTGCAAGGTCTGTAATTTTGCCTCTATAAATGACAGCTGATTACTTTATTCAGAAATCATTTATAGGGGATATGACTAGTGTTCTTCACCGTGGTCTGTGTTTTTATAATTCCCTTAAACAAAATGTAGATTAGAAACATGACTTCTGACAGTTATATTTGAATGTCACAGGAAAAACTAGAAATTTACTACTGTAATCAACTGTGAAATATTTCCTGCTAGTAGGCCAATTTTATGCATAAAAACCGTTTATAAGAAGTAAGTGTTGTCTATTTTTTATAAGAACAAAACTTTGTTATAAAAACTTTCAAATAAAAAATACCGAACACTGATATTAGACGAACTCAAAGTCTATGTATCTCAAAGAACCTCGAGAAATTAGAATAGCCATTCTGAAGCTATCCACAAAAGTAACCCCCCACTATAGTTAAAAATATAAAAACAACGAGCTTTATAATATTCTATGGCTATATTGGGTGAAAAGCATAGGGCCGTGCTTTACTTTTGAATATGTTTCTTTATTTAAAAAGGGACTGAGAGATTAATAAGTTTGGAAAATTTAAGTGACACTGTTAAGTAGGGACAGCAGCTGGTGAAAAAGCTGTGTGCACGTTTATGTGTGTGTGTGTACACCTGTGCATGTATGCGTGTTTATGTACATGTGGCTGTATTTGTGTTACTATAAGTTTATAAATCCCTATACTTGTGTTTTGTTAGACAATCAGTTCTATGATTACAGATAATTTATGAAAAACTGAAATTTTCTCATTAAAAATCATAACTTTTATGGAAATCAGATGAAACTGATATCTAAAGCATAAAATATCTTATTCAGTAAATATCCAATAAATTACATTGCACTTTGGTTATCAGATTACTCAAAAGTAAATTCATAGGAAGAATTGCAACTCCTCTGTCCATTAATATAACATCTATTATATAACTTTTGCTACCCCACACTGGGTCTTCATAAGTCCACATAAAATGGTGCCTAGGAATCTTTAAGTTAGGAATGCAATAGAATATATAAACTGCTGACAAAGTACCCTTATGTCATACCATATGAATCCATATTCCTAGGCATCAATGTGTTAACGAAGAAACTTCTCAGACCTATAAATGTTATCTCTTCATTACATCAGATTAAAAAACTGTTCAGTTGCTCCAGAATGCCAGACAATTCTTCAGCTGCCCTCTTACACCCAGCTCTTTTTCTGCAACTGATATTTAATGGAATTCTTATGATTTTTTATTGGTTTTCTTCTTTTTTAATTTTATTTTTATTATTAGTTACATTTTATTAACTCTGTATCCCAGGTGAATTCTGCTCCCTCATTCCCTCCGAATCCCACCCTCCCTCCCTTGTCTACTCCCTGCCCCTTTCCAAGTCCACTGATAGGGGAGGACCTTCTCCCCTTTCATCTGACCCCTGGTTTATCAGGTATCTTCAGGACTGGCTGCAATGTCCTCCTCTGTGGCCTAGGAGGGCTACTCCTCCCTTGCTGGGTGGGGAGGTCAAAGAGCCCACCATTGAGTTCATGTCAGAAATAGTCCCTATTTCCCTTACTAGGGTACCCACTTGAATACTGAGCTACCATGGGCTACAGGCAAGCAGAGGTTCTAGGTTATATCCACCCATGGTCCTTGGTTGGAGAAACAGTCTCATAAAAGACCCCTGTGCCCAGATATATTTGGTTCTTGTGGAGCTCCTATTCTCTCCAAATCATATTAACTCCCCCTTCTTTCATATGATTCCCTGCCATCTGCCGAAGGTTTGGTTATGAGTCTCAGTTTCTGCTTTGATACACTGCTAGGTAAAGTCTTTTTGCAGGCAAAGGGTGGGATCTAGAAAATATCATTCTGAGTGAGGTATCCCAGAAGGAGAAAGACACATATGGTATAGACTCACTTATTTAGGCTCATAAGATATGATAAACATACTGAAAGCTATACACCTAGAGAAGATAAACAAAAAAGAGGACCCGGGGTAAGATGATCAATCCTCACTTAGAAAGACAAATGGGATGTAGGAGAAAACAAGTAACAGGACAGGGTCCTACCACAGAGGGCCTCTGAATTCTTATGATTTGACACAAAGAAAATAATGGAAAATTAAGTTCACAGAACACCAAAAGATCATAATACATGTTAAGATTTAGTAACACAGAATTTAGGGGACCATTAGGCTACTTAGATGAACAAAGAAGTTAAGGGACATCTAGGTTGCTTCCGGATTCTGGCTCTTATGAATAAAGCTATGAGCACAGTGGAGCAATGTCCTTGTGTGGTGGAGCATCTTTCAGATATACGTCCAGGGATTGCATAGCTATCTTGAAGTAGCAGTATTTTCAGTTTTCTGAGAAAGCACCAGATTAATTCCCAAAGTGGTTGAACAGGTTTACATTCCCACTAACAATGGAGGAGGGATCCCCTAAGCCCACCCTCTCCACCATGTGTTGTCACTTAGGTTTTTTATGTTAGCCATTCTGATATGTGTGAGATGGAATTTAGAGTCTTTTTTGATTTGCATTTTCTTCATGTCTAAGGATGTTAATCATATCTTTAAGCATTTCTTTGCCATTCAGTATTCCTCTGTTGAGAATTTTCTGTTTAGCTTTGTACACCATTTTTTAAAAAGTGGATTATCTGGTATGTTGGTGTTTACTTTCTTAAGTTCTTTATGTATTCTGGATATTATCCCTGTCAGATATAGGGTTGTTGAAGATATTTTTTTCCACTCTGCATGCTGTCCTTTTGTTCTGTTGACAATGTCCTTTGCTTTACAGAAACTTCTTAGTTTCATGAGGTCCTCTTTATTGATGGTCAATCTTAGAGCCTGAGCTCTTGGTGTTTTGTTCAGGAAGTTGTCTCCTGTGACAATGAGTTCAAGGCTCTTCCCAGTTTTTCTTCTAACAGATTTGGTGTGTCTGGTTTTATGTTGAAGTCTTTGATCCACTTGGACTTTACTCTTGTGCAGAGCGATATATGTGGATGTATTTACATTTTTCTACATGTGCACATCCAGTTAGCTAAGCATAATTTGCTACAGATGCTGTCTTTTACCATTGTATGGTTTTGGTTTCTTGTAAAAACTCAGTTGTCCATAGATGTGTGGGTATATTTCTGGGTCTTCTATTTGATTTCATTGAAGCTACAGTCTGTTTCTATGCTGTACCATGCTGTTTGTTATTACTGTTGCTTTATAGTGCAACTTGAGATTAGGGATTGAGATAGCTCCAGAAGTTCTTTTATTGTACAGGATGGTTTTAGGTATTCTGTGTTTTTATTTTTCCACACGAAATTCAGAATTTTTCTTTCAAGCTTTGTAAATAATTGTGTTGGTACTTTGGTGGGAATTACTTTTGGTAAGATGACCATACTTTTCACTCTGTTAATCTCACCAATCCATGAGCATGAGAGATCTTTCCATCATCTACCTTCTTCAATTTCTTTCTTGAATTTTTTTCATGTGTCTTTCAATTGCTTGATTAGAGTTACACCATGGTACTTTTATTATTTGTGGCTATTGGGAAGGGTATTGTTTCCCTAATTTCTTTCTCATCCTTTTATCTTTTGTATACAGAATGGCTACTGATTTTTTTGAGTTAATTTTGAGGGGTAGCATCTTAAAGATATTTTTAAAAATTCTCATTGCAAATATGGTCAACATAGTTAAATACTTATATTCTACTCAGAGAGTAGGGTGGGGAGATAGAATGTTATCAACTATCCCAGTACACTGACTTGTTTATATTTTTCTGAATATGTCCAATATTGAGTAGTATTATTAAGTTTTGGCTTGATTTACATACTTTAACATAGAAAAATATCTTTTAAAACTAACAGTTTGGGGATTTTCTATGGAACACCATTTACCAACCACTCAACTGAATGTAATCTAGTCCTGCCACTGAGCCTTGCCAGTTTAGACTCCCATATCACCTATTATGAGGATTTCTAGAATTATATTCACCTTTGTTATGATACACACACACAAACATATATATATATATATATATATATATATATATATATATATATAAACTGCCTTACACTTAACAGATATGACAAATATGATAAGGAGATATTTATTTGGGGGAAGGAAAAGGGAGAGGAGTTTGGGTCTGAGTGGGCCATGAGGATGGAGAGAGAAAGAGGCAGATAGAGACAGTGGATGAGTGTAGAAGACAAAGAGGAGTATGGTGGAGAGCCTGAGAAAGAAAGTGAGAGAGAGCAGGGTAGGGGAGTGAAACTGAGGGAGAGAGAACAGGTGGAAGAGAGAACAGTGATGTGCTGGTTATATCTCCAGCTCCTGGCCCAGGTGACAACATAGGATATTATCAAGACCCTAATGGCAAGCCAGTTGAATTGCCTACACAACAAATTACCAACCTTCATATATTCCAAGGAGATTCCAAATACCGTGGGTTTCTACACATCGCCCTAAGTTCCCTCCCCCAGTTCTAGCCATTTTTACTCACAATCTTTCCCTCTACTCTATTTTCTCCCCAACTTGACCCCCGTACTGTCTCCATCTGCCCAGAGATCCCTTGTACTATCTATTCTATTTCTTCTTCTTGTGGATTTCCACAAATAACCTATAAGATCCCTTCCTTATTTCCTAACCATTCTGAGTCTATATATTGTAGCTTGGTTATTACTTACTTAATGGCTAATATCTACTTATAAGTGAATACATACCATGTTTATCTTTCAGGATCTTGCTTACCTTACCAACACTGTGGCTAAGAAAATGGTAGTTCTTTGGAAACTAACCACAGCGCCTCTGGCCAAGAACAACACACACACAACTCATTGGAGACAGAGATGTAAAGCTAGTGCCTACATGGAGCCTTCACCCCTATGTTCTAGTCTCTTTGTTGCAGGAAGAAACTCTGCAAGCATCAAAAGAGAAATGTGGTCACCAACCCTGTCATAACCTTTGACCTACATCTTTCCTGCTTGCTGACTATGCTAGGGCAATGGTGGCAAAGGACTTGTGGGAGTAGCCAACCAATGTCTGATTTGATGTAAGGCCCATTACATGAGAAAATAAAAATCCCATACGTAATACTTTCCAAAACCAAAAACCAGAGACTAGATAGTCCAAAGATGTAAGGCAAAACCAAACATAACTAGTCTTAAAAAATTAGTGTCAATGAAATGCTTCCTAGTGATATCTTTATATACTCAAAGATCAGTGCCTTGTTTAGTCATCATCAGCCTGGTACATCTGGGCAGAAGATGGGAATATATGCAGAGACCCACAGCCAGAAATTACATGGAGATATAGTCAAAATGGGAAGAGTCAGGCTGTAAGCCCTCTGAATCAACTAAGAAAGGTATATATGAGGTTATAGAGACTGAAGCAGCAAGCTCAGAGCCTACATGGGCCTATACCAGGTCCTTTGCATACATATATTATATCTATTAGACTAGTGTTTTATGGGACTTCTGACTATGAAAATGAGATGGTCTGTAAATTTTATGCCTACCCGAGGAACTCGTTTTTGGTTGTTCTGTCTAACTTTAATATGATATTTTTGCTTCATCTTAATATATTGGATTTTGTCAAAATATAAACTCCGTACTGATATGAAAAATAACTTTTACCTATCTGCATCCCAAATCTCACAATATCATTTTAATATTCATTGAATCTAAAGATTAATAAATATATTGATAATTTTATAGTAGCTTGACTTCTAAGAATACGGAATAGTGTATTTATTTATTTAAATTTAATCCTCAATTTTTTCAATATTTTTCATTGCAAAGCATATTTTCCTCAATACTTACCTTTCATTTTGAGATACAAAGTGACTGCTCTATACTTCTCATTAGATGAGAATTCTATTTTTCATCTGGGTTGAAGTGAGAAAAAAGTATTTCTCCTTTAAAGATATTGTTTATACAACATTTTCTATGTCACAACCATTTGAAATTACCTTCATACAGTCACATATAAGAATAATCAAGAAATGCTGTTAATTTGGGGAAGTTTGTAAGGTTTATATCATTAAATATAAATAATTATATCAGAGAAATATTGGAATTTGTATTCTTTTTATTATTATTCCAATTCATTCACTTTGTATCCTGGCTGTGTCCCCTCCCTGGTCTCATCCCAAATACACCCTCCCTCTCCTCTCCATATGTCCCTCCCCTAGTCCCCTGATAAGGGAGGTCCTCCTCCCTTCTATCTGACCCTAGCATATCAAGTCTCATTAGGACTGGCTGCATTGTCTTCCTCTGTGAGCTGGTAAGGCTGCACCCCCCAGGGGGAGATGATCAATGAGCCTGCCACTGAGTTCATGCCAGAGACAGTCCCTGCTCCCTTACTAGAGATCCCGCTTGGAGACTGAGTCTTTGGGCTACATCTAAGCAGGGCTTTTAGGCCCTCTCCATACATGGTCCGTGGTTGGAGTTTCGGTCTCTGCAGAGCTCCCAGGACCCGAATTTTTTGGCTCTGTTGGTCTCCTTGTGGAGCTCCTGTCCCCTCTAGTATCTTCTATTCTTTCTAAAAGTTATCAAATAAATAGAAAGAAAAATATTTATAGCTTACCAAAATAATCTTTGAATTTAGCTAATTTTCAAAATGCTTCATTAGTACGTGTGAAATATCCTCTTTTGTATAAAATAACAAAAAATATTGTCACTTACTTCTACTGTATTAATCACTGTCCTTCACTCAATTTACAGCCTAATAATGTTCTTGCACTTAAATCAGGGAGCAGTAATACTGTTAGAGAAAGAGATTGTTTTCCATAACATAGACACTAAAAGGTCCCTAGAACAGCAACAACAACAAAAACAATTGCAAACAGTTTGTAATTTTTGGCAAGTGAATTCTTCCAAGTGTGTTGTCCTGAATCTATTGATTAGAAAATCTGACTTGCAGAGTGCTCTACACAATGCTATTTTCCTATGCTATCAACACATGGGCAACTTCACAGTATGGGCTGTATAAATATAAGTCATTATAGATTTCAGTTGCATGGATTTTATGGCTGCTGTCAACATAACAGTAAAAAGATTTATCACTTATGCACTTAGTGAACCTGCTAGGGCCTTTTAAAGATTCAATCTTGTTCTTTTTTTTTTTTTTTCTAAAAGGATCATTGGAATGCACAGATATACATTTTGATTGACTGCCTTTCTCACTATCTCAGTGGTCAAACTAAAAGCCAGTGCATTTATCAAAAAGAGAAAAACCTACTTGGAATGGAATAACAACTCTGAATAAAACTTACAGTTGTGGTTAAATGGCATGTGCATGATTTTAAGTTAGTAGTCTTCATGAATTGGGGCAACAGTTATTTACTTTTCTTGGAAAGAGATATTTATGAGCAATATGAAATAAAAGGAGTAAGATGCTCTTATGCTACAACAAAGCAACTTTCTCAGTCAAAAGATGATTGGTTCAGTAAGCAGGACTTCCTATGTATTTTTCAATGTATTTGTATTGTTATATTTTTAAGTTTCTGCTTTAGTCCATAACCTTGGTTATATTTTTATACTTTCAATATGGATTTTTTTTGGAATTTTTGACACTAAAACACTCTTGCAGGATACTTGATCAGACTGGGAGCCCTGAGATTGTGTTGTTTATTGGAAAATCCTCTTTCTAGTTGTGGTGTGGCTCAGCCCTAGTAGACGCTTTTAATCTAAGAGCTCCCTGCTTATTGTAACCGGTATTAAATAAAGTCAACGATAAGTCACAAGGAGGATCAAGCAACAAGTTGACAGGGAGTGAACATAAAAACAATAACAACAAAAACAGGATAACAAGATGAGGATGGAGAGAGACACACACAGAAAGTATAAAGGAGAGACTTTATTCAGTTTGAGAGTTCTTTAGACAGTGCAGGGAGAAAACGTCACATTGGGAATTCAGCTGAGGTGTTTTCTCTGCCTCTTTGAGCTAGATGGCTCTCACTCCAGCACCTGGCTCCTGCGTTTATACTGATGAAATTGAGGGATTGATGTTTTGTTAACAACAAAGTACTTTTATTCACTCTGGAAGAAAAAGCTCTTGTCAAAATCAAATGATGCTCCTTTCATAGTTTTAATCTATGCTTTGTGCAAAATCTTAAACTCTACCCAGTGTATACATACATTTTATCATTCTGTAATTGCTGTGTTCAATGATTCCAAAGTTTAATAATTTCAAGGTACCTTACTTCAAGAATATATTAAGATCTCATGACAGTGACCAACATGAAGCTTGTATCTTGCCTTGTTTTTTATTGCTATGATAAAGCACTGTGAACAAAAACAATGTGGACAGCAACATTTTTTGCTTTTTGTTTTGTTTTGTTTTTCTTCTTTATAGCATGTATTCTTGTCTTATTTAGGGTTACCATTTCTTTGTAAAAACACGGTGACCCATGCATCTTGGACAGGAAAAAGTTGATTTGGCTTACACTTTTATATTCTTGTTCAGTGAAGGAAGTCATGACATAAATTCAAACAGGGAAGAACCTGTAGTCATGGAGTTTACTGTTACATGCTTATTATTGGTTTGCTATTCATGTCTTGTTCTGCCTGCATTTTTATAGAACCAAAGACTACCAGCCTAGGGATGGCACCAACAAAAATGGGCTGGGACTTCTCTAATCAATCACTGATTAAGAAAATGCCTTCCAGGATTGTATGTAGCCCAGTCTCATCGAGAAATTTTCTTAATTGATGTTCCCTCCTTTCAGAAGACTTTAGTTGTGTCATGTTGACATAAAGCTATCATGTACACTCATATTCCTTTATGAAAAGAAGTCAGGACAGGTATTCGAGGCAAAACGTAGAGGCAGAAACTGAAGCACTTGCCACTGAGGAATGCAGCTTATTGGCTTTTATATATAGTCCGGATCACCTGAGCAAAACTAGCACTTGACTACAGTGGACTGGGTCCTCTTGTCAATAAACAAACAAACAAACAAAATCTGCTGCACAAGTTTTCCTTCTGGATGGCTCTGGCTTATGTAAAAAAAATAATAGCATGGTGGGATGGAAAAAAACGTATAACATGAAACATTCTGCTTATGGCAAGTGGGGATGACATCACTGTAGAGACAAGCCACACTTCTGTGTTCATTTGGCTTATCTTACCTCATTATTCTGATGCTCCAGTATTTTCAAATCTCACTACAAATTACTTCCTACCTGAAATGAAAAGACAATAAAAATCTCATGATGTTCCTAGATTATCACATTTAACTCATCATCGAAACAAGTATGATTGGACCTACAGATTTCAGAATAAAAATTCTTGTCAGGACATTATTATAGGATTAATCATGATAAAGATAAGAAGGGAATTAGCAAGTGGTACATCCTGAATCTTTTTGTTCCCAGTTATATTTTCTCATGCTCATGCTCTTATAAATTCAGGTCAACCTAGAAGACCTTGGAAGAGTCTACATGCTGTGATATGAACATAAATAAAATTCTCCTAATATTCTGCAGAAACCCTGTTTCCTATAAATAAAACCAATGTCATCATGATGGACGTTACTGTCTTTACAGTACCTTATGACCATTTGTTAATTTGTATTGAGACAATCTTGATCACAATAACATTTCTTTCATTAAAAATACAATCAATCAATGACTTTTCCCCCTGTGTATATAAGGAATGGCATGCTTTCTTATCAAGACATTATGATTTAGATTTGGAAAGTCCCAGGTTTATGGGTCACTTTTACAAAATGGTAGAATATTTATGCTGTAGACATTGGTGCAAAAATGGTAGCTAAATAGTATGTACCTGTTCTTTCTTTTTTTTTCTTTTTTCTTATTTTCTACCAAACATAAGTATTTTTTCTCTACTTCACAATTATCACCATGAAACCTTCCATCAGATGAGACACAAAGAAATCATTACAGCAGGTACCATATTTCTTGAAATGGTAGGGGAAAAAACACCTCATTTTCCTCATATTTTTTTTTAATTTCAGAAGTTTTTGTCTGGGGGGGGGGGTTGTGAATCCCAAGCTGACCTTGATTAATTTAACTTGCATAAAGACACTTGTATTACTCCACCATCTATCACTATTAAGACATTTGAAATACTAACAACTTACTTAGTAAGAGAGTTTTATTTGGTTTAGAGTTTTGATGACAGTTTATAATTTTCTCATTGTGTATTTTGAGTATGAGAATAAACAAGGAATTTTATTTTAGGATCTTATCCATAATTTCATGAAGATTTTCAACAAAGACTTATATCTTAAAGTTTTATCAGCTCTCTGTTGGAACAAGCACTGGCCACTGTGCCATATAGTAAAAATTTGAGTAGCATTTATGATCTAATATGTGGGAATGCTTTGTGTATGTACTTAGGCGTATTATTTCACAGGAAATTTGTTAGTGAAGAAAACTCTCATAGTTTACAATACTGATTATCTTCAAAGTGTTTTACAGACTTGGCACCTGTAAGTAAATTTTGAGGTAAAAATATAGTCTGTTTTATGTGCAAGTAATGTCATGTATGACTTTAGGACTGATTTATATTTCCAGCCACAAGGCCATTACGTTTGCCTCTCCTAGAATCTAAATTCCTAATCACAGTGTCTACCCAGTCTTCTCTGATATAGTTAGGTATTTAAGAGAAAAACTGTTGTCTACTAGGTCCTGAGTTTGTATCCATAATGTGTAATAGCCTTTCAACAACAATAAATGGCAACACGGTATTATTGTCAATGTGGTTTGCTACCCACAGTGTTTACGAATCTGTATATACAAATGCTCAAGCACCTGAACAAATCATCCCTTGTTGCACATCATACTGATGACTTTCCATCTGTCTACTCGTGTTAAGCATTCAGGCAAACAAGGGCCACCTGTCCACCTTGTGCCAGCTCTTGAACATCATATACTCCTAGATATAAACTAGTAGTTTCAATGTACAAACTGAAGAAGTCAGACATTATTAGCCTCCCACAAGATTCTAAACAAAGAATTCCAGGCTTTGTGTGTGTGTATAATAGACAGACTCAACTGTTTGTATTGATATCTGTAACTGTTACATGATTTCTCGTGGGGTAATGTGAACAAATGTCTTTTCTTCCAAGATCAGGCACCAAACACAAAGTAAATAAATACTTTTACTCAAATCTTGTTTGCTGAACCATCGAGTTTGTTTGGCTCCTGTTAGGAGCATAGTGGGAGCGGTCGTGATGACTGACTCTGGGCAGGCAGCTGTGTCATTGAGACCCTTCCTCTACCAGGAGTGATGACCTACTAAAAGTTCATTTCCAGAGCTTCCTGCTCAATTTGCAAGCAGATGCTTCAGGGAAAGTTTTCTCCTCTTTGCTATTATTTCTTGGTAATACCACTCTAGGGAAAGCCCTTGTGATTATTGCTGATTGTCTAAGATTTTTGACCTCTTAGATTTTGTGAGCTTCCTGAGATCCATATGCTTTCATCTCTCTTCTGTCAAGAGGGAAGAGATGGTTCAGTTCAGAAGAAATATATATTGTAGGCTTGTTTTTTCACCAAATTTACTTTACTTAAGTTCTTAAGCATCTTTAGCTCCCTTCCAACCTTCTGGCAACTTTAGGTAGTAGGAAAAAGGGATGTAGACCTCTGTTATCTACTTCCTGCTGAACAGGGTTTATGGGTCATTAGGGGATTACCAGACTCATTCATCAGGATACCAGCAGTCCAGACCAAAGGTCAAAATGAAGCAGCAAAAAAAAAAAAAAAAAAACAAAAAACTCAGTTGGATTGCCCAGAGAAGCTCTGTGGAACATTTCTTTCTGTGAAACCAAGTGTTGAAGCACGGAGACCAGTGCATCAATGTAGATCCAAAAACTGATGTCTCTTGTGCTTGGGCCTCTATATATGTTCTCTCCTTAAAGTTAACCCACGGATATTCTCAGTTGGCCAAAGTCACACCCCTTGCAGGTGGGGGTTGTGGGACAAAGACAAACATTGTGTGCCCTCTCACAAACCAACATGGGGAAAACATCATGTTCCCAGCTAGCTGCAAAACATTATGACAAAATTCAGTGTTCAAAGAAAGCAGAAATTTCAACTTTAATGTACACAACCTTTTATCACCTACCTCTCATCTTATATTCTTTATGTTCCTAATTAAGCATTGTTTCCTGGGCCTTAGAGGAGATGGAATATACACATGATTTTTTTCAATTATTATTTGAGGTTGAAGATATGTCCATTATAGCACAACAGCCATATAATGATCACTTAATCTCAGCATTTTGTGCCATTGAGTCTGTTCAGTAACTATAATCTGCTACAAAATTTTTCCCTGTAGCCAGGAAGGGGATGCTTTATAGCAATAATCTATATGAGGGAAAAATGTATAGAAGGGAAATTGACAAACGCATCACGCTCCTATAACAAAACAGTAGTAATAACTTCCAACACTGGGAGAAAAACCTCTCAAGCCATAGGTGTTGCCCCTAACATGTTCTTTTCTCAAGTATATTCACTTGTAAAGCAGTTGGTTGTAATAAAACAGTTTGATCTATCTATCTATCTATCTATTTATCTATCTATCTATCTATCTATGTATCTATCTATCTATCTATCTATCTATCTATCTATCTATCTATCTAACAAAAATTGTACCAGTGGGCAAATTTGGGCTGGCACTGTAACATCCAAGGTCCACATGACAAATTGTACTTCAAACTATGACCATACCTAATTTTCTTCATACTCTGCATCTATTATTTTCAGCAAGGTCTTGTGAATGAGTTGTGCTGTGCAATCCGCAGCAGTGACAATAGACTCTACTATTCTCAATAGCCAAATTAAGGACCCTCCCCATGTGTCCATCAATGATTAAATGTGACATATATTACCTAATCTAAAAGAAAAATGAAATTAATCACTTGCATAAACATGAATCAAGCTGAGGACTGACATCAGAAGAAGAAAACAGGAAACAAATTAGGAGCCTGCCACAGAGGGCCTCTAAAAGGCTCTGCCCTGCAGACTATCAAAGCAGATGCTGAGACTTATGGCCAACCACTGGGCAGAGTGCAGGGAATCCTATGAAAGATGTGGTAATAGTAAGATCTGGAGAGGACAGGAGCTCCACAAGGAGAGCCACAGAACCAAAAAAATCTGAGCACAGGGGTCTTTCCTGAGACTCATATTCCAACCAAGTACCATGCATGGGGATAACCAAGAACCCCTGCACAGATGTAGCCCATGGCAGTTCAGTGTCCAAGTGGCTTCCATAGTAATGGGAACAGGGACTGCCTCTGTCATGAACTGATTGGCCTGCTCTTTGATCACCTCTCCCTGAGGGGGGAGCAGCCTTACCAGGCCACAGAGGAAGACAATGTAGCCACTCTTGATGAGACCTGGTAGACAAGGATCAGAAGGAAGGAGAGGAAGACCTCCCCTATCAGTGGACTTGAGAAGGGGCATGAGTGGAGAAGGGGGAAGGAAAGTGGGATTGGGAGGGGAGGAGGGAGGGGTTTATGGGGGGATACAAAGTGAATAACCTATAATTAATAAAAATTAAAAGGAAAAATGTATCAAGCTGAAACCCACCAACTTAAAAGTAACAAACCAGCTCCACAAAGTTAAGTATCACTGATGTGGGCTCAAAGAAAGTGTTCATGAATATGAAAGGAGAGAGTACTAAGGATATGCAAATGCAAAGAAGGAGTGAGAGTAGGGTAAACAAGTGATAAACATAGTAGTAGAAGGAATATATGTTGCGAAGGTGTGTTGTATGTACATACAAAAAAAGTCACCTTGAAAACTGTTATTTTATACAATTAGTATGTGAGACTACAGGGAAAACAAAATACTGAAAACTTCACTATTAGCTCGACTTATGCCTGAGGATATTGGTGTTAATGCATTTCTTAAATTGAAAAAAAGGGTGACTAAAATAAAACAATACCCAGTAACACTTTACAGGAATATGTCAGTTATAAACCCCAAAATTAGAATGATCAATTAGAATAATTGATAATGATTGACAAATAATTAAAATATTTGTCCTTACCGAAATTTGAGTTTGTGGAAAAACATTCCTTGCACTGCTAATTGAATGCAAAATAGTGTAAATGTGATATCAGGTTGGTATTGTCTACAAAATCTAAACATAAAGTGGCAATATAGTACTACTCTATTTTCAAATTATACTGAGTTAAAGAAACCATACAGAAAAATTAATACATGCTATTTGATTCCATTTGTATAAAAAATGTAGAGAACTGAAGCAAATACGATGATGGAAAGCTAGCCAATGGCTTGCCAATGTCCAGGCTGTGGTAGACAAAGCCAAGGACTCACACAGCAGCATAATGACACTTTAGCAGATGATAAATAGGACACATGGATTGCCATAATGCTATAATTTCTCAAATATATTCAAAGCTGTACATAGGCCAATTGCTTTGCAAATAAAATATCTGATAATGAGTGATACCTAAGTGTCTCTTTCCACAAACAGGATACTACTAAGGGACTTTGAATAAAATACAGACTCTAAAAATATTTGCTATGAATAGCAAAAAAAAAAATCCATATCTTTTCTAGGGGAAAATAAACCTTTTGATTGCCATGTTTCAAATATCTCTTGACTACTCTATGATGTTGCATAGAATTTTAAAATTGATAATAAATCTAGACATAGTCACTAAAAAATATCTCCATTGAATTGGTTGCAAGATCTAGTAAATTTATGACAGCACCAAAAAAGAAAACAAAAACAAAACGAAACAAACAAACAAAAACACAAAACGAAAAAAGCACTGTTCTTCTCAAGAGGCATTATTATTGCAGAGGTGAGTGAGGGATATCTTTATAGGTTCTTTGGGACCCTCCAGGGTTTAGCTGTAGCTTATGGTTTCTCTCTACTTATTTAAATTTATTATACCAGGAAGGCATTTGGGATTAGCCATTTCCATACACTCGGCAGAACCTGAACATTCACTGAATTGTGCATTCATAGGGAGAACTGAATAAATACACCATTTCAGCAAATAAGCCCCAAATTCTTTCACAGTGTACATATAAACTATTTTATTGATGTTAGAAACTACACATCAGCCTAATTCTCTTTCCTTAACTAATGTAGATGTACATGCATACACGTTTCCCTAACTGCCAAGAACGTCTACTTCCCAGTCCATATTCTTCTTTTAGATCATCATTATGTCAGGATTATAACGATATTTTGTTATTATATATTTCCTCTATATTGATGATTAAAATACTTTTAACATACGTATTTTAAGTAAATACACACAAATATGTATAATTATATTTAGAGATTTTCTTAGATGAATCAAATAAGTGAAATGGGTAGTGTGGAATTCTTTTTTTCTAATGGTTTTGTGTAAATGTTCAGAAGAACATCAACCAATTTCAAATTCAATTCTAAGTGAAATCAATAGCAATCAAAATATATCTAGCAGGTGTTTGATAAAACTTTAATCAGACCATGATCAGGGTTTCATGGTTTATGGTTACATTAACTTCATTTTTTTTGGTAGCGCTAATGTTTATTGGGGTGTCCTAGTACAGGCGCTGGGGCTTGCCCATGGTGTTCTTGATGTACAGAGCCCGGACATTTTGACAGTTCTTCTTGAGCAAGGACACCAAGAAATTGACAGCCAGGTGGATGTTGTAGACCAGCTCATCATCGGTCATTTTCACGTGGCCGACGGCCACCGACAGACACAGCAGCTTCTTCATCTGGAACTTGATCGTCGATTTCACCTCATCAACTTTGCCACCATGTTTTCATTGTGTGTCAGTAGGGAAGGGAACTTGCCAGCCTTGTTTATGCCTGGGCCCAGGATACGTGGGATCTGCTTAATCAGAGACTCTGAAGCCAAAAAGGCATCATACTTCTTGGCTAGCTTTTTGACATGCTTCTTGTTCTTATTAAGTTTCTTCAGCGACTCAATGTCCATGTGGGGGATGTCCACGGCTTTGGCCTCATCACAGTGCTGCTGGTCTCCTAGGATGCACACAAAGAACTTGGGGCGAGGAGTGGACTTGAGCCTGACAGTGCCCGAGAAGCGCTTGTCCTTCTGAGGGTCAGAGTTCTTCAGGCTGATCTGCAACTCCACTGTCTCCAGAAACTTGCAGCCTTTGCGCTGGTTCCCTTGCAGGACTTCCCCCACCGCCTCCTACAGGGTGTCACAAGAGACTTTGCTGCTCATGGCTGCTCCAGCGGCGAAAACTGGACAATTTCATTATTTTTTGTCATGTACTTTAACATAATTAGTCATTATTCTTAAAGTAATTATTATAGTATTTATATTTTAAATACTTTCAAGAAAACTATTTATTACTACTAAAATGTATCAAAAAATCATTTTTTGACTCCAGAACAAATTTGTTGGTGCTATATGGAAATGTGTTCACATTACTCTACATTGAACCTGATTCTTCTGGTAGATTCAGTATAATTTTTATCATTTTAAGATGCTTACCTTCCATCACTGTAAGTGTTCAGTGTCTGCTGAAAACTACAGTCTTGGAGTAGATTTATGGAGACACTTATAAATAGGTTTTCCATTTTTCAGAATAACAATTCACAATAGATCAAGTTTTGACTTTAAAACGTGGTTATGATGTTCCATATCATGACAATGTATTGCATGTTTCAAATTTTGAAATGAATGACATGATGCACTTTTAAAGCAGCACATTCCATTCCTTCTGTTTTAATTTGCCCAATTATAAATGAGTTACAGGTAAAATTCAAAGTTTAACAAATCAACAACATAATATGAATGTAAAATCATAGGAATTAAGACTGGGATGAACCCACAATTTTATTCTGTCCAATCCTGCATCTAATCCTAAAATACTTCATATTCTCATCAATTGTATCACAGAATTATGTCAGCTCACCAATAGCTGTAGTGAAGGCACTGTATCTCCAAGCAATCCACTCTCCTTCACTCAACCTGATTTCAGACACTAGGCATCTTCTTAACCAATGAGACCATAAGTTGTCAAAGCCCAGTGATTTTTTTTTCTTCCACATGAGTGTTCAGACAATTATAAAGCAACATTTTCTTCACTATAGTGCACCATAACAGAATCTTTTTGTTTTATCTCAAATTATGTGTTTTCCTTTAAATTTTCTTTAAGAAAACCAACTTAAACTAGTTATCTTCAAATCACTGAGTAAAGAAGAAGATCTCCAATCCAAGGAGGCTCACTAGGAAAGCACAGGAAACAAATAATTCCACAGCCATAAAACCAAAAGAAAGGAAGCATACACACAAACTCTTCCACCACCAATATCAAATAATAGAAAATATCAACAACTGGTCATTAATATCTCTCAACATCAATGACCTCAACTTCCCAATAAAAAAGCACGGGCTAATAGAATGGATGCCTAAACAGGATCCATAATTCTGTTGCATACAAGAAACACACCTGAGCAAAAATGATAGACATTACCTCAGAATAAAGAAATGGAAAAAGGTTTTCCAAGCAAAGGGACACAAGAAGCAAGCTGGAGCGGCCATTCTAATATCTAATAAAATAAAATTTCAACCAAAATTAATCAAAAGAGATAGGGAAGGACACTTCATACTCATTAAAGGAAAACTGGACAAAGATGAAATCTCAGTTCTGAACACATATGCCCCAAATGAGAGGACACGTACATTTGTAAAAGAAACATTACTAAATCCTAAATCACACATTGAACCCCAAATGTTAATAGTGGGAGACTTCAATACACCTACCTCACCAATTGACAGAACACTGAGATGGAAACTAAAGAGAAAAATAACAAAACTAACCAATGTTATGATTGAATTGTACCTAACATATCTACAAAACACTCCATCCAAGCACAAAAAATATACCTTCTTCTCAGTACCACATGGAACCTTCTCCAAAATTGGCTACATACTCAGACATAAATAAGCTTTATTAAATACAAGAAAACTGAAATAGCACCTTGTATTCTATCAAACCACACTGGATTAAAGCTAGACTTCAAAAACCAGAAACAATAGAATGCCTACAAACTCATGGAAACTGAACAACTCTAATTAATGACCAATTGGTCAGGGAGAAAAGTAAGAAAGAAATTAAAAACTTTCTAGAATTAAATGAAAAACAAAGCACAGCATACCCAAACTTATGGGATACAATGAAATCAGTGGTAAGAGAAAAGTTCATAGCACAAAGTGAGTTTTTTATTGCTATTGTTGTTAGATGCATTTTATTTTATTTATTTTTTCAGGGGGATATAGGGTAGGATTTTAATGATTTTTATTCTTTTTAAATTTTATTTAATTTTTTATTAATTAGATTTTATTCATTTTGTATTCCAACTGTAGCCCCCTCCCAGTCTCACCCTCCTTCCTTCTTCACCCATGCCCCTGACCCAGTCCACTGATAGGAGTGGTCCTCCTCACCTTCCATCTGATCCTAGTCTATCAGCTCTCATCAGGAGTGGCTGCATTGTCTTCCTCTGTAGCCTGGAAAGACTGCTCACTCTCGGGGGGGGGGGCAGTTATCAAAGAGAGGGCCACTGAGTTCATGTCAGAGACAGTCCCTCTTCCCATTATTAGGGAACCCACTTGGACACTGTGCTGCCATGGGCTACATCTGTGCAGGTGTTCTAGATTATCTGCATGCATGGTCCTTGATTGGAGTATCAGTCTCATAAAAGACCCCTGTGCCCAGATTTTTTGGTTATGTTGCTCTCCTTGTGAAGCTCCTATCTCTTACTAACTTCCCTTTCTTTCATAAGATTCCCTGCACACTACCCAAGGTTTGGTTATGAGTCTCACTTCTGGGTGGAATCTTTCAGAGGCCCTCTGTGGTAGGCTCCTGTTCTGTTCCCTGTGTTCTCCCTCTTCTGATGTCCATCCTATTTGCCTTTCTGAGTGAGGGTTGATCATCTTACCCAGAGTCCACATTCTTGATTAGCTTCTCTGCGTGTACGTTCTAAATGTAAAGTAAATAAAGTAATATAAAATTTAAAAAATCATCAAATCACTGAGTAGTTCTCTTTATGCAGTCTAATCAAGAGCAATTTGAGATATGAACCTCCATGTTGCAAAAGTTATTCATCCTCTGTAGACATAGCCTATGAAATCCTTTAACCTCCTAAATGACGAATCATACTGTCTGATGTAATTTTTGTGGGCCTTTAGCATGTATTTTCAAACCTCTCATTTCGTGCATTATTAGTCCATGCAATTAGTGGGTGATCTTCTTACATCCTTGGATTCTGTTTGCAAGTATTATATTGAGTGTTTTCTATCTATCTTTATGAATGAAATTGGTCTGCAATTTTCTTTGGTGGATCATACTCAGTTTGGGTTAACAGGGTGACTGTGGTCTTATGAAGTGAATTGAGTAATATTCCTTCAATATGGTAGATTTTTTAAAAATATTATATTTTAATTGTTATATTTTTAATAAATTAAAAAAAAACAAATTTTTGTGGGTGTGTCTTTACTTGATTGCACTCTACTGTTTGTTTTTAACTTTCTGGTGCTGTTTTATTTTGTTTCTTTGTTTGGGGTGTGTTATGTTGTTTTGGGCTTTTGCTTCTTTTTTGAAAAGGAACTTAAGGTTAAATGGGTATAGAAGGTGAAATTTTCAGGAAAAACTTAATGGTAGGAAAATATGATAAAATAATTCTTTTTTAAGTTGTATATAAAGGGATTAAAGCAGAAAAGTTTAAATTAGAAGCCAGGTGTTTTACTATTTGTGAGGGATAGACAGAACTGTTATACACTTAAAAATAATTTGAGAATTAGAGTTTAGCCATAGAAAATATAATTTCTGAGACTGTTTCTCCAACTAAGGACCATGCATGGATATAACCTAGAACCCCTGCCTGGATGCAGCACATGGCAGCTCAGTTTGCAAGTGGGTTCCCTAATTATGGGAACAGGGACAGCCTCTGACATGAACTCAAAGGCAGGCTCTCTGACCTCCTCCATATCCCCTCCCCCCCGTAGGGAGGAGCAGTCCTGCTAGGAGGACATTGCAGCCAGTCCTGAAGAGACCTGATAAGCTAGGGTCATATGGAAGGGGAGGAGGACCTCCCCTATCAGTAGACTTAGAGAGGGGCAGGGAGGAGATGAAGGAGGAAGGGTGGGGTTGGGAGGAAATGAAGGAAGGGACTACAGCTGGGATACAATGTGAATAAACTGTGTGAATAAATGTGAATAAACTAATATTAAAAATAAAATTTTTATTAAAAAAGATAATATAATTTATTGTTAAAATTATGAGTTTTGGTAATCCCTTGCTTGTACCTCTATATTTATTTTCATCATTAATGAAATGAGGATAACTATATTCTATGTTCTGAGAAACAAACTGCATAGATACAAAGAGAATTCTAATTTTTGTATTTTTCTTAATGACTACTATAGTAAGTTCTGAAATGATTGCTAAAGGTAATGGGTACTTTGCTGATGGTAAACTTCAGTAGCGCCAAGGAAATCACTTTCATCTTATAAAGTAACTTTACCTATACTTAATTCTGAGTTACAGCCTCAAAACATGAAAATCTGTTACTAGAAAAATAAATTCACTCACTACTTTGAAGAGCATATAGCTAAAGAAGAGAGACACAGAAAATGCAAATTAGAAAATAGTGTGGAAGATAGGGTACTGCATGATTCCTATAAACATGGGCATTTTTGTGATTATATAAATTATATATACAATATTAATAATATAATATGATTATACAATACATAATATACACACCCAAATTTGTTCTCAGAAATTAGGGTGGGCTAAAAAAATTATAAGATTTGAATTCAAAATAGAAAATGAATAGGGAACTTTCTAATGAATACAAAGACAGAAAAATTCACAGTGCTTTTAGAAAACATGGAATTACCAGGGATGAAGACCTATAAAGAATTAATAGTTTGCAAAGGATATGAAGGAGACAAGATTTAGTACACTTATAGTCCATGAGGGACTACAAATTATCAGGCTTTTAAATTTTCATTCTTCATATCAGGGGAAAATATGTCAATAGGCTAGGTGATAGCATAGCCATATTGATATCATAAAACCTATTCTATGATTCCCTATTTAGGTTGTCAGTAAAAGGAGAACTGGTATAACTGTAAGAATATGCAATAATGGAACAGAGGGAGAAAAGAAAAAGGTGAGACAAATATGTTTATAAGTGATGATATCATACAACCAAATAAAAATAAGAATAAGAAAAATAGAATACTATGGATTATGCTATGCAGAAAACATTTTGCAATATTAATGTGGAATCTTTAATAAGGGATTTTAAAAATTGAGAGTTCTTTATTTCTTCGAATAGGAAAGAAAATAATTTCTCAGTGTTTTACTGCTGTAACCATATAAAATACATTAGTTAGGCTGCTCCTCCCTGGGGCGGGAGGGGGGGGAGGCGGTCGACAAGCCAGCCATTGAGTTCATGACTGAAATAGTCCCTGTTCTCCTTACTAGCGTACCCATTTGGATACTGAGCTACCGTGGGCCACATCCGAGCAGGGGTTATAGTTTGTGTCCATACTGGTTGGGGAAACAGTCTCATAGAAGACCCCTGTGCCCTGATATATTTGGTCTTGTCCTCACTGAGGCAGCCAGTCCTAAAGAGACATGATAAGCTAGGGTCAGAGGGAAGAGGGGGAGGTCCTCCCCCATCAGTGGACTTGGAGGAGGGCAGGGAGAAGATGAGGGAGGGATGGGGAGAGTGGGAGGGAATGAAGGAGGGGGCTATGGCCAGGATACAAAGTACCTGTGATTAATATAAAAATAAATGAATTACTTTAAAAAAAGAAAAAAAATACATTAGTAATTTACAAAAAAACTATTTTCATTTTTCAGAGTTAGGGAAAACAAGTATAAAGTAAAAACTTGTTTTGAGATCATTTGTATTTCTCCCATAATTGTCAAAAATAAAAAAGATGAAGTGAACCAGCAAGCTCAATTAATAGTATCCTGAATCCGTTCATGATGGTGAAGAACTCATAATCTAACCATCTTCCATTAGGCCCCTCCTCTAACTTGTTACAATGGTGTTTCAATTTATAAGATATAATTAATGTTACAGCAAGAAAAAAATAATAACTGTTAAGTTACATCTTAAACTTCTAGATTTTATACTACTTTAAGATCAAATGACGAATGTGAAAATAAGAAAAATATTGGAAAGTAACTCAAGTAAATGAGATTATAAAAACTCCAGTATGAATGAAATCCTAAGATACAGTATGCAGATGAAGAGATGCCCCAAACATTGTTGAAAGTCAATAACCAACAACCATGAAACGTTTGGATGTATGAATCTGAACTCTGTGGGGCCATGCCAGTAAGTCCTAGAAACTGATCAAAGTGCCCAGAAAGAAGAGAAGGAATACAATTACAGGGTATAAATGTTGGGCTCTTTTGGAATAATCTATTTTGACCTTTAAGGTAAGAAGCATGCCAGAAGGTGATGATGTGGTGTCAGTGGGTATTGTAGAGTTTGACTTTATCTCTACAGATTGATTTTTTTCTGTAAAAACTAAAGCAATGCAATCTAGCAAAAGTGAAGAAAAAACAATTAAAAGCATGACCTTTAAGAACATCCAAATTGTTGTTGTTTCTTAGGCTAGCAGTACAGGGGATTAAAAAAAAAAACATACTTTAGGAAGATTGGACAATGTTCAAGTCACATTTCACACACTGTACCTATACTGATAGAGGCAGAATTCATTTACTATTTAGAAATGAGATTAAATCAGAAAACTTTTTAAAAAAGAAGATGGGGCACAGAAATGAAAATAAATTCGGCATATTTTATATCAAGCAGGGATGAAGGGTAATTGGAAACTTAAAAGCAATTCATATTTGAAGGAAAGCTACAAGAACCAGGCCAGCCAACTTTATTCATGTATGATGTTCATTACCTTCTAATAAAGTGAATCCACTGTTTTATCTATTCTATGTGACAATTGCAATATTTCCTCATTTTCATAAGTTTCATCAATGCCACAACTTTGAATAATGCTAGATCTTCCTCTGTCTTTTCATGAAATTCCCAATGATAAAAATGCCATCATTGATTCAAGTCTATCTCTGAAAAAAATGCTGTGCATAAAGTCAATATTTATATTTAAGTTTCATTGTTCAGCTTTGTCTTTCTATTAGTTTTCCTCAGTATTCATTCTCCAAATACTTATTATAATTTTGAATGTTGCAGGATAATGTGATGATAATTTTATATATGAAAAATAGTTTAAGATTTACTTTGAGTGACTCCAAATGAAAAACATTTTGTAGATGAGTATGACAGACCAGAAATCTGAAAAAGTACACAATTATGAGAATATATAGCATACTTATATATATTCATATATATATGAAAAATAATCACCACTGCAACTAATATAATTGTTGCTATTCTGAGAAATGTCATAGGCAATATGGGAATTAATGGCCACAACTAATCTTCCCATAAATTATGTTTTAACATCAGAGCAATTTGCATTCCAGATAATTTTCCCATGCCAAGTGATATGAATCTGCTTTTGATTTTTATCCATTTTTTGCTACAAAGGTCATATATAAACTGGTGTGTGGCAGATTTTTGTCTGTGGCCCATAATTAGTATTTTCTGTTATAGATCAAAACTGCTTAAAAAGAAAGAATGGTTGAGGACTGAAAAACAATGAATCCTAATATGTATTTGAGAATTAATATGTACAGAAAGAAGACGGTTTAATGAATTTCTAATCTTTAATTTATGAGGTTTCTATCACACATTTGAACACATGGATCTTGGACAATTTTATATGTGTCTTGCAGAAAATAACTACTAATGCATATCATTTAACATTTTCAGTTATCAATGTTCTCAGCAAGATATAGAAATTATTGTGCTTTTTATGAATATTCAATAAATAATTAATACATTTCATTTAGAAGAATATCTGGCTCATAATAATAAGCAATACATTTGAAGTAGCACTCAAAATATTTTACAAGTTAAAAACTGAGTTAATGAAAATTGAGTCTTTCACCACCTAATTAATAACAGAACAACTAATATTTTTGAAAAGCCTATTAGTATTCATCATTTCTTAATAATGAATATTTTGGGGTTCTCATTTAAAAATACTTAGTATTCACAAGATAGAAGTTAATGATATGGTGAGATGGCTTATCTGTCAAAAGTGTAACCTCTTGCAGAGCATAGTAGATCAATTCCCAGACAACACATCAATTCCATAACTTCTGTAACTGCAGCTCAAATGAATCCCAGCTCAAGGATACCCAACACTCTTGTACATACCCCTGCAAGACATGCATAGATATAAATAATTTATATTTTGTTTCAAAAATATCTTTATATATTTGCAATTTTGTTTTATCTTGATATTTCCTACTCAGTATACAGATGAGTTAAAGCTTTCCTAGACCCACAGAAAGCAGAAAAAAAATTATATTTGGTTTGTCTGGAGAAAAACTAAAAACGAGAATATTAGTTTTAGCATTAAACAGTACAAATAATTTCAGAAAATTTTGTTTGTTTACAGTCAGAAGAAATGAGGGTTCTTTAGTTGTATAAAAGTTCTATTAAATTTGTCCACTTATTTAAAATTATTTATGAGAAGGTAGTTTCTTTATTACAAGGCAAAGAATAACAAATAAGGGCCGGAGAGATAGCTCATCAGTCAAGGGTACTACTGGCTGTTCTTTCAGGGGACCTCAGTGTCAATTCTCAGCATCCAGGAACCTTCAAAAAGAAATAACAACTAGAGACAGATAGGCAGATACACAAATTCATTTACTGATAACCGAAAGATGTGTTATATAAAGTGGTCACAGGTGACACCTGTGTATATTAATATAAAATTTATTGTGCAAGTTAACTTCATAACTGGAAATCTTATTGTCCATCTCTATTTTTTCCATATTACTATGGGCTAAGAAATATCTCCATGGGTAATATAATTGTAGTTCAAGTGTGAGAACTTGAGACCAAATTTTCAAAACTCATGTTTAGGCACCAGAAAAAATAACACATATCTACAATCCTAGAAATCTTTTGTTTATTTATTACAATTTATCCACTTTGTATCTCACCTGTAGCCTCCTCCCTTGTCTCCTCCCAGTCCTACCCTCCTTCCATCTTCTTCTCCTATGTTCCTCCCCTAGTCCACTGATAGGGAAGGTCCTCCTTCCTTTCTATCTGACCGTACCCTATCAGGACTCATCAGGACTGGCTGCATTTTATTTCTCTGTGGCCTGGTAAGGGTGCCTCTCTCAAACACACAGGGGGATGTGATTAGAGAGCCTGCCCCTTGAGCTCACTTCAGAGATAGTCCCTGATCTCCTTACAAGGGCAGTAACTTGGAGACTGAGCTGCCATGAGCTACATCCTAGCAAGGGTTCTAGATTATCTCCAGGCATGGTCCTTGGTTGGAGTATCAGTCTCAGAAAAGACCCCTGGGTCCAGAGATTTTGCTTGTGTTGGTCTTCTTGTGGAGCTCCTGTCTCCTCTAGGTCTTCCTATCTCCCCCTTCTTTCATAAGATTCCATGTACTCTGCCCAAAGTTTGGCTCTGAATCTCAGCATCTGCTTGGATACCCTGCTGGGTAGGGGAAATACAAATAAGTGAATCCCATGGATATGGAAGACCAGCTAGCCTTCTATTCACATAAAACTGTCAAAAATAAAGTTGAAGGTGAACACCTAGGTTGTCTGTGATTATGAAAATTGCCTTGTGCACCAGAACTCACACAGGAAATCATACACAGAGAGAGAGAGACAGGCACACACACAGAGACAGACAGACAGACAGACAGACAGACAGACAGACAGACAGACAGACAGATAGATAGATAGATAGATAGATAGATAGATAGATAGATAGATAGATAGATAGATTCACAAATTGTGTTTGGGTAAGTGTCTGAGCAGATTGAGCACTTCCTTCCCTTTCAGAAGACCCATGTTTGATTCCTGGCATTCACAAGGATCTTACAACTATTGGTAACTGAAATTCCAGGTACCCAATTTCCCCTTCTAGCCTCTGGCAAGCATGTATGTGTTATACAAACATACATAGAGATAAAACACTTATACACATAAAAACAAAATAAAATAATTTAAAGTATGCATGCTTTTAATAAAGTGTAATCATGCATGTGATTAAAAATCAACCACAAGGTTTACCGTGCTTTGTGAGGTAACACTAGGCTCTGAGATTGATTTTATCTACTGCTGAATTGTGAAATGTTGGAAATAATGTCAAGAAACTTAGCATATAAAATTGTAGCTGTAATACTCAAGATATAAGTATAAGTGATGTTTATTCATTGATGCCAAAATATACAAACTAGAGAGTGTTTGAGCAGTAATTTTAAATTCAAAAGTAAGGAAAATATGTAAAAGCCTGTATTTGGTTTCCTATCCATAAATCATATTTCTATGAATAATTGTATAGGCAGATCAATTCATGAAACATAAAATATAAACAGACAGTTTGATGTGTTTGTATCTATATTATAAAACATTTTTTGGACAAATATATGCAGTTCTTCACTTTTTAAATCACCTGTAGTGGTGAATGCATATATCTTTAAAGAAGTGCTTGAAGCTTACAACAAAATTACCTCAGCTTAGGGGAAAAAGGTAAATGAATCGTGATGACTATTACAGACCCAAAACCCTTCACCTGAATAAAAACAAAGACAAAGGAAAATTAGAGTACCCTTCCCCTTTTAGCAAGTGAATAACAGTTTAATAGTAGAACTCAAATTTTAGGATGTTAAAGAATTCAAATGTACTACTTCATGTTCAGCTTAGGGCTTACATATGTGTTCTGCTCTGAATGGTGGTATACTGGATAGATTTGTGTCAACCTAACACATGCTAAAGTCACCACAAGAAAATGCCTCCAATGGCAAGGCTTTGTAGCATTTTCTTAACTACTGATTGATGATGGTGGTCCCAGCTCATTGCATATGCTACCACCCCTGGAGTGCTGGCCCTGGGTTCTGTAAAGAAAGCAGGCTGAGCATGCCTTGGAGAGCATATCAGTAAGCAACACCCCTTAATGGTCTCTGCATCTGCTCCTGACTCCAGGTTTCTGCTTTCCTGAGTTTCTGTACTGACTTTCTTTGATGATGAAGTCTGATGTGGAAGTTCAAGCAGAATAAATCCTTTCCTCCACAAGTTGCTTTGGTCATGGTGTTTCACCCCAGGGATATTAAGTATAACAGAGACAGGTATTTAACAGGATGATTTCATCACATTGTTTGAAGTTTTATAAAGATAGGAAAATGTTGAAGCTAAAACAAGTAATTCCCACTGTTAGATATATAGTCACTGTAAATCACAGTAAAACCATGAAGAAATTTTATTATCCAACTGTTACAAGTATTAAAATTGAATTTTATTAAAATATATGAATTTAAAAATCATATTCATTCTGCTTGAAGTTGGTGTACTAAAGTATGTGTCAGTGGATAATTCAGGAATGTCTAGGAGGCACTTCTATACTTTCCACTTAAATAAATTCCAAAGATTAAAAACATAACATGAACTCGATGGCTGGCTCTTTGACCCTCCCCCATACATGCCAGGGAGTAACAGCCTGGCTAGATCCCAGGGGAGGACATTGAAGCCAGCCCTGAGGAGACAAGATGAACTGGGGTCAGATGGAAGGGGAGGAGATCCTTCCCTGTAGGTAGACTTGGAGGGGGCGTGGAGGAGATGAGGGAGGGATGGGGAGTGTGGGAGGAAATGAGGGAGGGGGCTACGCCTGGGATGTAAAGTATCTAACCTGTGATTGATATAAAAATAAATAAATTACATTTAAAAATAAAATGAAATAAAATGAAAAAAAATAGCAAAATCATAGACATCATTTCTTATTTAACTCCAAAAATCACTTATATTAGTACAAAGATTTTTCTGCCTCTTTGCACTTGATTAGCTACTGGCAGGTGACTTTCCTAGACATGCTTCAGTATTAGGAATCTATTTAACTATATAGGCTGTGTCAGGAGCTGCTTTGTGGCCTGTCAGGCCTGCCCCTCACCAGCGATAATATAAAACATCTAACAGAAACACCTGGGGAAAAACTCACTTCCACCTCCCTGCCTGAGACAAGGAGGCTTACCTAGGGCAAGGACATTTCCCTAAAGCTCTCTAGCCACTCCCCAGAAATGAAACCTCTTATCTGCAAGTCTGCAGTTCTTTGTCTGGGAGGCAACAATTTCATCTCAGACTACTTATGTAATTACTTGCACAAGCTCAAATCAAGCTAAATGTTCTTATGGATGGGTAGAATCTCAAGTAACTCCACCCTGTAAAAAAATATTATCAAGTGGTAGCTGCCCTTGCAGAAAAGATCATTCAGGTCTGGGATATGACTATTCACAGGTGATAACCCCTCACATATGTAGATATGGGGGCACTAAAATGATTTAGTGGGCTATAAAAGCAAGAAAAAATGAAAGAGAGACAGAGAAAAAGAGAGGAAGAAAGAAAAGAGGAAAGAAGGAAGGAAGGAAACAGGAAATTATGAAAAATGTATCACAACATAAGGAATTTGCAAACAAACAAAAACACAAAACAAAACAAAAACTAAGAGAATAGAATAAACAATTGGAAAAAAAAATCCGTAGAGTAATAATTAGGTAATGGGAAAGGAGGACATTCAGAGAATAGTGCAATGAGTAGGTATGATTCATGGGATTTACATTATAGCCATATTTTCTATGTAGATTAAAATGTAAAGTGAATAAAGTATAATTAATAAAAATGTTAAAAATTCTCAAGTGAAACAAAACCTAACATCCATGACAAGGGAATCATATATGTAATCATATTTGTCTTTTTTGGGTCTGTATCACTTCAGGAAAATTGTTTTCTATTTCCATCTATTTATCTGGAAATTTTATGATTTCATTTTTCTTACAGTTAATAATAATATTCACTTGTGAAAATGTGCCACATTTTAGTTATCCACCCATTAGTAGATGAACAGCTAGATTGCTTTTAATTTTCAGCTATTATAAATAGACAATAAATGAAAATGGATGAGAAAAAAATGTACCACATGATAGCAAGGTGCAGAATTACCTATTAACCTTGTAAAAATAAGAGTCCTTCCCCATCAGTGGACTTCGAGGGGGGCAGGAAGGAGATGAGGGAGGGATGGGAGAGTGGAAGGGAATGAGGGAGGGGGCTATGCCTGCGATACAAAGTACCTAACATGTGATTAATATAAAAATAAATAAATTACATTTTAAAAAAAGAATTGTGTTGGTATTTTTAACACTTTTATTTTATATTAATCACTGAGACAAAGCACACACCACAAACCCCTGGAAATCCCTGATCTTCTTGAAGAATACTCCTGACACAAGAGATTGACAGATTCAGACTGAAGTACAGCCTTAAAGCACAAACAGCTCCCTGATTATATATAAACAAATGCCCAGAAATCGGCGAAAGAACTCAACCAACAAAAATCAGGACACCATGGCCCCACCG
>CM053753.1:91657028-91682738 GCA_028658305.1 Pachyuromys duprasi | reverse complement strand
TGGATATTCAGGAAACCTGCACAGGAGCCTTGCGCCCACAATCTGTGCTTGCTAACCGCGCCAGCATCCACATCCCCTCCTATGCTTGCTCCCACCACCCATACTCCAAACTCCTACACTCTTTAGCACTCCCCTTCACAGCACACTTACTCGTGCGCATGTGCGTACTCGTGCGCTCGCTCTCTCTCTCTCTCTCTCTCTCTCTCTCTCTCTCTCTCTCTCTCTCTCTCTCTCTCTCTCTCTCTCTCTCTCTCTCTCTCTCTCTCTCTCTCCTGCAACAACTATTCTGTGCCAGAGGCTTTTCCTCACTCAGGTACAACTGGAGCAACAATACACACTCTCAAACCACTGGACCTCTCTGATCTTCCTGAAGAATACTCCAGACACCACAGAAAGACGGTTCCAGTCTGAAGTTCAGACTCAAGGAACAAACAGTGAAGGTTACATATAAGCAAATGGCCAAAGGTTGGCATAAAAACAAACCCAACAAAAATCAGGACACCATGACCCCACCCGCAACTCCCAAAATCAATGGATATTTTAATTCAGTGGAAATAAAGGAAAATGACTTTAAAGTTATGCTTATACAGTTATTAGAGGAACAAAAAGAGGAAATGAACAGAGCTCTTAAAGAAATACAGAAGAATATAACTGCCCACATAGAGGAACAATTAGAAACATATAGACAGGAAACAAACAAACAACAAAAAAAATAGGAGCCACATTCAGTCAGATGAAAGAAATGGTGCAAAGCATGAAAACAGAATTAGAATCTATAAAGAAAACACAAACAGAAAAAAACCCTGGAAATGGAGAACTTAGAGAAAAGATCAGGAACCACAAAGGTAAGAATCACCAATAGAATACAAGAGATGGAAGACAGAATCTAGGGTGCTGAAGATACACTTGCTGAAATGGATACTCCCCTCAAAGAAAAAGTAATATCGTAAAAGTCCCAAACACAAAACATCCAACAAATCAAGGATGCCATGAAAAGACAAAACA
The DNA here is from genome assembly GCA_028658305.1 of Pachyuromys duprasi. Classification (NCBI taxonomy): domain Eukaryota; kingdom Metazoa; phylum Chordata; class Mammalia; order Rodentia; family Muridae; genus Pachyuromys; species Pachyuromys duprasi. The sequence goes on along the minus strand of CM053753.1, from coordinate 91,681,733 downwards.
TAAGAATAATAGGAAACGGTCATCCCGAATGAGGTATCCCAAAAGCAGAAAGACACACATGGTATATACTCACTTATACAGACCTGTAAGATAGGATAAACATACTGAAATCTATACACCTAAAGAAGATAAACAAGAAAGAGGACCTGGGGTAAGAGGATTAATCCTCATTTAGAAAGACAAATGGGATGGACATTGAATGTAGGAGAAAACAAGTAGCAGGACAAGAGCCTACCACAGAGGACCTCTGAAAGACTCTACCTAGCAATGTATCAAAGCAAATATTAAGACACATAACCAACCCTTTGGCAGAGCACAGGGAATCATATGGAAGACGGAGGAGATAGTATGACCTGAAGAGGACAGGTCCTCCACAAGGACGAAATATAACAAGGAGCAGGGGTCTTTCATAAGACTATTTCTCCAACCAAGGACCATGTATGGATATAACCTAGAACCTCTGCTTGAATGTAGCAAATGGTAGCTCAGTATCCAAGTGGATACCCTAGTAAGGGGAACATGGACTATTTTGGACATAAACTCAATGGCTGGCTCTTTGACCCCCCTCTACCCCTCGAGGGAGGAGCAGCCTTGCTAGGCCACAGAAGAGGATATTGCAGTCAGTCCTGAAGAGACCTGATAAGATAGAGTTAGATGGAAGGGGAGGAGGTCCTCCCCTATCAGTGGACTTAGAAAGGAGCAGGGAGGAGATGAGGAAGGGATGAGGAGGATAGGGAAAGAATGCAGTAGGGGGCTACCGCTGTGATACAAAGTACATAACCTGTGATTAATATAAAATAATAATTTTAATTAAAAAAAGAAAAATAGGAATAGATGAAAAAGAAGACTCCAGGCTCCAAGGACCCGAAAATATATTTAAGGAAATCATAGAAGAAAATTTTTCCAAGTTAAAAAAAAGAGATGTCCACAAACATACAAGAAGACTACAGAACACCAAATAGACTAGATGAGAAAAGAAATACCTCACATCATATCATAGTCAAAACACTAAACCTAAAAAACAAACAAACAAACAAATATTAAAAGCAGAAAGGGAAAAAAATAAAATAACATATGAAGGTAAACCAATCAGAAACAAACCAGACTTCTCAGCAGAAACTATAAAAGCCAGAAGGGCCTGGGCAGATGTCATGCAGTCTTTAAGGGAACACAGAATACTATACCTAGCAAAGCTCTCAATCAACATGGATGTAGATAACAAAATATTCCATGACAAAACTGAATTAAAGTATTGTCTACACAGCAACCCAGGACTAAAGAAGATACTAGAAGGAAAACTCCAATCCAATAAAAACAACTACACCAAAGTAAATAAAGGATACAGATAATTTCCCAACAAAAATTAAAAGAAAAAAGCAATGAATCATAGTAAGACCACCAACTCCACAATAAAAGGAACTAACAGTCATTGGTCACTATTATCTATCAACATCAATAGACACAACTCTCCAATAAAAAGACACAGACTAACAGAATGGCTGCAGAAACAGGATCCAACATTCTGCTGCATGCAAGAAACACACCTATGTAACAAAGATAAACACTACCTCAGAGTAAAGGGCTGGAAAATAGTGTTTCAAGCAAATGGACCCAGAAAATGAGCTGAGGTAATGATCCTAGTATGTAATAAAATAGATTTTCAACCAAAATTAATCAAAAAAGATGATGAGGAGAACTTCCTTCTCATCAAAGGAAAATTTCAATAGGACATCACAATTTTGAACATCAATGCCCCAAATACAAGAGCACCTACATTTGTAAATGAAATATTACTAAAGCTGAAATCACACGTTGATCCCAACACCTTAATAGTGGGAGACTTCCACATTCCACTCTCACCAAGGGACAGATCATCCTGTCAGAAGCAAAACAGGGAAACAAGGACACTTACAGAGGCCCTACATCAAAAGGACCTAAGAAATTTTCACCCAAGATCAAAAGAGTATACCTTCTTTTCAGCACCTCATGGAACCTTCTCCAAAATAGACCATACAGTTGGTCACAAAGCAAGCCTCAGCAGGTAGAAGAAGACTGAAATAATCCTGTGTTTCCTATCTGACCATCATGGTCTAATGCTGGACCTCAACAACAACAGAAACAGCATGAAGCCTGCAAATACATGGAAACTGAACAAAATGCTACTCAAGGACAGCTTGGTTAGGGAAGAAATGAATAAAAAAATTAAAGACTTCCTAGAATTCAATGAAAATGAAAGCACAACATACCCAAACTTATGGGACACAATGAAAGCAGTGCTAAGAGAAAAGTTCGTAGCACTAAGTGCCTTCAAGAATGATAGATCTGGGGGAGGTTGTTGAGACTTGGGGAGAACAAGAGCTCCACAAAGACCAAACTGAGCAGGGCACAGGGGTCTTGTATGAGACAGTTTCTACAATCAAGAACCATGTGTGGATGTGACCTGGAACCCCCGCACAGATGGGGCCCATGATAGCTCGGTGTAGGACTGAAGACCCTATTCAGGGAAACAGGGACTGTTTCAGTCATGATCTTGATGGCTGACTTTTTGACTCTCCCCCATACAAGCCGGGGAGTGACAGACTGGCTAGATCCCAGGGGAGGACATTGCAGCCAGCCCTGAGGAGACAGGATAAGCTGGGGTTGGATGGAAGGGAAGGAGGTCCTCCCCTGTTGGTGGACTTGGAGGGGGCAGGGAAGAAAGAGATGAGGGAGGGAGTGGGAGGGTAGGAGGGAATGAGGGAGTTGGCTAAGCCAGGGATTCAAAGTACCTAACCTGTGATTGAGATAAAAATAAATAAATTTAAAAAACAAAAGCAGAAACTCAAAACATCTCACACAAGTAACTTAATGGCCCAACTGAAAGCCCTAGAAAAAAAAGAAGCAGATACACCCAAGAGGAGCAGACAGCTGGAAATAACCAAACTCAGGGCTGAAATCAATCAATTAGAAACAAATAAAACTATTCAAAGAATCAATGAAACCAAGAGCTGTTCTTTGAGAATATCAACAAGATATATAAGACCTTAGCCAAACTAACAGAGGCAGAAAGAAACTAGCAAAATCAGCAAAATCAGAAATGAAAAGGGGGACATAACTACAGGCACTGAGGAAATCCAAATAATCATTGGGTCTTACTACAAAAGCCTATATACACAGAGAAGATAAACAAAAAAGAGGACCCAGGGTGGGATGATCAATGCTTGCTTAGATGGACAAATGGAATGGACATTGAATGTAGGAGAAAACAAGCAACAAGATAGGAGCTTACCACAGAGGGCCTCTGAAAGGCTCTAACTAGCAATGTATCAAAGCAGATATTATGACTCACAACCAAGCCTTCAGCAGAGTGCAGGGAATCATAAGAAAAAAGGGGGAGTTAGTAAGACTTGGCGAGGACAAGAGCTCCACATAGACCAAATAGATCAGGGCACAGGAGTCTTTTATGAGACTGTTTCTCTAACTAAGGGCCATGTATGGATATAACCTAGAACCCCTGCTCAGATGTGGCCCATGGTAGCTAGTATCCAAGTGGCTAACCTAGTAAGGGAAACAGGGACTATTTCTGTCATGACCTCAATGGCTGGCTCTTCTACTTAACCCCGTCGAGGGAGGAACAGCCTAGCTAGATCCCAGAAGAGGACATTGCAGCCAGTCCTGAAGAGACATGAAAAGCTAGGGTCAGATGGAAGGGGGGGAAGGTCCTCTCCTATCAGTGTACTTGGAAGGGGGCAGGGAGAAGATGAGGGAGGAATTGGGGAGAGTGGGAGGGAATGAGGGAGGGGGCTACAGCTGGGATATAAAGTACATAACCTGTGATTAATATAAAAATAAATAAATTACTTTTAAAAAGCCTATATACCACAAAATTTGAAAATCTAAAATAAATAATTCCATCTACCAAAATTTAGTCAAGATCAGGTAGAAAGATTGAATAGTCCTATATCCCCCAAGGAAATAGAAGCAGTTATCAAAAGTCACCCTTCCAAAAAAAAGACCCCTGGGCCAGATGGTTTCACAGTAGAATTGTGCCAGACCTTCAGAGAAGACCAAACTCCAATTCTCTTCAAAATATTCCACAAAAGAGAAACAGAAGGAACATTATAACAAATTCATTATATGAAACCACAGTCACCTTGGTACCTAAACCACTCAAAGACCCAACAAAAATAGAGAACTTCAGGCCTCAAAAAAATCAGAAGCCCTCCTGTACACCAAAGACAAAAGGGCTGGAAAGAAAATTTGGGAAACAACACCCTTCACAATAGCCACTAATAACATAAAGTACCTTGGTGTGACCCTCACCAAGCAACTCAAAGACCTCTGAGAAAAACTTCAAATCTCTGAAGAAAGAAATTGAAGAAGATATCAGAAGATGGAAAGATCTCCCGTGCTCATGGATTGTTAGGATTAACATAGTGAAAATGGCCATTCTGAATTTTTTTTCCCACTGTGTCTGCTGCCTCATTACTCAAATGATGATGTTCTTTTCTCCATGGAATTTTTCTTTTTTCTGTTTTGTTTTATATTTCATTAAATGACATTGTTATCCTTAGAGCATGGGCTATTAGAATTCTTTTCATAAAGTTATTTTTGTTCCCCAAAATGGAAGAATATATACCTGTCTTCAGATGAAAAAATCAAGAAAGTATATATGAATCTACACTATAGTATATGATGGTCTTAACTTACAACGTGATTACACTGAAAACGTTGAGTGATTAATAGAGCACATTTATGGGTGTGTTGGAGGGCTTTTGTAGAACTACTTAGATCATCAGAACTCTGACCTAGTAAATAATTTAATTCATTGATTGATTAGAAATTCAAACATGTACTTGGGGTGTAATGGAAATTCTTGCTTTGTTCAACTGCCTTTGCATCCCAGAACTTTCTTTGAAGCTTTTTTTTTTTTTTTTGGCCTGTCCCTCTTTTTCCTGTCTATCACGAACTCAAATAAGCTGTCCTTCCATTAAAGTTGTTTCTCTCTGAAATTTGGCTACATCGACAAATAAGTAAGTGACCAAGTTTGATCATCAGCCATAAAGTAGAATGAAATTATGCCATTTGCAAGAAAATAGATGAAAGTGGAGATTATCTCATTAAATGAAATGAACTAGGTACTATAGCAACATCTAGGAATTCTCATATGTGCAATATAAGTTTAAGTTGGTCATGAAAATAGAAGAGAATCACTAGAAAGCACAAAGTGATTATGCATTTGGGATGGTAGAGATCATTGAGCATAATGCAGGATAAACAGAAGATTTCGTATACATGTATAAAAATGTTGTAATTAACTTCTGTATTTAATGTTGTTAGTATGTGCCAATAAATTGAAAAGCCTTGCATTATTATGTGCTGTATATGCTAATAAATAGAATAAATGTGATTGTATAGTTTCATGCCTATTTCCTTGGCTTTGAAATAAAAATTGGTGCAGTAAGACAAAGCAAAGCAAAACAAAACCACTACATATATGTTAATAATCATTGTGTAAAACCTTGTTCAAAGGAAGCAATACACAAACAAGTTCATAGATTACTGACCAGTGTGGTAAATCTAAACACAAAATGAAATATACTTTGGCTAGTAAGTACATTTGTTAAAAAAACAAACAAACAAACAAAAAAAAAACCAAAAACCTACGTTTCAGAAAGGAAGCTACCTCTCAGAGATAGTGACAATGAGTTTCCAGATCTGCTTCAGTAACATTAGGATATTTTCACTTTTTGTCATTTTTGTATACTATAGATTTTCAGTGTTCTGACTACAGGATAATTATAAAAAGATCTAGTTGTTATAAAACCCACTTTTTTCCTAAATACAATGAAATAGAACATGACATTTGAGAGAGATAAAAATTAATTGTTAAGGAAACAGATTAATGGTAAAAAGAACAATTGATTCTGAACCGCTTAGAATGATATTAAAATTATTTGGTATATGAAATTAGTAAAGATCTGATTTTACAGTACAAATAACAAAATATAGTACATGTTTTAATTTAAATGGCTGGAACATCTTCTCACATAGTATCTAGCCCACAGCATACAGCACACTGTTTATAGTCCAACATCCAGGAAAGAAAACGAATCAAGATTTATACGCCTGTTAAATATCTAGTTTTAAATTCTGCAATTGCACTCATTAGAGTGAATTTATAATTATAATTACAATCAGATTTATTTGCTAGAATTTGAATGAAACTAATATCAGTATTTATCAAGTTCTTAATTCATATTTGATAGCAAATAACTCATGGTAATTAACACTATAATGTATATTTTTATTTATTATTTAAACAATTTTCAAATACATTTACAAAGCATATGTTTACCTTTTATAATATATACTGTTGGGAATAGAGTAGATGTGTCTATCATTTCTTTTTACAATATCAATAGCTAATTAAACCTCATGTTTCTCAGTCTTGAACACATTAATTCAAGTTCTGTTATCTTTGAGGCACCAGTGTGTGAACAGAATAATTAGTTTCATATGTAAATCCTGGTACTAAATATCCTCAGATAAACAGACAGTATGTTTAGAGAAAAGCAATGGCAAACATGTGGAGATATGAAATACCTCAATTATGAAGAACATCCATGCATTGTAATCTCTTCTGTGTGACAGACTCAAAGGGATTATTAAAATCCCTACAAAGAGTTATAGGAACAATTTTACATAGTGTATGTATATATACTTGCATAATACGCACATATGACATGATTTAGTTTGTAAGGCAGTAAATATTAGATATTATAGCATTTTCAAAAGATTTCCACAATATTTCTTGGTCATTGAGATGATCCAGAACATTATCAAAGTCCTTTTAATATTTAGATTTACTTTATCACTCTTCAATTGTATATGTTTATGACTTATTTGGAGACAAGAAAATGATGTACAGAAATTGTACTCAGTGACCTGCTCATAAAGGTAGTACATATTACACCCTATTCATCACAACACCTGAAATTGAGCCTTGAAATGTCACAGAGAAAACCAAATGATCTTTTGTCTCTTGTAATGATGAGAAGCCAAATCACATGAAGACCTAATATGTACGTCTTCACATTTTCAGTTCAACTGAGGGCTAGACTAAAGTAAGCAATAAGCCTCAGACATTAGAGTAAATCTTCCTTTGGTTAATACAAGCTCCAAGAAGGCCAGGCTTCTTTTGACTGTTTTCTAAGGCCTCAGATACTTGTCTAGCTTCATTACAAATACGCTGTTATTATAAAATATTGGTTCAAGGTAATATTGGATTAAATCTGAGGCTTTTCATTATGTCTTGCCATATCAATCCGGATTAATCTTCTTTTATGGTTTTAATAACTTGTTGGCATTGGGCAGGGGTTTACACAGCTGCTATTCTTTTGATTTGTTATGTTAGGATAATAAATACATGAATATCATGTGAGGATTTCCAATAAACATAATGACAGCTTCACAATGGTTTATGAAAACATGCACATATTGTGTGAAATTTGTCCTAAGTCAACTCAGTCTTGATAAACTCACACAACTGGTTGAGCTGGAATGTCTTTATACTATCCAGTGAAATATGGAGGGTCTTTTTGTCATCCATATATACAAAAGTAAATTCTGTTAGACATCTGCTAAAAATATTAATTGCTAATTTTCCTTATTAGTAAATCTTTTTGGGGCGTTATTTTTTAACATTTTTATTTTACATTAATCACAGGTAATATACTTTGTATCCATAAATGTGTAATGAATTGAAGTGAATTTAATAATTAAATGTTCAGTATCATGTCATCGAGTGTTAAATATTTTCTTGTTACTTCTGGAAAAAGCTAGCTTCTATCTTTGGAAAATGCAGAAAGTTAATATATTAGAAAAATTACTAATATCCATGAGTTCAATATCATTTACCTGAAGAATTCTTAAAACAATACTAAATTACACATGTGAAACAAAGGATATAACACTAACTGTAGGGAGAATATTGATATTCCAAAATGTTAAAATAATTTCACAACAGTTTAATTTTAGGAGCAAATTATATTACAAGATAAGTTGACTAAAATATATAAAATTGATATAATGATCGATATGTATATATATGAAAAAATACAGAATTACTTACAAAGAATAAATGTATTTGTTTTCTTTTTGTTTTCAGTGACAAAATACCATGATCATAAGTGAAAGACACACATGGTATATACTCACTCATTTAGACCTATAAGATATGATAAACATAATGAAATCTATACCCCTAAAGAAGACAAACAAAAAAGAGGACCCAGGTAAGATGATCAATCCTCACTTAGAGAAACAAATGGGATGGGCATTGGATGTAGGAGAAAACAAGTAACAAGACAGGAGTCTACCACAGAGGGCTTCTGAAAGACTCTACCTAGTAGTGAATCAAAGCATATACTGAGACCCATAACCAAACCTTGGGCAGAGTGTAGGGAATCATATGAAAGAAAAGGGAGTTAATATGATCTGGAGAGGATAGGAGCTCCATAAGGACCACATATATCTGGGCACAGGGGTCTTTTCTGAGACTGTTTCTCCAACCAAGGACCATGTATGGATATAACTTAGAACCTCTGCTCGGATGTAGCTCATGGTAGCTCAGTATCCAAATGGGTAGCCTACTAAGGGGAACAGGGACTATTTCTGACATGAACTCAATGGTGAGCTCTTTGACCTCCCCACCCTGCAAAGGAGGAGCAGCCCTGCTAGGCCACAGAGGGAGACTTTGCAGCTGGTCCTGAAGATACCTGATAAACCAGGGTCAGATGAAAAGGGAGGAGGTTCTCCCCTATTAGTGGACTTGGAAAGGGGCAGGGAGGAGATGAGGGAGGGAGGGTGGGGTTGGGAGGGAATGAGGGAATGGGATACAGCTGGGATACAGAGTTAATAAAATGTAACTGATAATTATTTTAAAAAACACAGGAAAAAAGTTACTTAAAGAGAAGATTTTAGGGTTACAGTTACATATTGTTGGGAGAGGCCTGGCATTACATGACCAGCATATGAAACAGAGAGAACATACCTTTACCCCCAAACATGAAGCAGGGAAAGCAAACTGGAAATAACATCTGCGTATAAACTCTCAAAACCTACTCTCAGTGATGAGAGACATGCTTTCTCCAGCAAAGCTCCACCTCCTAAAGGATCCACAACCTGGCAACACAGAGCCAACAACCTCCTGAAACTCTGTCTCCAACCAGGACCTACATGGGAAAATATGTAAGTCTTTGGGGAACAATTCTTCTTCAAATCAACACATTATATGACAAAATCTTTCATATCAAGCCAAAGTGTCTAAATAGTTAAAACTCAAAAGGATAGCTAGGAAAAGCTACTAAGATAACAAGCAGAATGGACTTAGAGAGAAGAAATATGAGTAATTATATCAACAGAATATAAGGCATGATGCAAGAGTTGATCTAACAGAGCTGTCATAAAAGATTAAAACCAGCTCCTTGCCTAACTTCTTTAGGTGTATGGATTTTAGTTATGTTTATCCTTTATTATATATCTAATATCCACTGATAAGTGAATATTTACCGTGTGTGTATTTCTGCTTCTGGGATACCTCACTCAGGATGATCTTTTATAGATCCCACTATTTGGATCAAGACTCTAAAGAAAGAAATTGAAAAACATCAGAATAGAAAGAACTTTCATGCCCATATAGTGGACTGATAAGCATCGCAAAAATGGCTGTCTTGCCAAAAGCAATCTACATATTCAGCACATTTCCCATCAGATTTCCAACATAATTCTTTACAGACATGGAAAGAGCATTTCTAAAGTTCATATAGAAAAGCAAAAAACAAGATTACCTAATGCACACACACACACACACACACACACACACACACACACTGAGGTATGACTATCCTTGATCTCAAGCTTTTCTACAGAGCAATAGTAACAAAAACTGCATGGTGTTGACATACAAACAAACAGGTTGATCAATGGAATCTAACTGAACCCAGAAATAAACCCCCACACTTATGAACACTTGATTTTTGATAAAGAGGACAAAACTATACAATGGAAAGGAAAATAATGGTAGTCTAACAGGATGTCTGCATGTAGAAGAAAAAAAAAACTACAAAGAGATCCATATTAATCACCCTGCACAAAACCTAAGTCCCACTGGATCAAATACCACAACATAAAACCAGATACACAAAGTCTACTGAAAGAGAAAGTGGGGAAGAACTTGGAAATCATTGGTACATGAGACAACTTCCTGAATAGAACAGCAACAGTTCAGGCACTAAGATCAACAATTAATAAATGGTACCTCATAAAAATGAAAATCTCCTGTAAAGCAAAAGATACTGTCTAAAGAACAAAATGACAGCCATCAGACTGAGAAAATATCTTTACGAACCCAACATCTGACAGAGGGCTAGTATCCACAACACACAAAGAAATCAAGAAATTAGATACCAACAAACCAAACAATTCAAATAAAAAACTGGGATACAGAGCTAAACAGAGAATTTGCAATAGAGGAATATCAAATGGAGGACAAATGTTTAAAGAAATGTTCAATGTTCTTAGACATCTGGGAATATGCAAATCAAAATGACTCTGAGATGCCATTTTACAGCCTTCATAATAGTTAAGATAAAAATCTCAAGTGGCAGCACATGCTGGCAAGGGTGTGAAGAAAGTGTCACACTCCTCCATTTCTGGTAGGAGTGCAAACTTATATAACCAATGTGGGAATCAATCAAGAGGTTTCTCAGAATTGGAAATAGATCTACCTCTAGACCCAGCTATACCACTCCTGGGCATATATGCAAAAGATGCTCCACCATACCACAATGATACTTGATCAACTGTGTCCATAGCAGCTTTATTCATAATATCCAGAAACTGGAAACAACATAGATGTCCCTCAACTGACAAATGGATAAAGAAATGTGGTACTTTTACACAGTGGGATACTACTCAGCTATTAAAAACAAGGAAATCATGAAATTTGAAAGTAAACGGATGGAACCATAAAAGATCATTTTGAAAGAGGTAACCCAGACCCAGAAAGACACACATGATATGTACTCATTTATAAGTGGATAGTAGCCATGTAGTAGAGACTCAAAGATGCTAAGTAAAAAGGAGGACCCAAGGTGGAATGCTTGAATCCCACTCAGAAGGAGAAATGAAATAGACATATGAAATAGATGGAGGGAGGAAAATTGGGTAGAGAGGGATAGGGAGAGGAACAGGGATGAAGACGAGGAGTTGGGAGGAGGGGATGCAGGGAGAGACAAAGGAAATCACTATGAGGGTTGATCAGTAAGATGCAGTGTCTTCAGGATGTCTAAGGGAATGACCCTTACTGTGATTTCTACCAGCAGGAGATACTAATCCTGAAGTGGCTATTTACTGTAGCCGGGTTGGACTTCCACTGGAGGGAAGGGAAAAACAGCCCACCCACAAAAACTTGGACCCCAAATTTTCCTTCCTACAAATAGTACAGGAATAAAGGAGAAAGACATGGAGAGAATGGCCAACCAATGACTAAACCAATTTGAGGCTCGCTCCATACGAGACAGCCAACTCCTGACATTATTAAAGATGCTCTACTGTCCTTGCAGACAGGAGCCTAGCATAATGTCTTCTGAGAGGCTTTAACCAGCAGCTGAGAGAAACAGATGCAGAGGCCCACCAGCCAAAATATAGGTGGAGACCCAGGAGTCTTTTGGAATAGTGAGAAGGGCTGAGGGACTTGGAGATATCAAGAATAACACAAGAAGACCTACAGAGTAAAGTAATCTGGGTCCATGGGAACACACAGAGGCTGAAACACTAAACAATGACATGCAAGGGGCTGGACCTCAATCCCTACACGTATGTGGTAGATCCTCAGATACTCTTCATGTGGGTCCCCTAACAATTAGAGTGGGGACTGTCTCTGACTGTATTGTCTGCCTTTTTCCTAGCTATGCTATACCTTGTCTGGCCTCAGTGGAAGAGGAAGCACCTAGTTCTGCTGTGACTTGATGTGCCATGGTAGGCTGATACCCATGGGAGTATGAAGAAAGGAGTGTGAGGGTAAGAATGGGAAGAGAGGGGGAAAGGAGGCTGTAAAATGAATGGATGAATGAAAGAATGAATGAATAAATAAATAAATGTAAGAAGAAAGAATTAAAACCAAATTTCTCATTATTTGTCCATTGCAGGGGTCTGCCTTGAAATTACAGAGAACAACAAAAGATTCAGCAATTCATCTGTTTGTATTTTATTAATATTTGCAAACACACACAGAAACACAAATTTAAACATGACAGTGGCTATGCACTAGAGATTTGTAGAGTGCATGGGTGAGGTTCAAAAGAGAATATCTGGGAGGGACAGGAATGAGAAAATAATATAGTTCTAGTTCAATTCAAAATATCTAAAAAAAAAAATAAAAATTCACCAAGTTAGGGGTAATTATGTTGACAATCACATAAAGTTAAATCTTTAAATGCAATTGTTTTCAGAATCTGAAACCTCTCACTGGCTGACTCTTTGAGAGAAACAAAGAAAAAATGCACAAATCTCTCAGAGAAATGGCTACAAAAATTGAGACAAACAAAGAGAAAATGAACAAAGCTCTCAAAGTAATAACCACACAAATGGAGATAAATAAAGAAGAAATGAACAAAGCTCTCAAAGAGATACAGGCAAATGCAGCCAAACAAGAAGATACACAACTAGCAACACAAAGAGAGAAAACTGACAAAAAAAATAGAAGCCATCATTGAAAAGCAGGACTCCACATTCAATCAGAATAAAAACAGAATAAGAATCAATAATAATAATAATAATAATAATAATAAAAGCAGAGAAAAACCTGGAACTGGAGAACATAGAGAAAGGATCAGGAACTACAAAGGTAAGCATCACCAACAGAATACAAGAGATGGAAGAGAGAATCTCAGGTGCCGAAGATACACTTGCAGTAATTGATACATCTCTCAAAGAAAAAATAAAATCAGAAGGTACAAACACAAAACATCCAAGAAATCAAGGACACCATGAAAAGACAAAATCTAAGAATAATAGGAGTAGATGGAAAAGAAGACACCAGGCTCAAAGGTCCAGAAAATATTTTTAAGAAAATCATAGAAGAAATTTTTCCCAACTTAAAGAAAGAAATGTCCATAAACATACAAGAGGCCTACAGAACACCAAATAGGCTAGGCCAGAAAAGAAATTCTTCATGTCACATAATAGTCAAAACACTGAACCTACAGAACAAAGAAAAAATATACCAAAAACAGCAAGGGAAAAAGGCCAAGTAACATATCAAGGTAGACCTATCAAAATCACACCAAATTTCTCAACAGAAACTATGAAAGCCAGAAGGGCCTGGGCAGAAATCATGCAGACCTTAAGGGACCACAGATGCCAACCCAGATTACTATACCCAGTAAAACTTTCAATCAACATAAACGGAGAAATCAAAATATTCCATGACAAAATAAAATTAAAACAATATCTACATAGGAACCCAGCCCTACAGAAGTTACTAGAAGGGAAATTCCAACCCAATGAAAACAACTACATACAATGAAATATAGGACATATATAACTATAAAACAAAAACCCAAAAGAATACAAGCAATGACACACAGCAACACCATGAACCCCACATCAAAAGAAAGTAACATTTGCTGGTCACTAGTATCTATCAAAATCAATTGACTCAATTCTCCAATAAAATGACAAAGACTAACAGAATGGTTTCAGAAACAAGATCCAACATTTTGCTGCATCCAAGAAATACACCTATTCAACAAAGATAAACACTACCTCAGAGTAAGGCTAGAAAAATATTTTTCTAGCAACTGGAGGCAGAAAACAAGCTGGAGTAGCTATCCTAATATCTAATAAAAAAGAATTTCAGCCAAAAGTAATCAAAAAAGATAAGGAGTGACACTACATTCTCATCAAAGGAAAAATTTACCAAGAGGACATCACAATTCTGAACATCTATGCCCCAAATACAAGAGTATCTACATTTGTAAATGAGACAATATTAAAGCTTAAATCACACCTTGATCCCAACGCCCTAATAGTGGGAGACTTCAACACCCAACTCTCACCAAGGGACAGATCAACTAGAAAGAAACCAAATAAGAAAATAAAGACACTTACAGAGTCCCTAAATCAAATGGACCTAATAGACATCTACAGATCTTTTCACCCAAACTCAAAAGAATATACCTCAAAAGGTTCTTTTCAGGACCTCATGGAACCTTCTCCAATATATACCATATAGTTGGTCACAAAGTGAGCCTCAACACATACAAGAAGATTGAAATAATCCCTTGTATTCTATCTGACCACCATGGAATAAACTGGACCTCAACAACAATGGAAATAGGAAAAGCCTACACGCACATGGAAGTTGAACAACTTGCTACTCAATGACAGCTGGGTTAAGGAAAAAATTAAAAAAAAAAAAAGAAATTAAAGACTTCCTATAATTCAATGAAAATGAAGGTACAATATACCCAAATTGTTGGGACACATTGAAAACAGTGCTTAGAGGAAAATTCATAGCATTAAGTGCCTTCAAGAAGAAATTTGTAACATCACATAAAAGCAACTTAATGGCCCAACTGAAAACCCTGGAAAAAAAGAAAAAAGATACACCCAAGAGGAGGACATAGCTGGAAACAATCAAACTCAGGGCTGAAATCAATCAATTATAAACAAATAAAACTATTCAAAGAATCAATGAAAAAAAGCTGTTTTTTTGAGAAAATCAACAAGATAGACAAATCCTTAGCCAAACTAACAAAAAGGCAGGGAGAATCCATGCAAATCCATAAAATCAGAAATGAAAAGAGAGACATGACTATAGACACTGAGGAAATTCAAACAATCATTACAAAAGCCTATATGCCACGAAATTTGAAAATATAAAAGAAATGGAAAATTTTCTTGATAGATTCCATTTACCAAAATTTAGTCAAGATCAGGTAGAAAGACTGAATAGCCCTATATCACCGAAGGAAATTGAAGTAGTTATCAACAGTCTCCCTTCCAAAAACAGCCACGAGACAGATGTTTTCAGCACAAAATTCTACCAGACCTTCAAAGATGTGCTAATGCCAATATTCCTCAAACTGTTACACAAAATAGAAACATAGGAACATTACCAAAATCATTCTCTGAAGCCACAGTCACCTTGATACCTAAACCACACAAAGACCCAACAAAGAAAGAGAACTTCAGACCTATTTCTCTTATGAACATTGATGCAAAAATACTCAATAAAATATTTGCAAACTGAATCTAAGAACACATAAAAGATATCAACCACCATGACCAAGTAGGCTTCATCCCAGGCATGCAAGGGTGGCTCAATATACGGAAATCCATCAATGTAATCCACCTCATAAAAAAACTGAAAGAGAAAAACCACATGATCATCTCCTTAGATGCTGAAAAAGCATTTGACAAAAACTAACATCCATTCATGTTTAAAGTCCTGGAGAGATCAGGGATACAAGGTACATTCTTAAACATACTAAAGGTAATATACAGCAATGCCACGGCCAAAGTCAAACTCAATGGAGAGAAACTCAAACCAATCCCACTGAAATCAGGGACAAAGCAAGGCTGCCCACCCTCTCCATAGCTCTTCAAATTAGTACTTGAGGTCCTAGTTAGAACGAGACAACTAAAGGAGATCAAGGGAAAATTGGAATGTAAGATGTCAAAATTTCACTATTTGCAGATAATATGATAGTATACATGAGCAACCCAAAAAAATCAGCCAGAGAACTCTTTCAGTTGAAAAACACCTTCAGCAAAGAGGTGGGATACAAAATTATCTCAAAAAAAAAAAAAAAAAAAAAAAACAGAAGCCTTCCTGTATACCAAAGACAAAAGGGCCGAGCAAGAAATTAGGGAAACAACAACCTTCACAATAGCCACTAATAACATAAAGTACCTTGGTGTGATCCTCACCAAGCAAGTCAAAGACCTCTTTCAGAAAAACTTCAAGTCTCTGAAGAAAGAAATTGAAGAAAATACCAGAAGATGGAAAGATCTCTCATGCTCATGGATCAGTAGGATTAACATAGTGAAAATGGCTATTCTGCCAAAAGCAATTTAGAGATTCAATGCAATTCCCATCTTTATAGACATTGAAAGAAAAATTATCAACTTCATATGGAGAAACAAAAAACCCTGAACTGCCAAAACAATCCTGTACAACAACAGACCATCTGGAGGCATCTCCATCCCTGATCTCAAGCTGTACTCCAGAACAATAGTAATAAAAACTCCATGGTATTGGCATAGAAAGAGAATAGTGTATCAATTGAAATGGAATAGAAGACCCAGAAATAAACCCACATGCCTATGGATACTTGATTTTTGACAAAGAAGCCAAAACCATTCAATGGAAAAAAGACAGCATCTTCAACAAATGGTTCTGGTCCAACTGTATGTCTACATGCAGAAAGATGAAAATACATCCATGTTCATCACCCTGCACAAAACTAAAGTCCAAATGGATCAAAGACCTCAACATAAAACCAGACACACTAAATCGGATAGAAGAAAAATGTGCGAAGAACTTAGAACTCATTAGCACGGCAGAGAACTTACTGAACAGAACACCAGCAGCACAGGCTCTAAGAACAACAATCAATAAATGGGACCTCATGAAACTGAAAAGCTTCTGTAAAGCAAAAGATACTGTTGTCAGAACAAAACAACAGCCTACAGACTGGGAAAGGATCTTCACCAACCCTATATCTGACAAAGGGCTGATATCCAGAGTATACAAAGAACTAAAGAAGTTAAAAAGCAATATATCAAGCAACCCAATTAAAAAATGGGGTACAGAGCTAAACAGAGAATTCTCAGTAGAGGAATACAGAATGGCAGAGAAACACGTAAAGAAATGCTCAATGTCCTTAGCCATCAGAGAGATGCAAATCAAACGACCCTGAGATTTCACCTGACACCCATCAGAATGGCTAAGAGCAAAAACTCAAGTGACAATACATTCTGGAGAGGTTGTGGAGAAAGGGAAACTCTCTTCCATTGCTGGTGGAAATGAAAACTTGTACAACCATTTTTGGAAATCATTCTGGAGCTTTCTCAGACAATTAGGAATAGTACTTCCTCAAGATTCAGCTATACCGCTCTTGGGCATATATCCAGAAGCTCCTCAAGTACACAACAAGGACACTTGTTCAACCTTGTTCACAGCAGCTTTATTCATAATAGCAAGAACCTGGAAACAACCCAGAAGTCCCTCAGTTGAGGAATGGATACAGAAATTATGGTACTTTTACACAATGGAATACTATTCAGCAATTAAAAACGAGGAAATCATGAAATTTGCAGGCAAATGGTGGGACCTAGAAAAGATCATCCTGAGTAAGTTATCCCAAAAGCAGAAACATACACACGGTATATACTCACTTATACAAACCTACAAGATAGGACAAACATACTGGAATCTATACACCTAAAGAAGAGAAAGAAGAAAGAGGACCCGGGATAATAAAGTCAATCCTCTCTTAGAAAGACAAATGGGATGGACATTGGATGTAGGAGAAAACAAGTAATAGGACAGGAGCCTACCACGAAGGGCCTCTGAAAGATTCTATCTAGCAGTGTATCAAAGCAGATATTAAGATTCATAACCAAACCTTAGGCTTAGTGCAAGGAGTCATATGAAAGAGAGGGAGTTAGTGAGACCTGGAGAGGACAGAAGCTCCACAAGGACCAAATAAATCTGGGCACAGGTGTCTTTTATGGGACTGTTTCTCCAGCCAAGGACCATGTATGGATATAACCTAGAACCACTGCTCAGACTTAGCCCATGGTAGCTCAGTATCCAAATGGGTAGCCTATTAAGGGGAACAGGGACTATCCCTGACATGAACTCAGTAGTG
This sequence comes from Pachyuromys duprasi, assembly GCA_028658305.1. Lineage (NCBI taxonomy): Eukaryota > Metazoa > Chordata > Mammalia > Rodentia > Muridae > Pachyuromys > Pachyuromys duprasi. The sequence continues at coordinate 91,663,809 of CM053753.1, read as the reverse complement.
GGCTCTTTGACAGCCCCCCTTCCCCAGCGAGGAGCAACCTTGCCAGGCCACAGAAGACTTTGCAACCAGTTCTGAAGCTAAACCAGGGTCAGATGAAAGGAGAGGATGTCCTCCCCTAACAGTGGACTTGGAAAGGGGCAGGGAAGAGATGAGGGAGGGAGGGTGGGATTGAGAGGGAATGAGGGAGTGGGATACAGCTGGGATATAAAGTTAATAAACTGTAACTAACATTTAAAATGTTAATAATAAATAAATACAAACATTGACAAAAAATAAAAAATAACCAGTCACAGATATTAAAGTGCTAACAATAATTTGTGAGAAGAAACATAAAATCAACGAAATTCTATCAGTTTGTGTTGCCTGGGGAGAAAGACCATCTGTGTCTGCTTCCAGCTATGGGAGCACCTGGGCTTGGCCTGTGGCACTCTAGCGTTCTGGCACAGATACTCAGGAATTCATACTTTCAGCAGAGAAAACAGGTACACTTTACTCATGGTTAGGGGCCACTGTGTGGGGGGGGTGGGAGGAGGAGATACAGTGTGACCTCAAATGACTTTGTAGAAAGAAAACATTTTGCTTGTGATTTATTCAATTCACTCTGTGTGCATGTGTGTTTTCTTCAGGGGAACATATATTTTGTTGGGTTTTAAGAAATAAGTTTGCAGCTGGACAGTGGTGGTGCATACCTTTGATCTCAGCACATGGGAAGCAGCAGCAGGCCGGTTCTCTGTGAGTTCAAGGCCAGCCTGGTCTACAGGGTGAGTTTCAGGACAGCCAGGATTATATGAAGACATACTGTCGCAACATAACCCCCACCCCCAATAAATAAATAAAAATAAAAAAGAAAGAAAAAATAAAAAAGTTACTTTCATCACAATAAATAAATAAATATTTCTTTACCTCTTTTCTTGTATGAAATAAATTCTCAATAAAACGCACGCAACTGTGGCTTTGTTTTAATACCATGCTAAAACAACAGGACATTAATATAAATTTTTTACTATAAGCATAAGACAGTCTTAAGTCTGTATCAAGATATTTCAGATAGGTTTTGTTGGCATTGGAGGAATACAGCATGCATAATGCAGAACACACAAAGCATGTGTTGAGAATGGCTGCCATAGAGTCATGCCATGCAACATGAGTGAGTACCAAAGAAAACACTTCAGATCCATTTTAAGTTTGCTATTTTTAAATTCATTTCTGTTTGTTATCACATTCTGATAAAACTTATACAGTTCCAAAATTTGTTTGAGCTATTGACAATTGGTTGAGAATCTGTATTATGACACATTAACCCACAATAGCATAGACATACATTTGTTTAAAAAATATAAACTATTAGTTCATCTAAATGAGCATTGATCATACCAACCTGGGTCCTCCTTCTTGTATATCTTCCCTAGGTGTGTAGATTTCAGCATGACCTTCCTATCCTATAGGTCTATATAAGTTAGTATTTGCCATATGTTTCTTTCTGCTTTTGGGATACTTCACTTAGGATGATCATTTCCAGGTCCCACCATTTGCCTGCAAATTTCTTTTTTTTTTTAATTTATTTATTTTTATCTCAATCACAGTTAGGTACTTTGAATCCCAGGCGTAGCCCCCTCCCTCATTCCCTCCTACCATCCCACTCCCTCCCTCATCTCCCTCCTCCCTGCCCCCTCCAAGTCCCCCAACAGGGGAGGACCTCCTTCCCTTCCATCCAACCCCAGCTTATCCTGTCTCCTCAGGGCTGGCTGCAATGTCCTCCCCTGGGCTCTTTGCCTGCAAATTTCATGGCCCATGATAACTCATTGTGGAACTGAAGACCCTAGTAAGGGAAACAGGGACTGTTTCAGTCTTGAACTTGATGGCTGGCTCTTTGACCCTCCCCCATACACGCCAGGGAGTAACAGCCTGGCTAGATCCCAGGGGAGGACATTGCAGCCAGCCCTGAGGAGAGGAGATGATCAGATGGAAGGGGAGGAGATCCTCCCCCTTTGGTGGACTTGGACAGGGTGAGGAGGAGATGAGGAAGGGTTGGGGAAGGAATGAGGGATGCAAAAAACCTAACCTGTGATTGATATAAAAATAAATAAATTTATTAAAAAAATAAATAAACTAGAATTATCAATAATTATCACATATAAACTAGTATTGTTAATAATTTAGAGTTTATATATATTAAAAGAATTTATTTTACATTTAATACATAAGAACATACTACTTAAAATTTTTATTGAGCATGTGTAATATATATATATAGCATGAATGCAGTGGCATGTATGTGGAGGTCAGAGGAATGTTTCCTCTCCCTTTAAGATTAGGATTCTACAGGGAGCTCCAAAAGGAGAGCAACAGAACCAAAAAATCTGGGCCCAAGGTTCTTTTCTGAGACTGATACTCCAACCAAGGACCATGCGTGGGGACAACCTAGAACCCCTGCATAGATATAGCCCATGGCTGCTAAGTCACCAAGTGTGTTTCCTAGTAAGGGATCAGGGACTGTCTCTGACACGAATTCAGTGCTGGCTCTTTGATCACCTCCCACTAAGGGGGTGGCAGCCTTACCAGGGCATATAAGAAGACAAGCAGACAGTCCTGATGAGACTTGGTAGGCTAGGGTCAGAGGGAAGGGGAGGTGGACCTCCCCCATCAGTGGACTAAGGGAGGGTAATGGGAGGAGAAGAGGAAAGGAGGGCTGGATTTGGAGAGGACAAAGGAAGGGGCTACAAAGTAGGTAAATTTTAATAAATTTTTTAAAAGACAGAAAAAATAAAAAATGAGAGAAAAATATTTGGATTCTGAATGAGGCTTGAGCATCTTCCCTAGGGTCTTCCTATCATTATTCTTCAACATACAAGAATAGGTAGTACACCATTGGGTCGTACTGTGAGAGAATGATTTCAGATGCTCATGTTAAAGTTTTGTGGGTTTTTTTGAATTTCATAAACCATGAATTTTGTAGAAGTTTAGACTGAATTTTCAATTTCTAACATAGCCCTAAATATGCTCAGGTCATTTGTACTGCATATCTATATAAAGCAACTTTTGCAGGATTGATGATTATCAAATCAAAATATCACATTAAAATAATTGAAGATGATTTATATGCTTTACTTTCAAATGCTCAATCAAGATGTATTTTTATCTATCATCTATGTATCTATCTTTATATTATTTATCTATTTGTTATTATTTATCTACTTTTATGATCTATGTATTTATTATTCCCTTTACATCCTAGTTGTAGCCCCATCCCTTCTCCCCTCCCAAACCTATCCTCTTTCCCTTTTCCTCCCCCCCCCCCCATGCCTCAGAAAAGAGAAGCTCCCTTTCCCATCCAACCCAGTTCATCAAGTTGCATCAGGACTGAGTCTATCCTCTTATCCTGCGGCCTGGTAATGTGATCAAGGAAGTGGGAAGAGTCCCTGTCAGATGCAGTTTCTGCGTCCCTTACTAGAGAATCCACATGAAACCTAATCTGCCCATCTGCTATTTCTTTGTACAGGGCCTAGGTCCAATCTGTGCATGGTACTTGGTTTATGCCTCAGTCTCAGCAAGCCCCCCTGGGCCCTGGTGAGTTGGCTTTGTTGGTCTTGCAGAGCTCCTGTCAACTCCAAATCCTTTTTCTCTTTCCTCCCACTTTTCCACAAGGCTCCATAAGTACTACCCATGCTAGAGTATGAGTTTCAACATCTGTTTTGAGGCGCTGCTGGGTAGTCTCTCAGGAAACAGCACCCAATAGGTTCTTGTCTGCAAGTTTAACAGAGTATCCTTTATAATGTCAGTGTTTGCACTTCCCTGTAGGATGGGTCTTTGGTTGGGCCAGGCAAAGGTTGGACAATCCCTCAATCTCTAATCTATCTACTTTATCTTTATCCCTGCATATTGCATAGACAGCGTAAATTTGGGGTTGAAATTTTGTGGCTGGGTTGGTGTTCCCCTTCTACTAGACTGTCTAGATGGAGGGCGTCCTCTTCAGTCTCTATACCCTCTGCTACTAGGTGCCTCGAATTCAGTCTTCCCTGACAAATCTCCTACTTGTCACAGAAATACACCAATCCTCAATTTCTCTGCATGCCTTTTGTTGTCTCCCTCCTGCTCTGCCCAGGTCTGATCTCTAAACTCTCTGCACCTCTCTAAATGAGTGGTGCTAGAAAATAGCATATTGAGTGAGGTAACACAGACCCAGAAAGACACACATTGTATTTACTCACTTATAAGCAGATTTTAGCCACATAGTATAGGATAAGCATACTATGAGGCACAGGCACAAAGAAAATCAGTGACAAGGAGGATATAAGGGAAAATGCAAAAATCACACTTGGAAGCAGAAATAGAAAAGACAGAGGTAGTGGGTAAAGACTGGCTGGGAGCCTTTGGTGACCAAAGTTAAAGCAAGATCAGGTAAATAGTTTAAGCAATCCTATAATTCCTAAGGAAATACAACCAAGATTTCTTTCTTCCTCTCTCTTTCTTTCTTTTTGGTGTGTGTTTTCTTTTTAAGCTTTATTATTGTTATTATTATTATTTATTATTTACAATTTATCACTTTGTATCTCAGTTATAACTTCCTCCCTCACCTCTTCCCTGTCCCAACCACCCTCCCACTTCCTCCTTTGGATTCTCTCCTAGTCTACTGTTAAGGGAAGTCCTCCTACCCTACTGTTTGACCCTAGCCTGTTTGACTCCCATCCTGACTTCCTGGATCCTATTCCTATGTGGGATGGCTAGGTCACTCCACCAGAGAAAAGTGATCAAGGAGCAGGCAACCTAGTTCATGTCTGACACTGTTTCTTCTCCCCTTACTAGGGAAGTCAAACAGAGACATAGCTGTCTATGAGCTACATCTGAGCAAGGAGTCTATGTCCTCTCTATGTAGAGTCTTTGTTTGATGCATCAGGCTTAATAATTTCCCTGGGTCCTGCTTTTTGTTGTTGTTGTTTGGTTTTTGTTTCTTTTTTGGCTTTGTTGGTCTCCTTATGTAGCCCCTGTCCCCTCCGATTTCTTCTATATCTTCCTTCTTCCATAAGACTTCCTGTGCTCTGTCCAAAGATTTCTTCAAGTAGAAACAAGGAAGCCTATTTGTCTCATTATTATTCACATCACTTTCAGATTTAATAATGTTAAGTTTACTTACATAAATTGAACATTTTTGAAATAAAATTCCCCATGATTTACTACTGTTAAATATTTAATTTATATAATTGATTTTAAACTTATATAAGTGAAAAGACATAAAAATCCCCCACCTGAAAAAGGCACATCATGTGAGAAGAGTTAAAGAAATTCCTTTATCTAATGTATCCCATAATTTTATTTTGAATATTGCTTAACATCACTCAGTTTGCTTACTATTATTTAGTTACATTTATTTCTTTGTCATCATGATAAACTCTACCATATTTGATATATATGTATGTGTATATAATCACACACACAAATATATACACACATGCAAATATGTATATGAATGACAGAAAAAAGAGATAGTTTCATTGTAAAATATAAGGAAGAAGCTGGAAAGATGGTTTAGTGCTTAAGAAAAGATTTGTTCTTAAAAGGAGCCCAGGTTTTATTCATACTGAATCTACCACAACTTTTAATTTTACTTCTTAGAGATATGATTTCTTTCCTGGCCTCCATAGCTATCATGGACACTTCCATGATTTCAAGCACACAATGAGGAAAGAATAAGAACTCATTTTAAGAATAATAACCATGTCTTAACATCAAGCTCAATGGAGAGGTGCATAAATCAACCCCACTGAAATCAGGGACTAGGCAAGACTGCCCATTATCTCCATATCTCTTCAGTATAGTACTTGAAGTCCGAGCTAGAGCAATAAGACAACTAAAGGAGATCAAGGGGATACAAATTGGAAAGAAAGAAGTCAAAGTATCACTATTTGCAGACGATATGATAATATACATGAGTGACCCCAAAACTTCAACCAGAGAACTCCGTCAACTGATAAACATCTTCAGTAAAGTGGCTGGATACAAAATCAACTAAAAAAAATCAGAAGCCCTCCTGTACACCAAAGACAAAAGGGCCGAAAAGGAAATTAGGGAAACAACACCCTTCACAATAGCCACTAATAACATAAAGTACCTTGGGGTGACTATAACCAAGCAAGTGAAATATCTATATGAAAAAAACTTCAAATCTCTGAAGAAAGAAATTGAAGAAAATATTAGAAGGTGGAAAGACCTCCCATGCTCATGTACTGCTAGGATTAACATAGTGAAAATGACCATATTGTCAAAAGCAATCTACAGATTCAATGCAATTCCCATCAAAATACCTTCACAACTCTTCACAGAACTTGAAAGATAAATACTCAACTTCATATGGAGAAACAAAAAACCCAGAATCTCCAAAACAGTCCTCTACAACAACAGATCCTCTGGAGGTATCTCCTTCCCTGACTTCAAGCTGTACTACAGAGCAATAGTAATAAAACCTGCATGGTATTGGCATAGAAACAGAAGACTGGATCAATGTAACCGAATAGAAGACCCAGAAATGAACCCACACACCTATGGAAACTTGATTTTTGACAAAGAAGCCAAAACCATTCAATGGAAAAAAGACAGCATCTTCAACAAATGCTGCTGGTCCAACTAGATATCTGTATGCAGAAAAATGAAAATAGATCCATATTTATCACCGTGCACAAAACTAAAGTCCAAGTGGATCAAAGACCTCAACATAAAACCAGACACACTAACCCAGTTAGAAGAAAAAGTGGGGAAGACCCTAGAACTCATTGGCACAGAAGACTAC